>JARJCV010000115.1:0-151921 GCA_029281435.1 Mycena haematopus
GATCGCCGCGGTGTTTGCTTTCGGCGGTACAGCCAAATAGAGCAGGGTATAAAAAGGAACATACCAAAACAAGAGTTTTCATGCCTCTCCGCTTTAGAGTCACTTGTCATCCCGACACCTAGGGACGCCAGGCGCTCGCAGAGATGCAGATCGCAGTCTTGCCGCGTCATAACTGGAGCGTGTATCTTTGCACTTTGCGCGTTGATCTGGCGAGATACATTCCCTCATTCAAGTTACACATACTCTCTGGATTCCTATACATTGAAAATATAACTTACCCTTGAATTTCTTTCTTCTCAGCTTCTGCTACCCGTTGCTCTCTGTCCTTGTTAATCGCAGCCAAAATTTCCCCTGCGCCGGAATCTATCAAAACTTTTGCCAGCTTCGCCCCAACCGCCTCCGCGTCCTCAGCGCTCCCGACTTTCTCCTTAAGCGTGTGCTCAACGTGATGGGTCCCGTCGAGCGAAGTCACGCAGCCCGTCAGCTCCAACTCGTTTGCGTCGCTCAGATGAGTCGATACTCCGACGGGAACGCTGCAGCCGCCCTCGAGGACCCTGAGACATCCACGCTCCGCCAGACAAGCCCATTGCGTTTGGCGGTGGGTCAGTTTTTTGCACAATTCCATTGCCTCGATGTCGTCGCTGCGAATTTCCACCGCCAGCGCGCCCTGGGACACGGCGTGGTAGAGAGTTGGAGGGATGATGTCGGCGGTGAGCCGGTCGCCCATCCCGTTGCGGACCATGCCAGACTTGGCGAGAATAAGAGCCGCATATGGCCCGTCTTCTGCGTCGAGTTTTGCCATGCGGGTATTCCTACTCCGAGTGAGAATTGAAGCGAAGGTCAGACGTGGTGAGGAGCGTACAAGTTACCCCGCTAAAGAACACAAGTCAACTTGGAATGCGATTGAGATTCAAATCACTTACGACGTCGAGAAACTTCAAGTCCGGGAACTTTCTTCGCAGCTGTGCGACGCGGCGCACGCTACTTGTTCCAACAACGCTGCCAGCCGGTAGTTCTTCAAGAGTCTTCCACTCTTTGCCAGCCTTCACAACCAAGCTATCTACCGGATCCTCTCTTTCCAGGATTGCGCCAATCACACAACCGTCGGGAAGAACGGTGGGAACATCCTTGAAAGAATGTACGAGCATGTCGACAGTCCCATCCTTCAGCGCGACCTCGAGGTCTTTTGTCCATCTGATTCATGCTGCTCAATGTGCCCGACGCCGTGAGTGCGACGGCGGCAACTCACAGTGCTTTCCCACCGAGTAGATACAGCGCCTGCGACTGATTCCGATCTCCAGCCGTGCTCATGAACGAGGTTGCGAACCGCGGGGATGAGTCTGCCGAGGGAGGATACAGAGCCTCGAGGTTAGCAATGACGATGTTCGTCTGGATCTGGGCAAGCTGCGACGCGCGCGAGGCCAATGTGAACGTTCGAGGCATCTTTCGACTGTGTGTAGCGTTCGCGTCGAGCTATAAATTTTGGCCTCCGGCTCGCGATCGCCCGACACGTGTTCCCACACCGGATAGGGGTCTTTCTTTCCCGTGCAGCCACAGTACCGCGACAGTGCCCTCACAGACTCACCCTCGTCAAACCGAGCGTTCTGGTTGGATAGAGTTGGATAGGTCTCTCGCTGCTGTCTAGACGCTGGATTCATTCTCCCAGCGATGTGCGAGGATTCAGGACACTTGAAAATCGCTTGGAAGAAAACAAACTGGCCGTATCATCAAATGCTTTACCACTTCTGCCACATACTCTGAGCGAACCCGGAGACCCTGATCCTCGCCAAGAACCAAGGACCTCTCTGCCGATGCTGGATACTGATCAATGCCCGAGAGGTGTCATCGAAAAACGCTTGCTCGCGAAAGACCGTAGATAAGTAAGCTTCAAAGCTGCTTTTCAACCAACGAACGGGCTTGGTCATTCTGGCCGATGTGGATTACAAATGCCGCTGCTCTCTCAAGTTGGGTCGAGGCGGTCGTAGGGCGCATGAAGCCAAGGTATAAAGAACGAGGGTAACACCGATTCGAATCAAGAACTTAATGGTTTCCTCAGCCTTATTCCTCGCATTTGTCACGGCAGCTTTGGGAATTTCCTTGCCCAAACGCACTCAGATCAAGCCATTCCAGATCGACCTCGCCAAGGGTCTGCCCCATCTTCAAGCGCTTGTCAAAAACACCAACCTTCCCTCTGAGCCTTTATATCCCGGCGCCGGCCTCGACTTTGGTATCACGCTAGATTTACTCCGTGATTTGCAGACGCAGTGGGTGGAGGACTTCGATTGGGCGCAGCAGGAGGCCGAGCTGAACCAGTGAGATCTGTTTGCTCTGATGTATATTTTTTCATTGACCACTGGCTACCATGAATAGGCTCGCACAGTATACAACCGTCATCGGGAACCAAACTGTACATTTTGTACATGAAAAATCCCAACAGAAGGACGCCATACCTCTATTGCTCCTCCATGGCTGGCCAGGTTCGTGCGCTGCTGTCAAGCGCAGCCTGCGCAGATCCAATATTAATCTGAATTTATGTCAGGCTCTATTCAAGAATTTCTTCCTGTCATCAAGCCGTTGACTCAGGCTTGGACCAGTCCGAGTGGGAAAACAATCTCATTCAACGTTATCGTCCCATCCCTTCCCGGATTCCTTTTCTCTTCTCCGCCACCCCAAAATTGGACAGATGTCGAAACAGCCCAGCTATTCAATACGCTGATGACAGACGTGCTCGATTACCCCAAGTACGCACTGCACTCAACTGACTGGGTATAATCCTTTCCTTACCTTTCCCTTCTTGGCTTTGGTCTGACGTATAATTCAGGGCGCTGACATTGGATACCACTTGTATGAGTCGTTCAATGCAAGCGTACGCGCAGCAAACTTCGTTTTTCTCCCCTTCCAACCGCCGTCGCCACAAGATATCGCGGACAACAACATCACGCTCTCCGATATTCAGAAAGTGACCCTACAGCGCACCGTGGACTGGCTCACGATTGATCAAGGCTATTTCCAAGAACAGAGCTTCAAGGTTTGGGTGTTGCTTGCCTCCTACCTGCTGAGACTCACCGAAAACATATAGCCCAATGATATTGGTCTTGCATTGTATGACAACCCCGTTGGGCAATTGGCCTGGATAGGGAGCGATTTCAAGCGCTGTACGTTGGCATTTCTCGAGCGACCGTGATACAGCAGACAGATTAACCACTTGGACAGGGTCTGATCCACGCGCAGGGACGGGACCGTCGGTACTTACGAACACCGCCATATTGACTGGGGTCTCCCTCTACTACCTCACCGGTTCCTTCCAATCCTCCGTATGGCAATACGCCCGGAACACAGGCGCGTTCCGAGCTAATTATACCAAGGCCCCGACCGATGCACCGATGTTCTTCAGCCTCTTCGAGTATAACATCTTGTTTTGGCCGCAGGAGTACGTCGCGAAGGTTGGGAACTTGGTTTCATACAAAGGTGTGTTCGAGCGGGCGTGGTTTGGACGAAAAAATAACGTGGGTTTTCAGAACACGACTTTGGCGGACACTTTGCCGGGCTGGATAATCCACCGGCGCTCATTGAAGATCTTCGGGAAATGGGCCTCTACTTCAGTTTGAATGAATGAGCACGGATAGGCGGCGAGCATGTAAATACCCTTCATATTATAATCATAACTTTTAATGCAAAGAAGTCAAGATGTACATTGTGCTATCTAAACCAACATTCTAATCTGACGGGGGAACGTAAGGCTCAACTAGCATTTTACTGAACTCCTTTAGTCTTTCTGGCCCTCTGACTTCTTCTGTTAGTAGAGGGAGCTGTATAATGTGGAAGAATTCGTCATAGAGCTCGTGTGCCTCGCCGAGATACTTTTGCTGCATCTTCTGGCGCACGGAGCAATGCTCGCAGTTGTTTGCTATTAACCCAGATCAGGACAGTGGCAAGGAAAATAAATGACCGCACATTTCTTGGGAAACAGGAGCTGATTGACGACTATGTTATGCGTGTCGATCTCGTAATTTGTTAGTTCTTGGACAAGCCGCTCCGTTTCGTACAGCGACAGGAACTCAGATATGCAGACGCAGACGAAAGTGGTCTTTTCCTAAATGCCAGAGCCGTTTCAGCAGATGCTTCAACCGAAGACAGAATATTCGGCGTACTGGGTCCTTGAATTGCGTGTTCACTTCCGTGATCACCTCGCGCATGGATTCGAGTTTTGCAAACATGTCTTCCTGCGAACCAGCTTCGCCGCCCATCATACTGGACATCTATACACGCTGATGAGTGACGGGTCGTAATTCCGTAGAGTTGTTTCAGAGACTTGACTGATCATAGGCCCGAACCGTGAGCCCAGGGTGCTCAGCTTGCCGAGAGCCTTCTCGAGCACAGTTGGGAAGGACAAGAACCGCAGGGTGTGTCCGGTTGGTGCAGTGTCAAATACAATGACAGAGTATTCCATGGATTTGACATGTCTATGGTCCGGGAGGATGAGGGGAGGGTACGGTACAGCATTTCAAGACGCACTTCATAATCTCTGCGAAACTCATGGCTTCGTCTACACCTGGGATAGCGAATGCGAGGTCTTGCATCATGGAGCCCATCATACCGTTCGAATCCGCTGGCACTACTGTCAAAAAAATACGACGCGCAAGAGTACGCTCGAAACGAACATTGCTCTACCATCTCTTGTATGGAGCTGGTAGGATCGATTTCCATCGCGAAGAGGTTGTCAAAGCCGTTCACTTTCGTCGCGTCCTTGGAGAACTTTTGGCCGAATGCATCCGACAAGTTGTGCGCAGGATCCGTGGACTATGGGTGCGGAGTCAGCGCGTTTGCGTGAGCCTGTGCGCGATTTAGGCGTACAATAAGGAGAACGGATTTCCGGCATTTAGCAAGTTGGATAGCCAGGGAACAGGAGGTCGTTGTTTTGCCTGTTCCAGTAATTATTCGCGGTTCATTCTTCGATGCGTGCGCGGTGCCAACTTGCCTACACCACCCTTTCCACCTGAGGGTGCGAAAGCAAGTCAGCATCATAGTAAACTGCGAGCCATGAACGAAACCTGCCGCAGAAAATCCATTTGAGTGAATGCTGATCGAGTATATTCTGCAGCGTAGGGGGAAGGAGTTCAGAATCGTCCATGGTGCACGTCTGAGATGAACGCAAGAGGCTAGTTTATAGATTGATCGGACGCGTGTCACTTGAACTTTTCCATCACCTCCGCGAACAGACTGGAACTCGGTGGATCGCGAGAGAATATATGGCGGATACAGTCGTTTTCAAAGGTATGTAGTTCATTCGCGTCGGATGCGTTTCTCAATGTTGTAGCCTTGCAACTTGTAAACCAACAGCGAAACGCATACGGTTTGCGATACAATGATTTCGCTCGGTACAGGCACGCGAAATAATTTATATATCAACGCATTGTCTAAGCTATGAAACCAGAAAACACTGTGCCAACAGGACACACCGACTCCGCTCAACGCTGAAAATGACGCACGGGAAAGGCCGAGAGTTCAAGAAGCTGCCTCCCATTACCCCAGAGATCGTCAAAGACGGACAGTGAGGCATGTTTTCCGAACATATAGCCGGTGCTGATACTCCTGCAGTCTTCAACTACTCCTCCTTGAAGCCGAACGTGCTTGGGCGTATTCTCAAGAATTGTCGTCCTTGGCTTTACTTCCCGTCAACGCAGATAAAGCCAGTACTCTGCGCCATAGCGCTACAGGTCGTTTCCGCCGCGCCGTAAACTGGTCAACTCAGCTACTCTTTCTCAGCCAGTCGCTTTTTTCAGCTTCTCGACTCTCCGCAGAAGACCTTCTTCAAGTCACGATTTACACCTTGATTTTGAACGGACGCTTCCTGAGATACCGTGATGAGTTCGAGGATGCCCTTATCCAACTGAGTGTCGCCCGGGGCCTTCTCGACGAATTAGCAGCATCTGCACCGACCAGTCGAGACCAGGCGCTCGCTACTCTCTTCTCGGATGAAGTTGGTCCAGAGATCAGATATTGCGCCCACGAACTAGGTCGAACTAAGGCCTACGATATCGATGGCATTGTCGCGGAAATTGCTGGAAAACACAGGAACCATATTGTAGAAGGATGCGACGCTATAATCAAGAAACTCAAGTCCGAGAGTGTTGCTGGGCAGGGAGCGGGCCGGAAGCAGCTGGCCGAATTAACCTGGGAGGGTCAACCTGTTCCTGTACGGAACCCTGAACTTGTGGATGTCCTGCTCAAGGTGCAGGAGGCGGAGCATAGACTGGATGGGCTTCAGCAAGGTTCCTCAAGCAGAAGTAAAAAGGGTGTTGCGGCATACGACGCTATTCTACTTGCTTTAAGCGATGCAGAGGAGGTTGCCAGGAAACTTGTAGAGGCGCAGCAGGTACGCGTGTCTTGAACCTTACTAGGCACTCATACTTAATAACTTGCAGCTGAGTGGCTCTAGCTCGACCGCCTCACCGGGAGGTCGGGACATCCATTTCGTGCATGCCTACCTTGTGTACCAACTCCTTTCGCGACGAATCCAGCGAGATCTTCTCCTCATTTCTGCTCTGCTGTCGTCGGAGTCCAGTTCTCAAGCTCGCGCCCCCAAGGCCAAACCCGAGGTCGACAGCCGCCTTTTCCCCGCCGTCATCAAACTTCTAGACACAGTGCTTCAAAGCCTCAATCAAATGCGGGCGCTCAGTGTCGTTGACGACAGCCCGGATCTCGCGTCAGCTGTAGAGGCTCGACTGTCGTTTACTAAGGCCCGGAGGTGAGCTTCCTCAGCTCGTCATTGCGCATGTCACGACTGTCCTTCCATTCTGCAGATGCCTCTTCCTCGCCCGCTCCTATGCGCCCGTCAAAAAGTACGCGGAGGCGCTGGTACTGATCCAGCATGCGAATATCCATCTTCGCGAGACGCAGTCCACTCTCTCTTTATCTGACGCCGATCCCATATCTGCGGCCACACCCTCATACTACCCCCTCTCAAGCGAAAGTGTATCGGAACTCGAGGGCGCCCTGTCGTCCGAAGGACTGCAATTCAAGCGCGACTGGTTCGCATTTAACGGCGGCGAAGTCGATTCGGTGGCTAAATCGGACAAGAAGCCGCTCTTCTTCGATATCGCGGTGAACTACGTAGCTCTGGATATGGCGGCGCTAAGGTCGCGGGCTGGGTTGCAATCGATTGAGGACTCGCAGGTGGCAACCCAGCCTACGGTTGAGAAACGGCAGGCCGCGAAAGAGGACGCCGCCGTTGAAACCCCTGACTCGAAGGCAGCTCCTGCAGCTGCTCGGGGAGGGTTGAGCAGTCTCTTGGGTGGATGGTGGGGTAGGAGCTGATTGAAATAGCATTCAATAAAGGCTGGGCGGACTTTCACCCCGGATGTATGTATTGATTGAAGCAAAAGGCCCATTTCCCAGAGATCTTGAAATGGAGTGCAGAACCTTTGTCAAGCACGGTAAAGTATGTTTGAACACTCAAGCGCGCCCGCCGCGCTGGCAACTTCACATCACAGGTTTTTCTGCCTGTCCGCAACCATCTCGCTTCCCTTCTGCACAACAGCAAGGCGACACTCAACCCCGCGCTGAGTGCGCCATTTAAGGTCGTCTTGCGCCGCTTTGAACAGCTCCTGAGTCTGACCCTGTTGTGATGTGATAATACACCTTGTGCCGTCCGTACAGTGAATCCTCTGAATCCTTATGCAATGATTGAATTCAAGCTTGTTGCCGGACTCACCCGTGTTCGAAGACACTTACAGCGCGCCGCAGATATCGGGTGCCAGCATACACCTGGGCCTCTTCTGCATAGAAATGGATGATCTCCAGTGATAGAAGGAAGGGCTGAAATGTGGTGCGAGTTTACTCCGCCTGAATTATCTACGAATAAATAACCTCGACCCCAGATCGAGCCGAGGGCAGCCTCGGCACAGACTTGGAGCACGACATGTGCAGAGGACCAGCAATCGACCTGCAAATGTAGACTTCACAGTACCAGAGGCAATTTTCCAGAACAGAGACGGTGATTGTTTTCCTGTAAATACCTCTATTGAGCGAGATACGAACTGGAAACAACGAATTGCGATAAAGCGCCTGTAAAGAGAGACTAATGCCTCATTCCCAACCTTCGTCGCACTGACAGCCAAGCTGGAATTTTGGAGCCGGAAAACATTGGCCTATATATGTGCGTCAGTCGCGACCTCCGGGTGAGTTATTCAAATAGTATCCATTCGTAGTGACCAAATGGTCGGATATGCTACAAGATAAGTACAGAAAGGAAGGACAAAACTCGAAAGCAAGACCGTCAAGCAAGGAACTTTTAGTCCATGAGTATCAAAATACACACGATATAACCCTTGAGCGCACCTTTTCGGCTTCGGACTCAGAGAAGAGTGACGTTCCTCCGTGCTCCTCAGCCTCTCCATCGCTAATCAGGCTGATTTTTCGCCCAACCTTCTGAACTTCAGACCAGAACTGGCTGTTGCCAGGTTTGGAACTGCACTTGCGGCGAAGATCTTGCATGAATCTGGAATTTAGGACAACTTATCAGTGGGTATCGAGTCATTTCAAAAGGGACTCGCGTATTCCATGCCTCAATCTCGTCCTCCTACGCCCACACCGTAAGTCCCCAACTGGATGTCTGTAAAAAAGGCCAACACACCTTCAAGCACGTATCTCTCAGCGTTTCCATACACTCCATGAGCTCCGCAGCTCGGCGATTAGCAAACGGACGCATCACAATCTCCGTTATGACCGCGCCCAAGTCCTCGACAGCCTTGCTCACCATGTCTCCTCTTGCAATATTCGCCTTGAAGTCGTCCAGCGGGCGCGTGTTGCCGACAATACGCCCGGGCGCACGTCCAGGGTCGAACTCAGGTGAGAGTGACCGCGCAGGAGTCGGCAACGGGTTATGGTTCTTCCTTAACGGTGGAGGGGTTCCTACGGGCTTCTTGGCGGCCGTTGTGGCGAGCACGTCCTCGGCATCGGAATCGTCCTCAGTCGCGCTGTCGTCGGGGTCTACGACCTTTTCCTTGCCCTTCTTCACTCCAGGGGACGCAGCGACTAACTGCGACTGAGTGCGCGCCGGGGGTTTGGCATCAAGAATGGAGATATCGTCGTCCTCGTCGCGCGCATGGACGTGACCGTCTTTCCGTGTGCGCGCGACTTTCTTGGGCACTAGATGATACTATGAATGAGCAGTCGCAAGTGTGAAATATATGTAGGACACGCGCCTTGCTTCACTTTGAACTCAGTCTTGGCTCCTTCAATCGCTTCGCGCGCACGCTTAAGCACGCGACGAGGGGGCTCGAAGTACTTGAGTAGCTCGGGGTGTGGAGGGGCGAGAGGGTTTTTGCTGAGGTCAGACACAACAGCGGCGTGGAATTGAGCTTGTTTGATGCGATGTACGGCTGGATTATACGATAGACGCGTGTCGAACCAGGGGCCACGGTTTCTGCGAGCACATCAACGACGCACATCTAGGGTGCAGGGCAGGAGAATCTCACCCTTCCTCGTCTTTCTCCCCGGCATCCATGAGATCCATTGCGTCTACGAAAGTGTCCATCGCGTCAAGTTGCGCTTCAGTGGGGATGTAGGCATGCTCCTTGAGCATTTCGCCTTTCTTCGAAACGAGGTTATCGAGCGACGCGAAGGTGTACTTGCGCACATCGTCTGCGAAGGGCATCTGCGCCCACAACAGACAGTCGACGCCTTCGGCGATGCAGGGTGCGAGAACGCCCATCTTGGCGTCCATGCCGTCTTTGGAGACCCAGCGCGCAATGGCCATGGCGTTCTTCTCGTACATAGCCTGTGCAATGGAAGAGATCGCGACTTGCTGTTCGGGTTGCGCAGGGTCTCCCCAGACGTATTGGATTTCACCGAGGCAGAGTTCACGGCGGAACTACAAGCAGTTGAGTAGGCTCAAGGAGGGAACAGGTGGGGGCGCACATTTTTTGCGAGGAAAAAACCGCAAATATCGATCCCCTTCTTCGTCGGCAGTCGTTCGAATTGACCATCGGGGCAAGGGACGTAGGTTGTCCCGTACTTGAACCCCCGGATAAGTTCCTCTTTGTTCACCTGTTCGAGGCCCGGATCTATCTTGTTCGTTGCGCCGCCCTCTTCGTCGTCGTCGTCGTCTTCAGGTTCCGGTTCCGGCTCTTTCTTTACCTCTTCCATCTTCACGTCCTCGCCCTCGTCATCCGAATTGTGATCCCGGCGGTCAACGTAGTACTCGGTGCGCATCTTCAATTGGGTGAATGTCACCTTTTTCTTCGCACCCTGCGTGGGCTCTTCCTCGTCCACATCCATCTCTTCATCCTCATCCTCATCTTCGACAACTTTACCGTCCGGTCCTCGCTTCTTTTTCCGTTCCGCGAACTTCTTCCAGCTCTTGGGGCGGCTCTGCGCTGTGCATTTGCTGGTCTTAACGTTGATCTCCATCGCTTCTTCAGGCCGGGTGGCGTTGTCTCCGAGCCGCAGAGTGGTGCCCATTAGTGTCGACTTCGTGATTTTGATGTCTGGTCGCACGGTTTCGCGCAGGGCAAGGGCGCAGGTTCCCAGTACAGCACCCTCATCTTCGAGGCCGTAAACCATTTTTCTGTAAAATTCCTCGTTTTCTGCCTGCCACGCTTTCATTAGAAATACAATGCATGGGAGAGCGAAGATGAGGACCTTAGCATCGGATTTGTCTTCCTCGATATACGGGTATTCTTCGTCGTCAAAGTCGATTCCGCTGTTGAAAATATGAATATTGCGCGGAAAGATACACAAGGAGCATACACTACGGTCAAGCCGATATCAAGTTTCTTTATTCTTTCAATGGTCGCGTCCAGATGTTCTTCTCCATCAATGGGGTTCTCGCCGTCAGTAACCAGCACAATTTTGCGGGTCCAGGTCTTTTTCTTCTCCAAGTAATTATCCTGCGTTTCGATCGCCACAATTAGGCCGTCGAGCGCTAAGCATTCCTTAGCTTACAGTTTGCTTGATTGACGTAACTCACGGTCTCCTGCACTGTTCGAAGGCTCCAAAGCATCAAGCTTTGCAAGGGTCCCTGCGTTGGGTTGTGCAATCGGTATGTACTCAAGAACGTTCTCGTATCCCTCTTTCATTTTCTTGTTGAGAATGTTCTTTGTTTTGCGGGAGCCGAAGACAATAACGCCACACTGGTCTGTCTTTCGCCCGTTGAAAATCTGTGCGGCGATCATGGGAGGGGGCTCAAACTATTGTGAGCAATACAAACCATCTCTTGGATTTTTAACTTGACGAACTGGAGCCCCCACTGGAGGTTGGTTATTTCATGCAGTAGCTCGTTGCCTTCGGGGTCATGGGTGCGCAGCTTGGCCATCGACGGTTGAATGTCGATGACAAAGACTGTAACGGTGTACTATTGCAGATGAGACCATGCTAGAAGAGATATTAGAGGGCACAAACCCCAGCTCTTTCTGCAGGCATAATGCGGTTCGGGGTAAAGACGCGTCCTTGCATGTGACCCCGTTTGAGTCACCGTGTCTGTGACCGTCACTCGTCACATACACACCGCCACCAGCAAGTGGCTCAGAACATTGCGTCCACGGCACTCGGAAGCTCGTGATCTAGCCTTTCAATTTGTCGGACGCGACTGTCCGTACATCACCAAACACCGTTCCCATATGCTCGCCAACAATTTGGCCCAGAACATGCCCCAGCAGCGGGTACCTGGGCCACAAGATGTCCAGGCCATAATTGGAGTATGTCCCTCAGATTTCGGGCTCATTTCTCGACTTACCTCTTCCTCAGCGAGCCAACTTTCTGCGCAAGAATCCCCACGAACAAAAGAACCCAGGCGAGCTTGACAACCTTATAAAGTATATCCAGCATCTGAGCAGCCAAGGTTCGTCCATTTCTATTGTTTGATTTGCGACATTCTAATGCTTATTATTGCTTGATGAAGGTCGACTCCCAGGCCAGCAACAACAGCAACCTCTCACAAACGGTCATGCCGTCACAAATGGCTCTGGCGCGTCTCTTGCGTCAGCCCCCATTCCTGCGCAACCATTCCCCCCCACTTCCCAAACCCCGTCTCATTCACTCCAGATCAAGTAAACGCCTTGAGAGCCCAGATACATGCTTTCAAGCTCATTACCAGAGGTCTTCCCGTCCCGGAGAACATCCAACAAGCGCTGCGTGTGCCTAACAACGCCGTACCGGAGCTTGAGAAACTTCTCCAAGGATCGGACGTCAACGGCAGAGTAATCGATAATGCAGTCAGGGCGGCCAAGGGGGAGCCGGTGGACGACTTCAAAGACGAGGACATTGACCCCGCAGATCTCCCGAAGGGCCCATTCATGGAGGACGATGTCAACTCTGGCATATACCCGTACAACGCGTACAGGCACCCATTCACCCACCTGAAACGACCCGCCGAGGTCGACCCTAAACTCTTCGCCACTCGTCTTCAACGTTTGATAATCCCCACCATCATGCCCACCGGACTGGATGCTCGTCGGATTATCGAAGAGCGCGACCGGTTCATCGAGGCGCGTATGCAGCAGCGCATTCGAGAGCTAGAATCCCTTCCGTCTACGATGGGTGACGGTGGTTTTGAGACAGGCCTCAACCCTCAAGACATTGCGAAGGACGACAAGGAGAATTCTGTCGATACAAAGCCCGATCCGTCCTCCCTCCCAACTCTTATCAGTAGCACCTCGCATGGAAAGATTCGTGCATTAATTGAACTCAAGTCTCTCCGTCTCCTGGATAAGCAACGCCTTCTTCGTTCTCAGGTGGCCGAAACCCTCACACACGGCTCCCTCCTTCCCTTGAACCGGCCCGATTTCCGCCGTTTTCGAAAGCCCACAATCCGCGATGCCCGCGTTACCGAGCAGCTCGAGCGCAAACAGCGCATCGACCGCGAGCGCCGTGCCAAGTCCAAGCACGTCGAGCAACTCGACGTCATTTGCGACCACGCACGGCAAGTCCTCGCTGTCAATCGTGCGGCACAGGACCGTGTGGCGCGTCTCGGGCGGTCGGTGCTCAACTTTCATCAGTTCACCGAAAAGGAGGAGCAGAAGCGAATGGAGCGTATCGCAAAGGAGCGTATCAAGGCGCTCAAGGCGGACGATGAAGAGGCGTACATGGCGCTCGTCGATAATGTCAAAGATACCCGTATCACGCACCTTCTGCGACAAACTGACTCCTACCTCGACTCGCTGGCTCAGGCAGTTGCGTCGCAGCAGAACGAGAGCGGGCCCATGGACATGCGTTTCGAAATGGAACACGGGCCTGCGACAGAGGCGACATTTGGCGCCAAGATCTCTGCCGAGGACGCTAAGGAAACCTCAAGCGGGAAAGTGGACTACTATGCTGTCGCACATCGCATCTCGGAAAAGATCACCAGACAGCCTTCGCTACTTATTGGTGGAACGCTGAAAGAGTATCAGATCAAGGGTTTGCAGTGGATGGTGAGCTTGTATAATAACAGGCTCAACGGAATCTTGGCAGACGAAATGGTACGTACTCGTCTTCGGTGCTCGCTCAAAACATTCATTATCTGCGTTAGGGTTTGGGCAAAACGATCCAGACTATTTCACTAATCACCTTCCTCATCGAGTCAAAGAGACTAAACGGGCCGTATCTTGTCATCGTCCCTCTGTCGACAATGACCAATTGGTCAGGAGAGTTTGCCAAGTGGGCACCGAGTCTCAAGGTCGTTGCTTACAAGGGAAACCCGGCGCAACGCAGAGCTCTGCAGGGCGAACTGCGCGTCGGTTACTTCCACGTGTTGCTGACGACCTACGAGTATATCATCAAGGATCGCCCCGTTCTCTGCAAGATCAAGTGGTTACATATGATTATCGGTCCGTAGTTCTCACTTTCGCGACTGAAACTGTACTGAGAATTGTCCGACCAGACGAGGGCCACCGTATGAAGAACACTCAAAGCAAGTTGACTATAACTCTGACGACATACTATCACTCTCGATACCGTCTCCTTCTCTCTGGAACACCTCTCCAGAATAACCTCACCGAGTTGTGGTCCCTCCTCAATTTCGTCCTACCCGGATCTTCAACTCCGTGAAGTCATTTGACGAATGGTTCAACACGCCCTTCGCCAACTCGGGCACTGGCGACAAGATCGAGCTCTCTGAAGAAGAAGCGCTCCTCATTATTCGCCGTCTGCACAAGGTGCTTCGGCCGTTCTTGCTGCGGCGTCTGAAGAAGGACGTCGAAAGCGAGCTTCCCGACAAGGTGGAGAAGGTCATCAAGGTCCGCATGAGCGCGCTGCAGAGCCAGATGTATAAGCAGATGAAGAAGCACAAGATGATTGCGGACGGCAACTCCAAGAACGGGTGGGCTATTTTCTTTCCTCTCTTCTTCCATTGATATGGGACCTGACGCGTTGTTTCGGTTGCAGGAAACAAGGCGGGGTCAAGGGACTGAGCAACGAGCTGATGCAGCTTCGTAAGATATGTCAGCACCCTTTTCTCTTCGAGAGTGTCGAGGACAAGATGAACCCTGGCGGTCTCGTCGACGATAAGCTCATCCGCAACTCCGGCAAGATCGAGCTGCTCAATCGTATCTTGCCCAAGTTCTTCGCTGGCGGTCATCGAGTACGACCTTTTCTCGTCACTGCTCTTGCTTTTCTCAATGATTCGTGCAGGTCCTTATTTTCTTCCAAATGACCAAGGTCATGGATATTATGGCTGACTTTTTGACGATGATGGGGTGGAAATTCCTTCGACTCGACGGAGGTACCAAGACCGAGGAGCGCGCGAACTTTGTGCAGCTGTTCAATGCTAAAGACTCGGAGTACAAAGTCTTCATTTTGTCGACTAGAGCAGGAGGGTTGGGTCTGAATCTGCAGACTGCTGACACCGTTATCATGTCAGTGCTTTGTTCCTTGTCCGTTAATTCGTCCTAATGCACTTTTCTTTTCGGCTTGTAGATTCGACAGTGATTGGTAAGCAAACTCATTACCCTTCATTTCGACTCGATTAAGACTTTTCCCTTCAGGAATCCTCATGCCGATTTACAGGCTCAAGATCGTGCCCACCGTATCGGGCAGACGAAGGCCGTACTCATCCTTCGCTTCATCACAGAGAAGAGTGTGGAAGAAGCCATGTATCAACGTGCACGTTACAAGCTTGACATCGACGACAAGGTCATTCAAGCGGGGCGCTTCGATAACAAGTCCACTCAGGAGGAGCAAGAAGAGTTTTTGGTTAGTCTTAACCTTCTTTTCGAATCTCAAGATCCCGCTAACGTGATAATCATAGCGATCGATCCTCGAAGCGGAAGAAGACGAGGAGAACGAGGAAGCAGGTGATATGAATGACGATGAGCTCAACAGCATCATTGCCCGGAACGAGGCTGAAGGCGAGATGTTCCGCGAGATGGACGCGAAGCGCGAACGGGACGCGCTTGAAAACTGGCGCGCTCAGGGTCACCGTGGCAAGCCCCCGCCTCCGCTAACGCAATTCGAGGAGCTTCCGGAATGTTATCAAAAGGACGAGCCCTTCGAAGCCACCATCATCGACGAGGCTGCCGAGGGCCGTGGGCAGCGGCGCAGAAACGTTGTGAGCTACAACGATGGGCTCGACGACGAAACTTGGGCAATGGTAAGCATCGGTGATCGGGGATTCGTGCCTGCTGCTTATCTATCGCTTCTTATAGGCTCTAGAGGATGGGGAAGACCTAGAAGAGCTGGCAGAACGGAGCAGGAAAAGAGGAACGAACAAGCTTCTCAGAGACGCCGAGGCTTCGGGTCGGGGTACACCGATCTCGGATACCGACTCGCGCGCGCGGAAGGCGAAGAAAGGTAAAAGCCGAATGAGCGCACCTGATTATGAGCCTTCCCTTGGCAGCAAACGGAAGCGTGGGGTCAAATCGATCTCCGCGACGCCATCCGTCAACGAGGACGACGACGACGATCGTCAGCCGGTAGGTGCACCCACTTCATTTGGAGCTTGCTGGTTTAATTCTTGGCCTGTTTCAGAAACGCCGCAAAGCACCACCGAAGAGCAATGGCAACGATGTTTCCCCCGCCGTTAGAGAGAAGATGAAGAAGATCTTTAACGAGTGCTATCGTGCGGTTGTGGCATGCGAGGACGCCGATGGCCGGAAACGATGCGATCTATTCCGAGAGCTCCCTGATAGACACGTAAGTTCAGTGCATGAACAGCACTCCTCTTTTATTCAACCAACACTCTTCAGGAATATCCCGATTACTACCAACTCATCACCCAGCCGATCGCGCTTTCTCATCTGCGGAAACGAGCATCGGGGGTGTACTACAAGGATCTGCAGCACTACCGCAACGATTGGACGCTGATGTTCAACAATGCGCGCACGTACAACCAGGAGGGGTCGTGGGTATACGTTGACGCGGTTGAGATGGAGAAGGCACTCGATGCGACGTTTAAGCGTCTTGCGGTGGGGTCTGGATTGCCAGGTGCGCCGGGCGGTGCCACGGTTGGGTCGTCGGGCTCATATGAATCGGCTCTGACGCCAATGGACGAAGACGACCGCCCGCCGCCTCCGTCTAGAGGCCGCAGCTCGACGCGGCGACAGGTGATCAGCGACGAGGAATACTTGACCCCAAGCGACGATGATTGATTTCAACGAACATTATCTGGTTCTTCTCGTGTTCGTGTGTTATATCTGTGTATTCTTTGATTCAGAGTAGATGTCTTGCCTTTACCGAGTTGGCGTTAATCATGTTCTCGATACCGTGAAATGTAATTTCTCTGCGAGCCTTTGTGTATCAACTCTGACAAACCGCGAGTTCCCCTTCTTTTGAAGTTTGAGGGAAATCGAAATCTGCAAGAAACTTTCTGAATGGATTTTCTGTGAAATCTTGTACGACCTCGCGTATTTGTCGCTCTGCGTCCGATTTCAGCCTTACAGTAGCCTTGAGGCTCCGAAAAGCCCCAATTAATAAAGTATGTAATACGTAAGTATCAGGTACTATTATTTGGTTCAGATCACCAAATCAGGATTGCTTTCAGTCTTTACCGGCTGTCTTGAAGTCGTGAGCCTACTGACACGACGGCGTCGATGGTATGAACACGGCACCATCATCCCCCCAAGATTCTTCTCATCCTCCCGTTCCCTCAACTCTAAATGTCGCGTCGGAAACTATAGTCGATGTGGGTGCGAATATGACAGCCCCCGAGCCCCTCCATGAGGTGGATATTACTGAGAAAGAGCTCAGAGACGGGGGCACAGCGGGAGAGGGAAGTGGAGTGGCACCGCCGCCACTGAAGGGGGATTTGGACCAAGACCATCGGCCGCAGCGCGAGTCGAGCATCTGGCCGAACGACCTCCCGCCTAGCCCGCCCCTCACACGGTCCAACACTGGGCAGAGCATGCAGCGTGAGATGCTCGCGGCGGACGAGTCGGATTTTTTGGAGCTTGACCCCGAGTTTTCGACGACGCTAGGGGAGCATGTTGATGCGGTCGAGACGGAAACGACGGACTCTCATACCCGGGAACCGGTGAAGCCAAGGACGACGGTGGTGCGTCAGGCTTCGGCGATCCAGCTCGACGCAAAGATGGAGCCACAGCCTTGGGACCTCGTCGACCCGCCCGAGACCAACGGCCAGACGAACGCGGAATACTACGCCTCGCTCAAAGGGCACAAGTTCAATACGCTAAATTCAACGTGCGTTTCTCTCTCTCTCATCATAAACACCGGACTCTATTGACGTTGAATTCGCGCTGTCGTTCGTACGGTCAGCAGACGTGTGCGCGCGTTAATTCCCAAGTCGTCGTATTATTTTGGGCCGCCACCGTCGGATTCCGCGTACGGCACTCAGCCTATAGGCCAAATAGGCGTCCATCATCCGCGGGAGATTCTGCGTGTCGAAAGGGACTACACCGGCGGGGAACTGATACAGTTTGCACCAATATATCCTCTGGAACTCGAAGGACGGGTGAGCATCTAGTCACCGTCGGCTGCAACTATAGAAGGCAGATTCTCTAACCAGGAATATTCACAGATAACGCCGACACAATTTTTAGAGTCGATCAATGCTATCAACGAGGTGCTCATCTCGGCGCACAGTCTGCGGCACTCGTTTCTGGATAATATGCTGTCGGTGTTCACGCTTCAACTTTCAAGGGTGCTCCTCACTTCGCACTACGAGAAAGTCAAATCTGTGCTCCTAGTTCTAGTGGTCTTGTCTGATCCTTTATCAGGAAATGCGGCAGCTACAATTGCTCATTCAAGGGCTGAACGAGCGGGTGTACAATCCAGTTGGACTGAACATCTTGTGGCCACGCAAGGTCGCGTTTCTTTTTGTGAGTCCAGACTGCTCTCCGACGATCGTAGCTGACTTGACCTCTCTAGATGGAAATCGAATACTATGTCAGTCTCACGATGTCACTTGTTGTGACCTACATTACCGTGCTAATCATTGGTTCTAGTGATTACCTGCTACCGGCGACTTATCGATATCCCAAGCGTCGTCCGCCGTATGTGCCGACTGCTTCTCGAGATTCTCTGTGGATTGTTTTGGGGAGTATCTATTCGCAATTATACATATAACTCTGCATACAAATGGCTACGGGCATCGCATTACTTATATATAATACCTTTGGGCTGGGCCTTGGACTCGGAGTCATCTACGGTTCCGTTCCTTGCGCGAAATGAAGATCTCCGCGACGCGCGTCGCGCCGAAGTGATTGGAGCCTTTTGGAAGGCGATCGTGACTGTGGGAAAGTGAGCAAACACACGAAGCCAAGGAGCTTTGTAAGACAGATCGGTCTCACCACCCCCGCTCTCCACCGTCCATTGCTCGGTCAAAGCTAGCTCTCCAAACTATCCTTTGAGGTCGCTGACAGACCCATTCTCCTCGCTCACTCATCTGCTCAGCCACCGCCGCCGAATCCTTACTCAATGGATACTTACACATCAGATATTTCCCCACTCTGGGATCTCTCGCAGGCCTCCTCCTTCTCTCAGTTGCCCGACGATGACTTTCTGGCATTGCTCCAGAAGCAGTTTCCTACCAACCAGGGTGCTTTCTCCGCAGACTTTGGCGGAATGAACGGCGTAAACCCCCAGACAATTTCTCGGTACCCACTCCCCACTTTGACGCCCCCCTCGGAGGACAGCAGCCCCAGCCCTCCCCAGCAGTCGGGAAGTAAGAGTCCAGACGACGACCACGACTTGAAGCGCAAGGCAAGCGAGGAAGATTTCGATGACGAAGGTCCCAGCCAGAAAGCTCAACATACATGTACGTCGTTGCCTTCGGGTATCACTTGCAGGGTATTTATTTGTGCCAGTGAGCAATGGTAAGAAGGGCGCTTCAACGAGACGCAAGTCGAGTGGAGGCGGCAACGCAAATCCGGTAAATTATTTTTTAATCTAAAACCGGGAGACCGTGCTCACCGGTACATTTGCTCGTTATAGGATGAGTCTCGTCTGATGAAACGCAAGGAGCAAAATCGGGCCGCGCAGCGCGCTTTCCGAGAGCGCAAGGAAAAGCATGTCAAGGACGTGAGTTGTTGAACAGTTTGTTGTTAGGGAGATTTAGCTTATGTTCACCTAAAGCTCGAGGACAAGGTCGCCGCACTCGAGGCAAAGAATGACGCAGCAACCTCAGAGAACGAGAACCTGCGCGACCTTCTCTCTCGACTGCAAAACGAAAATGTGATGCTCAAAGAATCTAGCTTTACATTTTCTGTCCCAAAATCTGGCGTTTCTGCTGTGGGCTCAGTATACACCTCCTTCCGATCTCCCACCGCATCAGCACCCGCATCGTCTCCGCCGCCACCGAATTCAGTAAATCCACTCGATTATAGTTCGCTGACGACCTTTGATCCGGGAATGCTGAGTTTGCTGGACGATACACCCCAGCAGACGGCGACAGATGGTGCAATGCAGATGGACTTTGGGTTCGGCGAAAGCTCGGGTGTGCCGCCCAAATCGTACACGACCATCGCCAGCAACCCCATGTTCACATCCTTTGCAACCGCCTTCGATTCGCAGCCATCATTGTCCGCCGCCCCAGGTACTGCAGAGTCGAGTTCCAGTTCGAGTGCGGGTCCGAGTCCGTTCAATTTTGACATCGCCTCGCTCTCAGCGTGGTCGACGCCGAATCCAGACAACGGCGCGTTCGACGATCTATTTGGTGGAATCATGGACCGAAACGCGGTTGACTTTAACGACTTCAACATTCTCTTGTCCAATTCGCCGAGCTCGTCGATCAGCCCTGTCGCACACCACGCGTCGCTTAACAATATGGCTGGCCGCTCGCCCGCGAACTCGACCACGTCGTCGTCGTCTAAATCGTCAGACCCGCTGTTTAACACGCCACGCGAGAGCTCTAGCTCGGACTTCGACGATGATCTGGAGAACAAGGAATGCCCCAAGACGCGGGAAGGCATTCGCGCGCGCATCTCCAATACGGGCCCGTCGCCGTTCGTCGAAGAGGTTCCAGTAGTGCGCAAAGCACAATCGATATTCGGGTCTCAGGTCATGTGCGAGGGCTCCGCGTTCCCGCAGACGCAGCAGAGCGAGAAGAACATGGAGATTCTCACAGCGTGGCGCACGGTCACGTCAGATCCATTGTTCAAGGTACGTCGTCTCTTCTCTTCGGATTCGCGGCAGAGAGGCTCACGGTCACGCAGGACTCTGACCTTGCGGACCTGTGCTCCGAATTCTCTAGCAAGGCGCGGTGCGACGGGACGAAAGTCGTACTCGAGCCGCAGGGCGTGCGCAATATCATTGAGTCGCTCGGGCAGAAGCACCGCAAATAGGAGTGGGCGCCCCACCTCCCTCCCGCTTGCACGGCGCCGACCGACCATTGCATAGACCGCACCGGACACCTCGCACCAGCCAGCACCCATCGTTTCCTCTTCTCTCTTGTTTTCCAATGTTCAATTGATGTATCGATTGCCCGTGCGCCGGCGGCCGGCGTGCACCACGTAAGCCTAATACCAGTCCAGTCCAGTTCAGCTGGGCGATACACCCACCGTATCGCGCGCCTGCGGGCTGGTGGATGTATGAGTTGGAGTGCGGACCAGGTCCATAGACGATGCAGGGACCGTTGCCATATTCGTACGTCCATCCACACTGTTGTATTGGTACGCTGTACCGTCCTGTATTGTACATGCATACCTTACCTTCGACGCGCATGCAGCCCGCACCGCACGTACACCTTCCTCTATATATTACTTACGCCGCGCCGCTATCTCATTTATCGTATTTGTATTTTTTACAGCAGACAGAAATCAAATGTTATCAATGACCCAACCACTCTTATGTTCTCCTTCCAGGAGTACTATACCACAATTGAGCTGCTCTGCTCTAAAGTGTGGCAGGGACGCGGCCTTGACTCGGAGCCATGGAATGGTGGTGACAGGGCAAGGTTTGACCTCGAGAAATAGCTCTTCTTATTTGACATGGATTTTACCGTTATTTCATATTTGGTACGACTAACTCAGTATATCAGTCCGGGTATAAAACGGTGGAGGGTTCCGACTCGTACATAATACGAGGGAAGGGCGCGCGAAGGGTGTGATGCAAAGATTCCATGATCGAATACAAAAGTCACCCGAACGTCTCCACGACTACTTCATTTCCTTCGAGAGCGTGTCCAGACGCAGAACGGCTCTCGTCCCAGTGTGCGAACTTGCGGAAAAGTTTGACCATGGGAAATGACTGTCTGGACTGACGTTTCGAATCCACTGCCTTCTCAAGGGCGCTGCGGATGTCTGCCGACGAACCCTCCTGCGGGCACAATGTGACGGTTTTTAGAAGCGGCCATGACTGCGAGGCTGCTGGGCCTAGTATGTCCAGAATCAAGTGGGGGGTGAAGCATTGGTTGAATAGGGCGAGGTTGGACAGTGCGGGGAACAGCGAGACTTAGAGAGCCGATTGTGTGATGGAAAGTGCCAAACACAGCTTCACATGAACAAGGACCTTTGTTGACGAAGGTCAAGGAAGTCAAGGCGGGGAAAGATGGGTAACCGAGGGTCGTCGTATTAAAGAGCTCGCAGATCTGGTCGCCGTGGGTGTCGTCGACCATGAGTTAGGTCAAGGCGGGAGTGTCAAAGCGATTGATGAGATCCAGCAAGTGGTCCTGTGCTGCGTCCTCTGAAACTGAGATGTGGAGGGATTTCAGAGTTGGGATATGAACCCGATCTCCATTTGTGCTGAAGTGAAGGTCGAAATGCAAATGAATCAACGAGGGACATTGCGCCGTGAGTGGGGAAAGGTTGGTAATTCCCCAGTCGAATTGGTACCTCCGTAACTGTAAGTGCGTAAGCGAGACCGTCCATGGAGCCGCCGATAAATCGGGTGTAAGACCATCGATTTTGAGAAACCTCAATTTCGGGGCTCCTGAGGAGAATATTGCAAGAGTGGTAGCTTCCTCGTCGGAGACCTTTACTATCTCGAGGTGCTGTAAACGCGGGGCTGCTATATCGCGAAAGGGGCGCAACAATTCCACTACTCTCTCTGTTCTGAGTAAAATCCTCAACGTCCGTACGCGACTGATGTGTGGGACAACGTGGGTGACCCGCATTGACATGAGTTCCAGGCCGTCATCCATGTCTCCGTCGCTTTGCGGAGATTCGCGCAAGTTATCGATATTTTACATGCGCGGGAATGGTCCAGGTAGAGTTTGAGGATTTCCACTGATCCCTGGACGTCCAAGTCCGCTTCAGCAAGCGTCCAAAGCGCGGGCGAATCGACAATAACGTCTCGAAACCCGCGGGAAACGCGTGATAAGGTCCATTCCGATTTAAAAGCCTGGATCGTGGAATAAGTTTGCCACTGGGAACTCGAGCTATATGAATGAGTGGCGCGTTCCTCTTGGCTCGCGGCAGCAATAGCGACAAGAAGCTCGGTCGGAAGAGAGGACATCGTGGTTTGGGTGCCCATCGCGTCACAAGGAGGCGAGGCGAGAAAACTGAAGAAAGAAAGTTCCGCACAGCCACTCCACTTTCCAGATATGGAATCTGAACTTACTTCCGCGCTTTTGGAAATTCGCCGTCGACACCGTTGGGCCCTTTTGAAGTATTCTCTATGATTTTCATACTCCAGTTCAATCCCGAAAGGAATGGAAATTAGCATACAAACGAGAACAATATTCATGAAGCCTGAGTATAATAGATTAGAGTACATGATGTATGTGCAACAGTTCACGTTACGCGGTCGAGTTCAACTATTTCTCTATTGTATATACTACTAATAGTTTCGATTCGAATCAATACAACTACTACTTGATGTGAACAAAATTGAGAGAAACCGCGTGGGATGAAAAAATGGTTTGCGGATTGAAAAATGACGGTGAATGAATGATATGTAGTAAATTAGACGGACGGACTTCGTGACGGTCATTGCGATGCAAGAAAGCGTGGATATCAATCATCAAGAAAGAAGAGATCAAGGCGCAGAATCCATCTTGTCGTTCGGCGGGGACGGTGTATTCTTGGGCGGCGTGCGCAAATGGACAACCTCAACCTTGGGGCGCGGAGGTGGAGACACAGAGTGGTTCGAGTCGACCTGCATCTTGTCGTCCCGATCCCGCTCACGTTCGCGTTCGCGCTCTCGTTCGCGCTCACGGTCGCGGTCTCGTTCCCGTTCCCTCTCTCGTTCCCTCTCGCGCGGCGGCTCCCTTTCTCGTTCCCGTTCCCGCTCAGGGGCAGGTGACGCAGCAGTCGACGTGGGCGACAACGTCGCAATCGGCGGCAACGCAATCGGCGCAATAATGTGCGACACCGCCACCCCCGGCCCCGTACCCCCCGACGACAACCCCGCGGCACCAATCGGCCTCGGGTGCGGTGGGAACACCGCCGGTAGAGGCGGGCTCGCCGGATACGGATCGCGCGTCTCAGGCGAATGTGACGCGGGCTGCGTGCGGAACGGAATCGGCGACGGACGCGTAGAGGGTATGGGCGTGCGTCTGCCGACGGACGAGTCGCGCCGGTGCAGCACCTCCACGCGCGAGCGTTTGTTGGTGGTGGTGTCCATCGCCGAGCCTGCGTTATCATCAGACGGGCTGAGGGGGCGCTTGAGTGAGTTGGGCGGGGAGCCGCGACTACGAGTGGAGGAGACGGAGTCGCGGTGTGCAGGTGGAGGGCGTTCGCGAGTGTCACGTTCGCGTTCGCCACGGTCGCGGTCGCTGTGGCGGCTGCCCGATGACACTGTGGGCGATTGAGATGTCGGCTCTCCATCGGCGGCGCAGGCATCTCTCTGTACGACGCCAAACCCATTAGCGCATCCGCGACACCCGGCTCGTCATAATCATCATCCACCACGCGCGATGGCATTCTCGGCGCAGCGCTAGTTGGCGACGGCTGCACCGAGCGCCCCGACGACCCCGAGCCATTCGACTGACCGGCCCAGGCGAGCTCGGGCCCTTCGGATACCCAGGCGACACCTTGTAGCTCGTGTTCGACGGATGCGACGACATCGACGGGCCCGCAAACGGCTTGGGCGTATCTGCGCCCCCATCCTCCTTCCGCTTACTCCGTTTCTTTCTTTCCCTCTTGGGCTGCTGTTCCTGCGACTGCGATGCAGGCGGCACAGCAACCTCATTATGCTGCTGCTCCTTCGCCGACCGCCGACGTTTCGGGTCGGGCGCACTCGACGACGAAGGGTGCGGACTCTCTGAGCGCGCGGCGCTGGAGCTGCTCAGATGGGGCGGCGGCGGCGGCGGGCGCGCAGGGTTGCGCAACCCCTCGGGCGAGCCGGCATGCGAGCCAGCATGCGAACCAGGATACCTCCCGCGAGACTCGGACCGCGAGCGCTGCTGCTGCTCGCTCTCGTACGCGTCGCTATGGTCCCGCACGTCGTACCGCGGGTCGTATCGCCGCGAGTGCTCCGCATGCGCCGTCGGCGGCGACGGGCGCGCGTGCGGTGCCTGCACAATCGAGGGAAGCGCAGTCGGCGGCTTGGTCTCCCAATACCGAGACGACGACGACGGCCCATGCGACGGGTGGGCGGAGCGCGGGGACGACTCAGGCGGGCTGCGCCCTCGGTGCGGGGGCGAGCGTTCGCGTGAGGGGTAGAAAGGCTGCGTCGTATGCGACGGCGCGCTGTGGCTGGGGTAGTCGCTCCCCGAGTTAGAATGCCGCGGACGGCGCGCTTCGTGCTCCCTCGGGGGCCAGTCGCGACCGTGCTCAGGCGGTGGTCCACGTCGTTCCCACCCCATCTCAGGCTGCTCCGCTGTCCGAAGCTGCTCGTGCGCGGGGAACGTGCGGGGCGAACGCTGCGGTTGCCCAGGACCACCAGGCTGACCGCGAGACGAGGAAGAAGGGTACGGCGGGAAAGCAGCCGGCGGCGGTGGTGAGCGAATGCGGCTATGAGGGGGCGGGGACATGGACGCCGAGGCGGCGCGATGGCGCGTAAAGAACGATTCTTGGTGGTGCAAATGCCCACTGCCGTTGCGCACTTCTTCCGGCGGTTGGGGAACAGGGTGGTGCAGAAGCAGACTTTGATGCCCGATGGGCCCGCCGCGACCGCCGGGTTCGCGAGACGAGCTGGGGGGATAGTCGCGTGCGTGAATTGGTGGGCGGTCGACATCCATCGGCGCGAGCGGCGTGTGCGACTGAGGATGCCTGCTCTCGTCGAGAATAACCGGGGGAGGGGGCCCTCCACGGAACGGCCCAGGCGGCGACGAGCGGCCAGCCCCAACTTGCGACGGCGGGGGAAGCGAGATTTCCGTCGGGCCTCGCGATTCTGTGCGGAATACAGGCCGCTGGCTGGTCGACTGCAACAGAAGCGGCGGACCGGTAAGACCAGGTGGGGGAACGACTGCGCTCGCGTATGCGGTGGGGTGCACGTCCTGCGGGCCAGGAGCGGCGGGAACTTGCCCCCCCGTAGCCTGCGCGTTCTTCAGCAGCGCAAGCCGCTGCGAGATGACAGGATTGCTCGGATCAAGCTCGCTCGCGCGGGCATATGCGTCGATGGCGTCCGAGATTTGGTTATTACAGCTCTCGTACAGACTGCCTAGGTCGAACCAGACCTCCGAGATGTACGGGTTAATGCGAATCGCGCGAGAATAGGCATCGAGGGCGTCGCGGTATTGGTTGATTTGGAAGTATAAAACACCAATGGAGCACCAGAACGTCGGGTTCCGGCCATCGCGATACACGGCTTGCTGATATGCTTCGTAGGCCTTGTTGTACTTCTGGCCCGCCATGTAAGCACGTCCAAGAAGGTACCAACTCTGAGCATCGGAAGGATCTAAGAAGGAGGATATTATTATGCGAAGACGCGCCGAAGATGAACAGCATACCGGCTTCCAAACTCTTGGTGAGGTACTGGATCGCGAGGTCCTGGTTCTGGAACGATGAGCCGTCCTGATGGTACAGCCACCCGAGCTGTTGAAGGACTTTGGCGTGGCTCGGATTGTCGGTGACCACGCGTTCATATGCGTCTTTGGCGCTGACATGCTACAATACCCAGGATCGGATCAATAAAAGCAAAAGATAGATCACGAATCAATGACATACATCTTTCTGCTGTTCGTAAACGTGCCCGATTTGGAACCAAATGTCGGCGTGTGCGAGTGGACTCGGAGGATTGCGGAGAATACGGTCGAAGCATCCTAGCGAGTCCTCGTATTTACCCTGCTGCTTGTATATTATTCCGAGGCGGAAGAGAATTTCGTTGGCCTTGTCGAAATCTAGGTCTTTCCCATTAATCCAGACCGCCATTCGAGTTTCAGTGAATGCGGCAAACTAACCTTTGTCCATCCGAAGAACAGAAGAAAAGGCTTCTTCGGCGTGGTCGAGGGAGCCGTACCGGTCATAGAGGATGCCGATGCCGTACCACAGCTTGGGGTCCTCCTAGCAGCGGGGTAAGGGCGGGGGGCGGCGATACAGAAATGATAAATTACCTTTGGGTTTGGGAGAAGGTACAGCGCCTGTTGGTAGGCTGAGTATGCCTTCTGCAAGTCATCCTGCATCAGGTAACAGTGGCCTGGAAGTGAAGGTTAAAATGGGGACGGGTGATTGAAAGGCGGAGCGAATTACCCAACGCGCTCCAGACTTCGCCATTCTCTTCTTGAAGACCAAGAACACGTTGAAAGAATTCGACAGCCTAATCCGGAAGAAGCAAAGTAAGTGCCAAATAGAGACAAAGGAAGGTGCGGAATCCTCGGATTCAAGGAGGCCGGGGAAGACACATGCCTTGGGATAGTTTTCTTTGATCCGAGCAATTCCTGCGACTTGTGTGAGACCCGAAAGGGACATGGGGTTGTGTCGTAGCGCATTTTCGTAGGCAGAGTG
Source organism: Mycena haematopus (assembly GCA_029281435.1). NCBI lineage: Eukaryota > Fungi > Basidiomycota > Agaricomycetes > Agaricales > Mycenaceae > Mycena > Mycena haematopus. The sequence continues at coordinate 27,198 of JARJCV010000115.1, forward strand.
GGCGTGTTCGAGATCGCCCATCTGCTCAGCGACGCGACCTGGCGAGATTTAAACAATGAGAAAATAAATACAAGGACAAGAAACACACCAATCAAGAGCCAGGTCTGTTCGTTGGCGGTGGTGAGTTTGTGGATTGCAGAATTTACCGCGGGGTTGACGCCGTTGGTGGGGGCAGGGCCCTGTATGGGGGAGACGACGGTCTGGGGATGGGGTGCGCCATTCTGGAGGGGGGGAGGGGGAGGGCCGTTGTTGAGGATGTGGGAGTGACCCTCGCGGGGGTGTCTCATAGACATAGCGGGGTCGGAAAGAGTCGCACCTGCTTGGCACCGGCAGTATATATATAAGTAAGACGGCCAAGAATAAAGTCTGACGATCAAAGAGAAGGCGAAGACAGGCACACGAGGTGTTGTGTGAGCCCCGATCCGCACAGATCCCTCCCCGATCCCACAAAATTAACCCAATCGTAGATCACCTGAGCCCCGCTTTCATTCCGCCCTATCAATCACCTTCCCATGACCAGATAAGATATCCAATGGCTGTGCCCCTGACAGCCATGATGTAATCCGCGCCCTGTCCGCGGCACAACGCCCACATCTCCACCGATTAGTCCACAGACCTGAAACAGTCTGAAACAGTGGACCCTCGGTTGCGGCTTTATTTTTTACCGCGGCGATCACATCATTCTCCCACTCCGATTCACACTCCGACACTATATTAGCCTCTTCCGACGCGCTCAACCGGCACTACGTCCACGTCCTTCGCCATGACCCGTACGTGACCCCGCGTCGCTGCTAGTCCACACACCCGCCCTAATCCGGCTCCCAGGCGGCAACCAGCGCGACCAAGATCGTCTCAAGGCCCAGAAGAAAGCCGCCGCCAGCAAGACTAAGCCAAAAGTCCTGGTGTCTTTATTTCCCCGTTTCCGGCCACTCACCCATCGCCTCCTCTGCGTTGCAGGAATCCGCTACCACTCTCCAGAAGCGAAAGGAAGCGTATGTCCATCTTCTTTGCTCACAAGGTCTTTCGAACCTAGATTCACGGATGCTTACACAGCGACGCGGAGATTTTACGAGCCAAGCAAAAGGCATGCGACTTTCGGCTCGTGTGGCATTTGTTGCTACGCCACTAACGCTTGTTTTCCCACCCAGAAAAAGGAAGAAGAGAAGGCCGCCACAGCCACAACAAGCGGTAAATGACCTTCCCTATCGGCGCCTGTCTCGCTCGGCAATTATACAACTCCCATCGATCTCTTTCTATATTTGTTCATTCCCGGTTCGCGATTCCCATCCGATTTTGAGCATGTGTATGTACAAGGATCCGGCTTTGGCGATGCCATCCGCCCCTGCACCTGGCAACCCAACGGAAATATAGACATACGTTGCTGATGCGTCCATTGAACGGAAGATCATCCATCCATCCATCCTAACGCCATTGCGCACTCTAATCCAATCCAATTTCAACTGCGAGCAAAGTTCTTTAAAGATGATCATGCATCATGCATCATGTGTCATCCTCTTTTATATCGCGATTCCGTTTTCCGTTCCTCGCAGGCTGTGCCGATTCCCGATGTGGAGGCACTAGTGCGCCGCACGTCCGGTTACCTCCATGAGGGAATAAGTCGCTTCCATTGACCGTCATTTTGACGCAAAGAAAAACAACAGATCAGATTGAGATTGAGTTTACCGCTCCAGAAAAAGAAACTCACACGATGACGCCCTTCAAAAACGCCGATCTCCTGACGGTCGTAAGCTCAAACTGTTTTCCTTTCTCCCACAGCAACCGCTCCCCATTTATCACCCCTCCACCCTCCCGGACCGAGTCCTGACATGTGTATCGCAGCCCGCATTTGGTGCGCAGCCAACCTTGGCAGGTGCCACGGAAAACATCCAATAAAAACCTTGCGTGTTCAGGAGCCCCGCGTCCGCTTCAGCCCGCACGTCCGTTAAGTGCGAGATCCCTCCCAGGAGTCAATATTTAATTATTACTGTATGGTATCATCACGGAGAATCTCGATGCGTTCAATTGAGCTGCTCACTCAGCTAGCATTGAACGAGGCCAAATTATGTTGTGTGTGTAATAAGTAACATTCCTGTGGAGGCTAAATTCACTTTATCTTCACCGCTCCGCCCCCGTCGAGCCGTCGCCTCCGCGTCGGAGTTTCCATGTCCTCCTGTGCTGCGGTCCAGGATCGCCCTCCGCGTCCCCAGCTGGGTGTAGGCGCTGGCGACAGATAGCCGCCGAAATGGTTGTTGTACGGGACGACAGGACTCATCGGGAATTGGTGAGGGTGCTGGTGCGGTGGGGCCGGCAGGGCCTGGGGCTGATGGCGAGAACGGTAAAGCGAGAGAAGCGCGTTGATAAACAGGGTCAAGAATGACAAGGACGTCAATGTGAACGCCTAGAGAAACCCGCGAGATTCGAAGTCAGAAGTGCCGCGTGGCACACTGAATGATATAGGACACGAGAATCAAACGGAAGGACTGACAAGTGTTTTCCAGCTGATAGGCTCGACAAAGCCATTTACTACCTCCGCGATCATCTCGGCACCGACTTTGGCGCGTCCGACTATTGTCGGATCACGGCTCATACACGTCGCCCAAATGGCACACTGCTGGGCCATCGCCGGCAACGGATTTTCGCAAAGGTTATTCCTGTGCTGTAGCGCACACATGGAAATGTCCTGCACTATATCTGTCGCCAAGAACCCGGGTCAAAGTCAGTAATGAATGGCGTCAATGCGCAGCAGTTGCTGTGAACCAGCTAAAAATGACACACCCATTGAGTACTCTGATATCCGCTCCTCGACATCCCGCTGTACAGTCCAGATGAACTGCACGGCAAGATACAAAAATAACAGAATCAGGGACAGATTGAAGAAGAATTGTAGGTAGCTGTGACGCGCTCAGCATCAGCGCTTATACTTCGGACATACGCGCGAAGCACCCACCCTAGCAAAATATAAGGTACATCTGACTGTGGCGCCGGCGGCGAAGGCATATTGAGCGTGTAATGGTTCGAAGTCGTCGAGTTCGTTCGCGTCAGCCGGCCGTCTCCATCGTCTTCACTGTCTGAATATGGATCGCGCTCGTCCCCACGCGACTCCGGCACGGTGGACATCGATAGTGCGGACTTCATGCGAGATTTAAGAACACGCCGCATTCCGCCCGTCGATACCTTCCGAGCCGCGCCGCCGTTCCCCTCAGGCGATGCAGCGCCAGCCTCCGGCTTCGGCGGGCTCGCCTCGCGCATGTCGATGTCCCGCAGCTCAGGTGTCGGAGTTGGTTGGGGGAACGCTTTGGTGGGGGAAAAGTTCGCGGGTGGTGCCCATGGGTAGGGCGATTCCACTTGGCGTGGTGGCGTTTGAAAGATAAACGGGATGTTTTGGTTTTGCCCAAATATGGGGTTGTGTAGTGGTGTCGGCGGATTGCTAAGGTCCGCGTGCGACCCTGCGTGGCATGGTCAGTAGGGTGTACATCCTGAATCGGCCAAGTACGTTTTTTGGGGGTCGTTGGGTCTCCGCCCTCGGATGACTTCCAGACGGGTATGGTGCTTGGACGGGACGTGTATTCAAAGTCCATCGGTGCGTCCGTAGAGCGCTGAGAGCGCAAGCGGGAAGTCGACATTATTGTCGAGGAAAGCAAGAACCGCGTCGTGGTTGAACGGAGAGTTTATGTTTGAACGCGTTTGTCACGGCATGAGGGTTGTGACAGCGTGACTTCGCCCTTCATTAATTTTTGCATCATGCTCCGCTCCGCTACCTCGAGTCTCCGGCGCCATGTGGGACGGCGCGCCTTTCACCCCCGCTCTGCGTACACCGATACTCAAGGGAGTGGTCTGGTTCCGATAGTCATTGAGCAGACGGTGCGTGCGCATGATATCTCATCCTCCGATTCCCAATAATGGTTGCCCAGGGCAGGGGTGAACGCTCCTATGACATTTTCTCGCGTCTGCTGCGAGAGCGGGTGATCATGCTCTATGGCCCCGTAATTGCTTTCCCCTCTATGTCATTTATTTCACAATTAATTCGAAATTGCGTCTTCGTAGATCCGCGACACAGATTCAACATTAACTGTCGCGCAGCTGTTGTTTCTGGAGGCCGAGGACACGTCCAAACCAATACACCTGTACATCAACTCTCCGGGGGGAAGCGTCACGGCCGGACTCGCAATTTACGATACGGTTGGTGTGGCAATGCGGGGTTCATGATCTACCCACTCATCTGCTCGACCTAGATGCAGGTTCGTAAATATCTCCCGGCAGCAGTGGAAGGACAGAACAGCTAATTGAGTCCCCAAGTACGTTTCAGCCCCCATCCACACCTATTGTATTGGTCAAGCAGCAAGTATGGGGTCGCTCCTGTTGTCAGCGGGCGAAAAGGGCAAGCGCCACTGCCTCCCCAACGCGAGCATCATGATCCATCGTATGTGATCTTCCGCTTCCACATCTCATATACCCTGAACAGGGGCGCAGAGCCATCCGGTGGCGCATCCGGCCAGGCATCTGACATTGCCATCCACGCAAAGGAGATTCTCAGAATACGAGAGGCACTAACCGGCATCTATCAAAAACATTGCGGTAAAGACGGCGAAAGTAAAGAAGACGGCCTACAGCGATTCGGTAAGTGTTCCCCGCACTGCTGAATCTACCGTACATGTGCTAATTCCACCATGTTTTCCAGGAGAGGCTTTAGAGCGAGACTACTTTATGACAGGTACTGCCCCCCAAACTACGCGTAATTCAAAATGCTGATATGTTTTATGCACAGCAACACAAGCTCTCGAGTTTGGGATAGTTGATGCTATTTTAGAAAAGAGTCCAAAGACCGAGAAACCCAGTCCATAGAAAATACAAGACATGTTTCAAAGCTCAAACTGCCTCTGGACCCTGGTTGAGAGTCTTGGCGTTTATATCATCGGCGATCAAAATAAGCACGGCGTCTTTGAAGATTCCCTGGGGCCGGGCCGTGATCCTCCACGATTCTCCCGATCGTGCCTTCACGATCCCAGGTTCTAAACTTAACGCACTCCCCTACTCCTCTTGAAAATAGGGTGGTGGACCCGGTCTTCGCATGAAAGCTGAATCGCTGGCCATTTTTCACAACCTGGGGTGTTACTGCGACCCCGAAGCACCCGCAACCAAATTGAAATTTTAGGAAGTCTCATGACCGGAAGCTTTCCCGTCGCGTCACTGCATTGCCTCAGTGAAAGTACACCCAAACGCGATCAGACATTCGCAAGCATATCAAGCTTATTTGACCTGTTCATTTCACTCTAGCCTTTCCCTCCATGCATGCAAACTTCATGTCCGTAACGTTTATACTCCCTCTTTGCAACTTGCTTTCTCTCCTTGCTATCTCTAATGCCCGAATCGTCCGACGGACTGTACCTCCTCCGCAAACGCTTGTAATCCCAGTGAGCCGTGATGAAAACCAGATTTACTCCGTGGGGGTCAATATGGTGCGTTGTCTGCCTATCTTATCTGAGGCGATCCGAACGTCTAACTGTTAGATAGTCCTCGAATCCTTCTCCTCAATCGTTTTTGTTTGCATTAACCACATCCACGGCGTCTGTCAAATGTTCCCGTTTTGTGTGCTCTTCAAATTTAACTGGGGTCGATTTAGAATTACGACCGTGGCCGGCGTCAATTGCGACTCATGTGGCGGGGTTCCTTCGTGGGTCCAACTTTAGAGGATTGTACTTTCCGCGCTCACAGTGATCATGTAGGTATAATCCCTCGATATCCTCCAGTGTGCAGCAGCTGCCACAATCTCAGAATGTGGCCACAATGGACGGGGTAGCCAGCGGCACCGTGGTGCGCGAAAACTGCGGTCTTCTGCAAAGCAATGGCTCCGCCTGGTCGTACCCCAACCAAATAGGTGTGCAACTAGCCAAGGCGCGCTTGCGACTTCCTCACGCATTTGAATTTGCAGTCACTGTGGCTAACCAGTCGGCCTCGTTTTTCTCCCCAGGGGTGTCGGGAATGATTGGTGTAGGACTCGCGCCGTTTGCGGACTCACCCGCCGCCGGCTGGCTCTCTCGCAATCCCACCCAACCCGCCTTTTCGTTCGGGATGGCGCTCAATCCGCCCTCGCCCTCGAATTCTTCGGGCTCGGGCGGGGAGCTGCACTGGCAACAGCCGGACGAATCATTCTACGAGGGTGAAGTCGCGTTGAAACCCATGCTCGTCGCGAACGCATCGAATCCGTCAAACATGTCGACATGGTTCGTTGAAATGGATGCGTGGTCTGCAACTGGGCCCTCGGGCTTCAATATATCCCAGACCGGCACGGAACTGCTCACGTTCCTCGATCCCTTCTACGCGGACATTGTCTTCCCACAAGGCCCGGCGAGGGCAATTTGTATGTCACTTTCGTAGTCTGTTTAATTTTTCCTGTCCCAACCCCTTCTCAGACGCCGACATTCCGGGCGCCTCCAAACACGCGACCTCCGCCTTCGCTCATTCCTGGAAGCTCCCATGCAACTCACAGTTCCGCCTCACCGTCACCTTTGGGTCCTTCTCGACGAGCCTGGATCAGTCCGTGCTTGTCGTGAAACAAGCGGATGGAGTTTGTGTCGGCGTCCTCAAAGAATGGATCGACCAAACCGCAACCGAATACCTTCTCGGATCGCCTTTTATCGCCGGAATATACTTGTGGGTCCACGCCGGCCACACCCCGATGTTCCGTCTAATTTATTGTTTAGAATCTTCAGCTACTCGCAATCGGGCAACGGGACCATGGGCATCGCCGCACGTGCTCCAGGGAGTAAGAAACTTGCCCCTGCGGTTATCGCTGGCGTGGTCCTCGGTACACTCGGCGTCGTCGCGCTTTTCGTCATTGCCGCGGTCCTCGTATATTTTGCTTGGCAGCGCCGACCCAAAAACCCTCACCAGCGCAAGCCAAGCAAAACGGACATTACGCCATTCACAGATATCTCTGACTCCAGCGCGTCGCGGAGCTCGCGGCAGCTTTATGGAAGGCAACGGCATTTACTGGAGCACAATGGTACATTTTTTCCGGGGTCACCAGACTGGGGAACGACCCTACTCAGTGAGGGCGGGAGTCCGAGCCCGAATTCGAATACGTTTCCTGGCGGGACAACGTTCAACGAGTCCCGGAGTAGTAATCAATTTTACCGCACCGATATTGCCTCGTCCACCTCGCTGATGCACGTCGACTCCCCCCCACCATACATCGTCCCGAATGGGCCCCCTCCTGTTCCACTGATTCCTCTACGGAAAAATCGGCAGCGATTATAGACTTTTGCCGCAGACTGCCTATATATCCTTATAGGACATTTATGAAGCATCTATGTATCTTCCCAAGTTCAATATGTACAATAATACCTCACGGACTCCTTAGAGACTATACCCTACACTAGATGCACATCGCAGAATACTTGATCGAAGGTTATTTCAAGACCATGTTTCGCCGCAAGAAGCCTGATGTCGAGTGAGATGAGGAGAGATGCATACCGCCTCGTTTCAGACCAATTACAGGCTGCCTCGCAGCACCTACATTTCGGAAGGTCCGACTATATACAATAAAAATACCATGACCGACAAGACTCCATAGGTTATACCACATTACATAAAGACACTAGCGACGCGGGCCATTATAGCTCCTCTCATCTACCCATCCGGACTGTTGCTGCTGACCAGGGTAGTTCGGACCTTGTGGCGGAGGCCGCGAGTCGAAACGAACTGGGGGAGGGGGGCTACGGACAAAACCATTCCTCGTCAGTATCAACTCGAAACACCACAACTTATCTTACCCAGACGGCGCGGAGCGATCAAAGCTCCCCAGCCGCTGATGGCGCATGTCTGGCTGCGGCGGAATAATCGGGGTAGGGTACCCAGCATAGTTAGGTTGGCGCCGACAGCACCGCAGCAGTGCTGAAACAAAGCGACAGCATCTCAATCTCGAGGCTCCGAGGAAACGAAACGGAATACGGACCACTGCCAATAAGCCAAAGTAGCAGAATAGCGACCAACCCGGCAACGATGGCGACTGGGATGGCGATCTGGAGGTTCTGCGTGAACCATGCCTAGATCGAAAAAACCGCACAGTTAGCACGCAAGGGAATCAAAAAAAAGGAAGTGTTCATTGTTACCTTAGCAGTGCTCAACAGCCCATTTGACTGGCAATTTCCGGACGCGCACACACCACCGTAACCTAAGCTACAATTGAGCAAAAGAACAGGCAAAGAGGTATCATGAAGACTGACCACATGGCGAGCCGTCGACTAGGAGGGCTGTTAACAGGATACACTGATTTGATGTTGTCGGGTCTTGGCAAGAGACTTGGCATGTATTTGAGCTCTGATTAGGGCATGCCTTTGTGAGATTCATGGAGCCTCCGAGCTGCTGGCATTGCACTGAAAATAATCCAATTGGTAAGGTGGTGCACGGGCAAAGAATACAAGAAACATACAAGCCACGGATGTGCATTGTCCACTGGCGCAAGCCAAGCCATTGCTACCGCAGCTCTGTCCTGGTCAATAAAATGAGATTCTCGAGTAGGATGATTTAGGAAAGAACAAACCGTTCGGGACGACAACGTCACTCGGACACGAGGAAGAACTGCCTGTGCACGTCTCCGCCACGTCGCATTGCGCGTCCTTCGCTGGCCGGCAAACCTGTGTTGACGGCGCGAATCCACACTGGGTCGTGCAGCACGGGCTGCTGTCCGGGTCACACACCGCGTTGGCCTTGAACTTACATGTCGTGGAGTCGCAGCAGGGCGAGTCGACGCCTTCGCCCGGGTCACATTGCTCTCCCTGCTCGACAATGCCGTTGCCGCACATCTGGAGCGAAATGGTCTCGACATTGTTGCTAGGATCCTGCAGGCAGGTGGTGTTGGTTCTGGATACCCCGGTCATCAAAGAGCCTGCGTAGGCGTTGTCAATGCAGTTAGATGCAAGCGCAAGAAAACCAACAAATATTTCCAAGACTGCACTGAGAGAATGTTTTTTCTCCCGTCTCTGCCACGGGACTCATGATGAATTGAGCATTAGCGTCGCAGCTGCTGGTCGTCAGGGGACAGCATATGGTGGTCGAGTTGCAGCCGTCAGCGCACTAGGAGCGAGTATTTTGAGTAAGATCTCTCACAAACTACTACACTTACGTCGTGCTATACGAACAGATATCAATCAATCAGTAAACCACTCAAATTGCAAAGAACACAGAAAGAACATACAATGGCACCAAAATTGTGTCCGATTTCATGGGCAACGACTTGCCATTCAGTGAGACCTGCGGTGGAAACGGCTGTACCAGAAACTATAGAAGGCGCACTGCCAGTCGCGGACTGTTGGCATCTTAACGCAGATAAGGAGGTGAGTATGGGACAAATGAGTGAAACCTACAGTGTCGCGAGCCACGCAATGCCGACTTCGGAGCCAGTGGGGCAACCACTCATGAGATGCCACAACCCGGCACCGTCGGAGCCTTTCTGTCCACGCCATTGCGAGAATAACGACAAACGATCATTGAGATCGACAGTGCTGCAGTCGGTGTTCCACGGGAAAGATGTGTTAACAGGATTCGGGCATCTATCGCGCAACTTGAACGCCTGTCCGATGAAAATAAAGAGACAACTTACACTTCGTCCTGGATCTGGAGCTCGACTATGCCAAGACTGACGTTGAATGTTGTCTTGTATAGTGCGCTGGCAGCATTCCAGTCGTTCAAAATTTGGCTCGTAGCATTTTGATGCGACCCGTATTTCTGAGTGTACACGCAGTCGGCAGCAACACCCATGTAGAGCTCCAGGGTTCGGTGGGCAATCTGATTGTAACATGGAAGACTGGAAACTTACCACTTTCTGAGTGTTCGGGCATCCGGCGACGTCTCCAATGCTACTTGCAAAGCTAGAAAATGTTAAACGCCAGGCATGTACAGTCAGAGGATTACACACTTGGTGCCCATTTGAGTGCCGACCACATCATCTCTAGCAGTAAGATTCCCGAATAAGCTTAGAGGGCGTTCTAGCCAAGGACTTGTTGCGGGTTTCTGGAGGATTGGGTTCTGGGCAGGATCCGTGTTGTAGGACATCCGGTCATGCCCGCAAGTCTGTGGCGCAGGTTCGGGGGTTCCGTACTCGCCTGTGTGTGCAAAATGCTCTTCCTCGGTCGTCATCATGTCCAAGTTGCGCCAGATGACCAACTCCGAGTCAACGATATCCACGGGTTCCGAGGGATCGGCATCCAAGGGGCGCTTGTGTCGCAGATAATTGTCTTTGGTTGAAACGTGGTAGACGACGCCCTTGACGGTGAATGCACCCTCGAAGACAGGTGCAATCCGTTGGTCGATGTCGCCTTGGTGGTGTACCATGATGCGCGCCCAGCCAAGCTCTGCAGGGTGCGGGGAAGATGCAACGCTAGCAGTGTCTTCGCGCATGCGCGTAAGTGAATGGTCGGCATGGATGACTTCACCCCAGTATGCTTTGACAGACTCGCGCAAGAGTGGTTTTGTGCGGGAAATGTAAGACGTCCCGTCAGGTCCGATGGAATAGTAGTTGATGCGTGCTGCGGGGTGGATGAGGTGGTCGTTGGGGCGGAGATGCAGGTGAAAAATATCGTCAAATGCTGCTATCTTGAGGCGGAACGAGTCGTCATATCGGAGGGTCGTAGAACGAGGAAGGAATGGCTCCCGCTTTGCGAATGGCGACGAATTGGCAGACGAAGAGAGCTGTCGGCGAGGCAAGATCTCAAGAGCAAGGGTCGACGGATTGGCCAGGCGCTTCAAAGGCCTCGGAGATGCGCTGTGTGCTGCAAAACTGTCAGCATCCAGCAATGTTGGAATTTCGCCGCTCCTCACCGGCCACTGGGTCTATCCATGCAAGGGAAAAGGTAACGACCAGCGCCAGAAAGCTAAGGTAGAAATGCATAAAGGAGAGAAAGCCGCCTGCGGATCAAGTGAGAATTAATGAATTGGTGTTGGTCCCACAACGATTCAGCCGACGTACCTGCGGGATGGACAGCAGCACCACAGCGGAGGACAAACGAGATGAAGAGAGAGCAAGCCAAGGACTTCTGCGCTCGAGGATTGATCGGAAACCCGTCGTCGCTATGCAAACTTGACCTCACAAGACCACATCACAAAAATCTCCAAGTTACAGCCATTCATTCGGGTTCAATCCCGACGGAAGTCTTCAACTGTCGCGGACCTCAGCCAAGTACTGTATTTCCGCGACGCGACGCGCTCATAATCCAATGAACGCGTCGACCGTGACGTTGACAGGTGTTGAAGTTGAACCATGAAACCTTGGAACAGTCTTTGAACAGTCTGGTGCTTTACAGCTCTTTTTCTCTGCAGGATTCTTTTGTGGCTGGTCCACGGTACGCCACACATACACTAGGGAACTGACCAGGGGCAATTTCTTGATTGAAACCACTCTTTGGATTTCCTGGACTACAACATTGATTGACTATCATCACCGCTCTTACTCACTGCATCTGCTTGAGGTTCCTCAATGGTCTTGCCTCACAACGCGAGCGCACTGCGCAGCACCTTGGTCCTTCTGCGGATCCGCTCCCTCGACATTGTGGCGATGTTCTGGGAGACCCACTGAAGCCGCGGCTGTACAGAAAATTCTGGGACCCGGAACGCAATCTTCCCCTCCACGACTATGCAGTGTCTCGCGAGCCACCTGCGTCGCGCGATCGTTTGCAACTCTTTGACGAATTATATGTTACAAGGGCATTTGCAATATTAATTTTTACTTCGCGCATCGCTGGCCCTCCTCCCAAGAACACCGCTAGGAATACCGCTAGCATGTTGACGGCCCTGTCTCTGGAATTTTGAAGGACCTCGTATTTGACACTACTGAGACTGCTCCGAAGAGCTAGCAGGCTGTCTGTCCACCTATTCAAGTACTTTCTTCCGACGACCTAATGCCCTGGCATCCTCACGCTAAAAGCATCTCTCCGCGTTTGTCGCCTCCCTGTCTTCCGGAGTGAATTTCCTTTGGCTCATCGTTTAATTGTTTCAAAGTTGCCTCGGCAAATCCTCGGTAATATTAACTGCAGGATTATGACATATAGGCATTCCAGCGTACATCCCAACAACGCTGTCCGAGGACGCCGTACTTATGTGGTGATATGTCGAGGTTTCTCACATGGTAACCACCGAAACTTTTGAATGAAGGTACGGCGTAACACACGTTGCAAGGAACCAGAATTTAATCGCTATGTAGTGAGGCACGTAGGTAGGAGGAATTACACGACACGGTCATCGAGGAATGTATGAAAATCATGAAGCGACAAATCCCCCCGCTATAACTCAGGGATAAACCTAACCAGGGACGATGACGCCCAGTAGCTGGTCTTTCCTCACCGAATTGAATTGGTAACTTGCATCTCTTTTGACTTCGTCCCAATTATCACACAAAGGATGAGCAAGAAAAAATGGAATCAATCCTCGACCCCGGTCGTATTTATTCGGAAGTTCAGCTCCCTGTAATGTACACAGTCACGGACAATCAATAAAAACACATCAGATGAAGGGTATGGCGGAGAGTAATGCGTGCATCAACTGGTATTAAATGAGGATGCCCACGAGTCAAGCAGGCATGAGCGTAGCATCGAGTAAGTAGATATCTAAGGTGAACTGTCCATCAGCTTATCGTTGCACTCCTCATAGTTGACGCGACTGGAAAAAAGGCAGAGTTTAGCAACTGAGGGAAGGCAAGAACAGGTAACCAGACGAACCTTCTTTCCACCCTTCGCTGCGGCGGGAGCTGCCTTGGCGGGTGCGGCCTTGGCGGGAGCAGCGGCCTTAGCAGGTGCAGCAGCCTTGGCAGGTGCAGCGGCTTTAGCGGGAGCAGCAGCTGCAGGTGCAGCCTTGGCAGCAGCAGCGCCCTTTCCGCCCTTGGCGGCAGCTGAAAAACACGGTTAGATGACAAAACATGCTCTACGATGTCTGAACGTACCGGCAGCGGCACCAGCTCCAGCCTTACCAGCAGCGGCACCGGCACCAGCCTTGGAAGCAGTAGCTGGAAAGACGGTCAGGTGAAAAAATACCCTCTGTTATGTTTGATGGACGTACCAGCAGCGGCACCACCTGCAGCGGCGGCGGCGCCACCAGCAGCAGCGGCACCTGCACCCGCGGCAGCAGCTGCCGGCGCAGCGGCAGCGGCAGCACCAGCGGCTCCAGCAGCAGCAGCACCTCCATCAGCAGAAGTGAACTGTAGGGTAACATTAGCCACATCCACGTCTTAGACTATGAGAAAACTAACGTAGACGCAGTCATCGAGGGTTCCGTGTTGCGCGATGGGGACGATAGCAGGCTGATGCGTGGACGACGAGACGATCGTGCACATGCGGTAAGCACCTGCGGGGAGACCACCGGCGACAGGGACTACAACGTTGCCCTGGGCGTCCTGGCCATCATCGACACCCTTGAAGAAGACGAAGTCTTGCGGGTTGGTGACCTTGGTGGTGGTGAGGGCATCGATGGACTCGATGACGATGTGCGTGTGCCCGACGATCTGGCCCTTCGCGTTGAGTGTCTGGGGGTTGGCGAAATAGGTCTTCTGCGCGTTGGTGAACGTGCCGAGTTGGATGCCCTGGGTCTGGAGCGTGACGTTGAAGGTCGTGCTAGCGGCAATGGTATCCAAGTTGGCCGGGGACTCTAAACACGAGGCAAAATGAGCAGGTTGCCTCAAGTCAAGTCAATACGGATACGTACGGAACTTAGACGCCGGCATGTTGTCTACTGATGGGATGTTGCCGATAGGGATGGGATTGCAAGAGCCAGTCGTGATCTGGAGACCGTTGGTGATCGGGACATTAGGGAGGCCGATAGCACAGAAGTTGGCGAAGTTGTTCGTCGACGTTGCCGCGGCAGACTGGCCCGCAACAGGGGGGTTTTGGCCTTGAATCGTAAGTCAGGTTCCCAGCTTTCTTCGAGTGAAGCGAAAGGCTGACCGTCATCAGTGGTCTGGATAACAGTGGGTGAAATGGTCAGAGACGACTGAAGATCACCAGAGTTCGCGGCGGCAGCGGCAGGAGGGGCGGCGGCTAAATAAATACGAACGGTCAAAGATGGTCCAGCGGGTGATTTGCAACGAATTACCTGCAGTGGCAGCGGCGGCGGCGGCAGGTGGAGCTGCGGCTGCGGCCCCTCCCTTTCCACCCTTTGCTGCGGCAGCTTTGGCCGCCGCTGCCTTCGAGGCGGCTGCTGCCTGTGCTGCTTTTGCTGCAGCGGCCCCCTGTTGACCCTGTTGACCACCCTGGAGTAAATAATTAGATTAAATCAACGTTAGCTGGCCCAATATTCTTACCTTTTGAGCACGAGCACGAACACCCTCCGGGACAGCGAGACCCGAGACGGTGGAGATCAAGGGCAGGAGCACAAGGAGCGCAGAGAAAGAGGTTGCGAACTTCATACTGAGTATAGAACGTGGATTTCACGGAAATCTATGAAGAAGGAATGTGGATGATTGGCCGTATAGAGCTGACTGAGAGGACATGAGCAAAGATAAAATAAAAAATTAAAGGACTTGCACGAAGACGAGCAGCACGGCTGCAGGAGAGAAAGACGAAGGGGGGGAAGAAGTGAGTAGAACTGATGTTCCCAGGAAGGTCGCGGGCTTTTATCTGCGATCAGGGTCGGCACCAGGAGGCAGGAGGCAGTTGTCACGGTGACTAAGGACGCTATTTTGGTCCTCTGGCAAGCATCCAATCAGGGCGCCGAATCAGGCAAAAGAAGTGGCAACAGTAACGCACGGCACCTTTCACCGATGGTCCTCTGTCCTGGTTCCGCATATTTCTGTTACATGTATTTTCGTATCTAAAATTTATTCTTGCCCCCTTTGGCCTTCTCGACAGCACACATGAACGATGCAAGAGTGTCCACCTCCTCCCTGCCGTTGATCGACGCGAGCTCGCGAAAATGGCGCTCAGCAATCCCTGCCAAAACACCGTGCAGCTCGTCGAGGTCCGGCAGGATCGGTGGACGCGTCGGCGCCTCTTCTTCCACCAACCGTGAACTTCGTCTCCTGTTTTGATCTTTCGATTCCCGTCGTGGCCTATTAGCTGGTGTGGTCGGTGGCGGACTGGGTGCCCTCGACCCCTGCCGCATCGGGTTGTCGAGCGTTGCCGGCGGTGGAGGGTCGTTCGCCAGCAGAGGCGACGGATACACTGGAGGCACCAGATCGAACTGTGTGAGGTACCGATGTAACACTGGTGGCTCATTAGTTAGCAGCGATCCAGCTCGTTCACTAACTGCTACGATACCTGGAGTGGGCATCTTAATGAACTCCACCTATGTGCAACACGCATCAGACCAGCGAAGATCGACTAGTATGTATCAGCAAAATGGCTTCACCAAGGAGACCCTTGAATCGGCGTCGAGATCCCTGCGGTTGTTTGCTGCGGCCACAGTTATCGCGTCGACGCGTTTGCGCTTCACGCGTGGCTCCCCGTCCACCTTGTCTGCCGCATGTCTCTTCGCACCTACACTCCCTAGCGGCGGCCCAAAGTACGCAGCGTCATCGTTCACCTTCTTGCGCGCCTGTGGTCGAGACCTTGAGCCCGTGCCAGACATTTGCGGTGCAGACATGCTGTCTTGTCGCGCCGAATGTTTCAATTGTGGTCGGAGATTGTGAAAGGCGAGTTCCCAATTTGGGAGGCGTAGTTTTCCCCATTTGGTTGCGTGATCTATCTTCCGCAAAGGTATTTTTTGTCTTTCTTCAGATCCTTGAAAACTTTCCGTTAAACAGAGCTGCAAACCACTTTTCCTTCGCTCGAAAGCCATTACAGTAAGCGCAAGACAGTGCCCACAGTCATGATCTGTATCTTCAAGCTCTCTGCGCCCATCATATCCCAGTCAGCCATCCATCCATCCATCTTTGACAAAAATCAATCGCTATAAGTCTCCGTGTTTCGGCCGTCACGAAGGATGGTGTTCATCAACTTCAATTAAGTTGATGAGGCTTGAAATTGAGACTTGTGGGCGCGGAACTGTTGACGGTCTAGGCCCGGCGATGAATATTGCGGAAACGAAACGCTCCTACTCCTATTCGGTCGTACCGGCATCGCTGTTATTTTCGCATCTCGAGACTCGGAGTATATACTCGCATCTCGCACCAATATGTGTAGACCTGTTCGTCCTTGAGGGGAGCGCAACAAATTTAGGTCGCCCATACATCGAGGGACCCACATATATACACACGGCCACGCGCGCCGAGCTCGAGTCGTCATCATTCGTTAATGAGAGAACGGAAGTGGCTGTCCCTTGGTAGCCGGAAGTGCTTGGCTTGGACCCACTCGTCCTGAATACCAATAAGGATATTTTTCCATGGCCGTCATTGATATGATTCTAGACTTCTAGTTGTATCCCGATTTCTTTCCGGGTGTGCCGGGTAGCTCTCTGTCGGTTGGGTTCAAAGTCCTGGCCTTTTTATGGGGTACCGCGCATCAGTTATTTTATTCGACGTCCGGAGAGTGGAATCTTTGCTTGCAGACGCCGATTGACAATGATCCGCGCAGTGGGGAAGTCTTGCCAAGGCCTGAGTGACGATGATCCGCGCGTTAGACAGACCGAATGTTCTTGGCTGAGCTCCAATTGCTTGCCAACTTCCAAGGCCCATGAATTGAGGGCCGACGATCCACGCCTATCAGAGTAAAATCCTCAAGCTTCAAGTGCTGCAAACGACGAAGGAAATTCGGCTAGCTGGTCGATGGTCTCCCAATGCAATATGGTCCAGACAAGTCGCCGAGAACGCCTCCGAGAACACCAAGCGAAAAAATTCGCGATCCGCTATATATAGGACTAACAGTATTGGTGGATCTGATTCGCTGGCTTGACGACGTCGGACGGGAGCGGACGGGTCATTGCTGAACCTAGTCTTTGGGAACGGAAGGCGTGACTGCAACCGGGGACGACGGTGTTGGCAGTCGCGCGCGCCATGCTCTGACAATGCGGACGCTGTCTGTGGAACCCCGGCTGTCTCGGTAACCCAGACGTCCTTCGTCGCACATCCGGGCCTGCGGCCCGCAATTGATCCTATTGATCCTTGCCACGCGAGTTCGGGTAAATGTTGTGCGCGCCAGTAACCGGCCCGGACTGTCACCGCCACTCGTCGATCAACCTTCCTCTTTCAGCCTCTCTGACGTCGACGGTACCCTCGCCCTGAAAATGACAGGACGGGGACCACCCTCAAACAGTCTTGACTCAACCTATGACTTAGTACGTGACTCGAATACTTGCCTGAACAGTAGGCACAATATATTCTCAATTTATTTCTTATCTGACTGTCTTTTTTCTCGACTCAAACCGAGTCGCATTACTTTGTACAATACATTTATTCGGCACCGAGACATGTATTTAGGTAGCTCGTCTTCGCCGAATAGAGCAGATATCTCTCGCTCTCTTCTTGACTGATTGGACATCAGCCGGCAAGAACTGGGCGACATCACACTTGATCAAGTGTGAGGTTTCTTGAGCTACGCTTATTGACCTCGCATTTCTTCGAGACTGGCTCTCGACTGTACGCTGCGCACTACTCTCCAGTATAACAGCTGACCTGAAGAATATCAGAGTTCTAGTCGACATACCAAAGAGATCTCTCAACAAAAGGAACTTACCTCCACCGCCTCGACATGTCTGAATCCCTCGACAACGCCGCCCAAGGTCTCGCCAACTCACTGGGTCCCGAGGTGTACTCGCACCTCGCCCCGGTTCTGGGCAACATTGTGCAGCGCATCTCTGCTCATGAGAGCGATGCCGCGCAGTTGCGCTCAGAGCTTGCCGCTGCACGAACATCTGTGGACTCGTATCGGCAGTTACTTGCCGACGCGATGGCTGCACGACCCGCTGCTGCCGCTCCTCGGTCTTCCGCAATCCGCTTCGACCCACCGACCTTCCGTGGTCGTTCGGAGGACAACGTTCGCGCCTTCTTGTCGCAAATGGGCGACTATTTTAAGGCAGCGCACATTCCTGTCGAAGATCAGGGCGCCGTAATCAGCGGACAACTTCGCGAAATGGCACAAACCTGGTTGTACGGCAAGAAGCGCGCCAACAACGACCAACCGCTTCCCACCGACGAGCTTATTCGCGAGCTCAAGCGAAAATTCGACTCCCACACTCGCCTGGATGACATCCGGTTCGCCATGGGCCGCCTCCACTTCCAAAGTCCGAACGCCTACATCGAAGCCTTCCAACGTCTCGAGATGCAGGTGGACGATACGGAGATGACGTTCGGCGATCGCAAGTACGCCTACATGCGACCCTTGCCGTCCGAACTCTCCTATCGCATCAACGCCGCCGCTCCCAAGACGATGGAGGACGTGTACGACACGACCCGCCAGTGGATGCGCGACAAAGGACATCACGGCGCTAATCGCGCGCAGGATCCTCGCCGTGGACACTCCAACGGATCGCACAACCGCCGCTCGCAGTCGCTTGGCCCTTCCTACGCAGTTGCGGTACCCGTTGCCAGCGCCGCCAGCGTGCCCGAGCCCATGGACCTCGACGCCTTCGATAACCGTCCACGCCGCCGTGCACCCAGCTTGCCGCCGCGCCCCGTGTTTGCAGCACCTCGACCGGCTCGCCCTCCCGTCAATCAAGGCCCCCGCTGCTTTAACTGTAACCACTTCGGGCATCTCGCGAGAGATTGCCTGAAGGCGCGCATCCCCCCGACAGCTCCGCGCAACTATGGCGGCTTCCGCCCTGCGGGCCCCCGCCACTCGATGTTCCACTTCGGCGACCCGCAGCCCATCCGTCCGACAGAGCGCAACGGGCCTCGCCCGTATCCGCGCCCTGCTGTAGCGAGTCAGAAAGAAGTCAAAACTTTTCTTGATTCATGCTTACCTGTCGGAAAAGGAACCCGTGATAGCCCGATCCAACTGCACACCCTCAGCTTCGAAGACGATCCTTCCGAAGGCCTGCCAATCTACCTCGCGACCGTCAGCGCTCCGCTGCACCGGTATCGTTGCCCGCCTGCCCCAGTCCCCGTCGAAACCATAATCGACAATGGCGCTGCCGACTCGTATATCGCGCGCGCCATCGTGCAGTTGTGTGGTGCGGAAATTTTTTCCACTCAACACTCCGCGCGACATCCAAGGTGCTGGGTTCACACAGACTAAGGCGTTTGCGAAGTTTACTTTGCAGATTGGACCTCTTCGGGAGACGATGTACGCATACGTGCTCGAAGAAAACTCTGGCTTCCGGTACGACTTGCTGCTCGGTCGGAACTGGATGAAGCGTTACTCGGTGGAGCTTAATTGGGACGACAACTCGTTCACACTTACTTCACCGACTACTCGCCAGGGTGTTCGCATCGGAGCCAACCGCGTACCCGTTCGTCTTTCTGTTGCTGATAGTGAGCCCAGCTTACATCAACAGATTGAGGTGTATACTCTTACCGAGGATGCGAACGACGACAGCGCGAGCGAACTCAGCACTGCCGACGGCCTTCCGGATCTCATCTCTATTTCCGACTCCAACTCCAACTACAGCGATGGCGACTTCGATGATTTCGGGCCTGTCGACTATTCAGACGCCGAAGTCTTCGACTACCTCGAGGACGCCACCACCGTCGATGTCGTCCTCGACTCCGACGATGACATCAAAACCGAAGTTGATGTCGGGTCGGACGTCGCTACCGCCGTCGAGGAGAAGCCAAAATACTGCAAGATTACGATGATGGGCATCGCGCTGAAGAACAAATTTATGAGCAAGTTCCCCAATCTTTTTCGCAAGGAGGTAGGCTTCCCACCTGAACGTCGATGGGCCCACCATGTTGACACTGGTGACGCACAGCCCGTCCGCGTCAAAGGGCGCCCCATTCACCGCTCGAGCAAGAAGCCATCAAGGCTTTCATTGATGACGGACTCAAGGCCTGCGTCATCGAGGAATCATCCTCGCCTTGGTCCTCGCCGATTCTACTCGCACCCAAAAAGGATGGTACGCTTCGCGTTTGTGTTGATCTTCGAGCAGTCAATAGGCTGACGAAGAAAAATGCGTACCCCTTACCTCATATAGACGAATGCTATATGAACCTCAAG
Source organism: Mycena haematopus (assembly GCA_029281435.1). Classification (NCBI taxonomy): domain Eukaryota; kingdom Fungi; phylum Basidiomycota; class Agaricomycetes; order Agaricales; family Mycenaceae; genus Mycena; species Mycena haematopus. The sequence continues at coordinate 47,210 of JARJCV010000115.1, forward strand.
GACGCCAAAGTGTTCACCACACTCGACTTGAAATCCGGTTACTGGCAGGTGCGTCTCTCCGACGATTCCAAGGAGAAAACGGCATTCACCTGTCGATACGGTCATTTTCAATTCCGTGTTATGCCTTTCGGACTCACCAATGCACCCGCCACCTTTCAAAACATGATGAACGATATCCTACGTCCCTACATCGACCACTGCGTCATCGTTTATTTGGACGATATCATCATCTACTCGAAGGATTATCAATCGCATCTTCAGGACGTCGAAAAGGTACTTACCGTGCTCAATAACGAACATCTTGCTTTGAATGCTGAAAAGTGCACCTGGGCACAGACCGAGCTCTTGTATCTTGGTCACATCGTCTCTGGTGATGGAATCCGCGTCAACCCCGACAAGGTTAAGGCTATACTTGAATGGCCAGTACCTTCAACCATCACGGCCGTACGCGGTTTCCTCAACCTCGCGGGTTACTACCGACGTTACATCCCGCGGTTCGCACACATCGCCGGCCCTCTTTATGACCTTATGCAAGGTTCGCCGAAGAAGGGCTCGCCGATTGTCTGGACAGACAATTGTCAGCAGGCGTTTGACGAACTCAAGAACGCGCTCACCGCAGCTAGTATGCTCGTTCACCCGAATCCTTGGCATCTTTTCGTAATTGACACCGACGCATCAGGCAACTGTATCGGCGCCGTCCTCCAACAGTCCAGCGTGCCTTGCGTTGACGATGGGGGGAAGGCTGCCGCGTCGGACATCAATTGGGACTTCAAGGACAAGGATCTTCGCCCGATCGCGTACGAGTCGCGCCGAATGACGCCCACCGAACAGCGGTACTCTGCGCAAGAAAGGGAAATGTTAGCCGTGGTTCACGCACTCAAGAAGTTTCGTCCTCAAATTGAGGGCTCACCGATTGTGGTGCGTACCGACCACGAATCCCTCAAGCATTTCCTCACTCAGCGTCACCTCGGTCGCCGTCTCGCTCGCTTCGCCGACGATATCGCACACTTCAATGTGCAGATCGTCTACCGCCCTGGTCGCGCTCAACTCGCTGCCGACGCGCTCTCCCGCCGCGAAGGCCATGAAGAAGTCCCTGATGCCGACTATGAGCCGCTCGTCGCGTACCCCATTGAACAAGCCGACACCGAAGAACAGCAAGACGACGTGAAACATCGTTGGGCTGTCTTCGACACGCTCGATGGTTACAAGTCTTGTCTTAATGGTATGTCGGGCACAGATGAGGAACGCGCTGAGATCAAGGAAAGCGGCTACACGGTTCGCGGCGATCTACTCTTCAAAAATATCAGCACAGACGACTCGGCTGAAAAGATCGTTGCCGTACCGACGAGCCTCCCTCAAGCCCGCGACATCATCCAAAAGCTCCACAGCGACCTTGGTCATCTCGGAACTCACGCCGTACAAGACGCGCTGCGCGATCGCGCCTGGATTCCGTACGGTACGGAGCTCGTTGACGACATCGTTCGTTCCTGCGACCAGTGCCAGTTCACCAAGCGCGTGGAAGCTGTATCACAGCCTCTACACCCGATGCCTCGCGTCGACGCACTGGACGTTTGGGCTTTCGACTTCATTGGCCCGCTGCCAAAGTCTAAGAACGGTCGTCAGTATATCCTTACTGCTATGGATCACGGTACTGACTTTGTTCTTGCCGAACCGCTCGCCAACCGTTCTGCCGACGCCGTTGTCGCAATGCTTCGCCGCATCATCGCGACCTTTGGTAAACCCAAATCGATACTGACAGACAATGGAGAAGAGTTCTTCGCTTACAATTTTAAGAACCTTCTTCAGCGTCTTGGTATCGAACACCTCCATACGACGCCGTACCACCCGCAGACGAATGGCCGTCTCGAAAAATTCAATGATACTCTGGGTCAGATGTTAGCGCGCCTCACGGCGCCGGATCGTCAGGACCAGTGGGACGAGTACGTACCTGACGCGCTCCTCGCGCATCGAACTCACACCAACCCCAGCCTCAAAACTTCTCCTGGTTATTTGATGTTCGGACGTAACCTGCGCTTGCCAAATGATTCGGTATTCGAAGCTGTTACAAATCCACCTACCGATGCTGAAATCGAGCGCTTGCAGCACGAACGTCTTGAACATGTCAAGAACCTCGAGAAAATCCGCGAAGACGCGAACGCGAAGGCTCTCGAACGTCTCCAGGCCGAAGCTGCCAAGCGCGACGAGGAGTACACTGAGCGTGGACTTGGAATCGGTGATTTGGTCCTGCGCGCGCATGAACGTGAGTCCAAAATCCATCCTCGATGGGATGGACCGTTCATTATTCGCGACGTGACGGACAAGAACACTTACCAACTGATGACCAGGTCTGGGTACACCCTCCGCAACCTCTACAATGGGCAGCGCCTCCGTCGCTACCATCCATCAGCCATCCGCGGTACTCCCGAGGCTCCCGACGCCGCGCTTTGGTATGCCAGTAGCGACCTTCAACGCCGAGACGCGCAACATCGAATGAGGGAGAAGACAAAGGAAAGACGCAACTGACGTGGCGTACGTTGCATCGTACGACGGCCAGCGCACATCAAAGAATCTTACGGCTTGACAGATTTCTGATTTGTTTCTGATTTTCGACCTTGTACCAACAGCACCTCGACCTACGACTTGGCCTATGCTCCCCTTTCCACTATGTTCACCTCTCATCTCTCTTTCCTCTGGCTACTGCTTTTGCCGGAGCAAAAATGTTGAACGACGGGGTAATGTTGTGCGCGCCAGTAACCGGCCCGGACTGTCACCGCCACTCGTCGATCAACCTTCCTCTTTCAGCCTCTCTGACGTCGACGGTACCCTCGCCCTGAAAATGACAGGACGGGGACCACCCTCAAACAGTCTTGACTCAACCTATGACTTAGTACGTGACTCGAATACTTGCCTGAACAGTAGGCACAATATATTCTCAATTTATTTCTTATCTGACTGTCTTTTTTCTCGACTCAAACCGAGTCGCATTACTTTGTACAATACATTTATTCGGCACCGAGACATGTATTTAGGTAGCTCGTCTTCGCCGAATAGAGCAGATATCTCTCGCTCTCTTCTTGACTGATTGGACATCAGCCGGCAAGAACTGGGCGACATCACATAAAAATGATGTGCGGAAGTGCTCCTAGAACGTCTGGGGCACTTGGCGTGGGTTACCCCCCATGGTGTCACACCCCATTTCCTCCCTCCCCCCTCTCGTATTGGCCCAACTGCTTGCTGGAGCTCATGAACAGGCATCTTCTTATGGATTTGCCCAATTTCCCGGATTTTTTTTGGCCTCTTTTTCGTTTGCTTGGTCGGCTCGAAACATGCAAGTTTCAGGCAGCTGTTTGCTGCTCCCATCGCGAACATGGTCGAAAACTCACCAAAAAAAATCGCGTAAAAAAATCCCATGTGTATAGGTACGAACTACATGGCTTGTTGCACACTATTGAAGATATTCCAAAGGTTTTGAAGCATCCTCAGCACGAAGTCGGGGAAGCGTGACGTGACAGCATGGGCGGTGTTGCTATACGAAATGCCCCAGACGTTCCGGTGACTCGCGCGTCCATCATTTTTACCCGCGCGGATCACCGGAACGTCTGGGTTACCGAGACAGGAACCCCGGAAACAGCGGGCCCACCGTCAACAATCGGACTTTCATTCGGAAGTCTTCGGCTTCGGAGGTTCTTCGGACCTGTCTATCGGTTCTTCGGACCACATTGACGGACAGGACTTTTTCCGCGCTGACCAAGCATCGCGATCCACTGTGGAAGCCGGGCCAAGTACTTCGTCCTCGTACGCGGGTGTTCGTTCGATCCATACCAAACGCCGCTCCCATTTTAGCCTATAACATCCTCGGGAACCCTAATTTCCGTCCTATTCGCGCTATAAGGCTAGTAGTACTCGCCAGCGCAACTAACTGACTCGCTTCAAACTTTTCAACTCGCTTCACTGAGATAAATGTCGACCTACGGGACGCTCTTTCGCATCACCACTTTTGGCGAGAGCCACTGCCCGTCCATCGGAGCAATTATCGATGGATGTCCTCCGGTGCATAGTCTTGTCCAAAATATTGTATTACCTCGATCCCAACTTTTTTCTTGTCGCGAAAACAGGGGCTTGAGCTGTCTGCGGCGGATATACAGGTGCAGATGAACCGCAGGCGGCCGGGGCAGAGTGACCTCACGACTCCCGTGCGCACCACCATTCTGTTCGCAAAACTCTGCAATGATAATTGATCTGTGCAATGCAGCGGAATGAAAAAGATGCAGTCTTGCTGCAGTCCGGGACTGAGCATGGCGTGACGCTGGGGACGCCCATTGCGCTCATTGTCCGGAATGAGGACCAGCGACCGCACGACTACTCCGAGACGGACTTGTATCCGCGGCCGAGCCACGCGGACTACACCTACCTCGAGAAATACGGCATCAAGGCGAGCAGCGGCGGAGGCCGCAGCAGCGCGCGCGAAACTGCCGGTTCGTGTGCCCAGTCGCTCCAGCTAGACATGTATCATCGGTATTTATTATTGTGCAAACAGCGCGCGTTGCCGCTGGTGCGATCGCAGAAAAGTATCTCAAGCTCGCACATGGAATTGAGATTGTTGCGTTTGTTTCGAGCGTCGGCAAGATACATATTCCTGTGACCGCTGTGTCCTCTGTAGATGAGGACACAGACGACGCGCCGGAACCGCTCTCGGAGGAGTTCCGCAAGCTGCTGGAAACCGTGTCGCGCGATGAAGTCGACAAGCACGCCACGCGCTGCCCGCACCCCGACACCGCGGAGCGCATGAAACTGGTGGGAGTCCCTTCCCTTCACCCTTCCCTTCACCCTTTTGATGTAATTTTGTTCTGTTTTTCTCTCTATGCAGCGCATCATCCGCGCCAAGGACGCGTTGGACTCGATCGGCGGCACAGTCACCTGCGTCATCCGCAACCTGCCCTCGGGCTTGGGCGAGCCCGTCTTCGACAAGTTCGAGGCGAAGCTTGCGCACGCGATGCTCTCGATCCCCGCGACCAAGGGCTTCGAAATTGGGTCGGGTTTCCGCGGGGCGGAGGTCCCGGGGAGCAAGCACAACGACCCGTTCGTTCGTCGTGCGGACGGCTCGCTCGGGACGCAGACGAACTGGAGCGGCGGTGTGCAGGGCGGGATCACGAACCGCGAGGACGTGTACTTCCGAGTTGGGTTCAAGCCCCCGGCAACCATTTCGCAGGCGCAGGCGACGGCGCAGTATGATGGGACGGCGGGCTCGCTGGCGGCTCGGGGCCGACACGATCCCTGCGTTGTGCCCCGCGCGGTTCCCATCGTCGAGGCCATGGCGAGTATTGTGGTGATGGACCTGCTACTCATCCAAAAGTCGCGTCAAGCAGCGGCGAGCCTGCTGCCTGCGATCAAGACGTTGCCCGCGACAATGGTCATGCCACCGAAGGCTGCGTAGGAGAAACTCGGAACCCTTGTAGACTTGTACTTACAACAATAGAATTCAATAAATTATTGATAGCCACAACAAGCTTGAAGAACGATCAAGATGGACTACAATTATAACAGCAGTGGAGACATACATAGCCATAAGTAAGTAACAGAGTATTAATTTTCACCATCAGGTTCGTCCAGACAACCACAACACAGAATAGGTTGGAGCTGCCACCACCACCACTACGCAATTGCATCAGCACACCCTCCATCGCGTCCTAGTGTGAGACTTACCTGGCGATTCAGCAGCCGCCCAGGCCACTTTCCGAACACAAGGTCAATCTGGTGCGACAGCAGCGCCTCGCCTTCGCCGTCCTGGTACTCGTCCTCCGAATACCCGTCCTCACTGGCCGAATCGGGATGCCGGTCATACCGCGGGGGCGGCGGGTCCCCTAGCAGAGCGTCGTGCTCGTTAGGCACAAGAGCTCGCCGGCGCGCGCGGTGTTTCGCACTGCGCGCCTCCGCTGCCAGACGGTTCGACACCGCAAAGAGACCCACGCGCTGCCCGAGGGTGCCCCACCCTGGGGTGCTGTCCGCCTCCGTGAGCGGAGCGCGCAGTGGCGCGGAGATGGAGGAAGACGGGGAGCTGGAGAGCGAAGACGAGGAGACGCGCCCATGGTGAAGCCCCGAAGTGATGCGCACCCTCGAGCGAAAATGCACCCTACTGCGGCGCTGGGGAGAAGACAAATCTTCTGTGATGGTAGTATCGTCAGTTTCGGGCTGAGTGGTAGCAGCAGTTAGTGCGCTGCTACTGAGGGATTGGTCGTGTGCGCTTGGGCTCTCGACATGAATTGATATTTCGTCGCCAGAAGAGCTACAGTCGCGTTCTTCGGCGGTGTCCGTATTGCATACGATGAATTCCTTCTTCAGAGGACTCGGCATATTTATTAGACCCTCCGAGTCGCCTTGAAGTTCTGAGTGAAGTAGGTAAATGAGCCAGATAGGGGCTTGTTTCCATTGCCGCGGCTCACCGACGCTATGGATAACTTGGACAAGAATAGGGCCCTCGGAACGCGCCTCGACGTTCGGAATCGTGCCAGCTGGGGCAACCATTCAAATCAAGTAGACAACGCTTCAATTGATCCACGCGAAATTTTGTAGAAACAGCGCCCGAGATCAGAGCTAGTCAATGCTCAGCAACTGCTTTGAGATCCTGTCGACGAAGGAGGAAAGAGAGGCAAGAGCCGCCGGGAACCAAAATTATTATATGACGCTGTCCAGGCCTCATCGAGGTCTGTTTGGCGACGGCGAAGCGGTCCGAACCTCTACTGTATGCTTCCGCTCCGAAAATCATTCATCCAGCACAATTCAGTGTTATCTATCTCGACGTGGTATCAAGGTCCACTACGCGTCCAATAGCATAATTTCGTCCAAAGCTTGCTTCACACTAGCCGCATCGAAAACGCCTGCAGGCACATCGACTTCTGTACACCTTACACCCATAGCCTGCAAAAATCGCGCAGTGAGAAGAGCGATAGCGATACGATTCAACGACGCACAGTTATCTGCCGCAGGTTCACTTGGACCGAGGTATCTTTCAGGTACACGAGATTCGTGATAAACGCACTGACAAGACAGAACACAGTTAAGCATTATTTAACCTGACAACGTGAGATGCGACGGACGACACGGGAAACGTCGTGTTGCTGCCGTATGCCAGACCATATGACTGCGTGGTGTAATGGGCATTCAGTGTTCGCACAATGGCGCTGCAAAAGGTGTAAAGATCTGAATTCGAATTCGTTCACGCGTGGCGCACTTGATATAGTCGACAGCATTGTATCCATCTGTCTCCCTGTCGTTTTTTGCATTGACTGTGGGCGTTGCAATCAGTTGAAAGTTGGGATGAAGCAAGGAAGGAATCACGTAAAAGGACCTTCGCTCGCAACGAACGCGAGCGCGCAATGGCTGCTGCAACGCCTCGCAGTGCGAGACATGGTATTAAACTGAAAAAGTAATGAGTGTCGTCTGGAAAAACGAAATACAACGCGTGCCTCGTCCACAACGAGCCACACGAGTAGACAAGCATATCGTTCGCCGCCAACGCGGATATGTACTCCGGGTTCGGCGAGGGGTGGATCTCGAAGCCGTACGCGTTCATATAGAAGAGTCCTGCGGGTGCAACGTGAGCTATGCATGCGAGGAACACGAGTAAAGGAGGAATGGGACTTACTAGATATGCGTGCGCCGAGAGGCTGGTACTGGTCCTTGGTCCCTTGCTCGAACATCACGTTCTTCCGCTGCGAAATCGTCTCGCCCATCCCGTCAACAGGGGAAAGCGCGTCGGAAACGGTGATATTGGGTGGGCCATCGGAGCTCTGCGCTGGGACGGGATGCGAAATCTCGCATTGCCCGACCAGCTTTTCGCCATTCTCCTGAAATCCAAGTCATTCGCTGTACCACAGACAGCATGGGAGCTAACGAGCTCAGCGGCAATGGTCACCGTGTGGTTTGTCACGATCACCGGCAGGATGTTAGCCTGGCTATTGGTTATAGAGGAAAACAAGAAGATCGACGCCGGGAGCGAACGAAAGAAGCCTTGCGCGGCGGCGAGGAAGTAGTTCCCGATGCTGCTCATGATGTATATGCATCGAATTCGGACGATAGCCCAGCTTACCTTCCGTTTACAAAGGTAAAGTTCTTGTGTGCGCGCTTGAGGAGCTCGCTTTCAAAGTGGACGAGAAATCCTGCGGTGGGATGAGATACTTGGGGATGGTAGTGGGCGAATCTGCCTACCACGTATGGTCTCCTTGCGGTCGTTCGGGATCCACTCCACAGCGTGCTCCGCCCTTCGATGATGTCGCGCCACTCATCTCGCGCTTCGCGCTCAGAGCAGTGCGCGGGCAGGCGGTACGCGAGGAACATGCGGATCGCATGCAGAGGCGAGGCAAGCGGCGCGTTCGGTATGAGACGTACCAGGCGCGACCGAATGTCACCAATCTGCCGTATCGTGAATGCAGCTCATAATCATGAACCCCGCACGTACGGATGGACCACCGAGGACGCGGATGATCTCAGAGGAGGAGCCACCGTCGTCGGACACGGGGAGCACATAGCATGCGTTTGAGCCAAAGGCTGAGCAGATGGCGTTCCCACCTGTGCCGCCTGAGATGACAATGCACGCGGGCGAGGTGCTCGACGCGTTCGCCGCGTTCACAGGCCGTTTCAGTGAGGCGTGTGTTTGGGTTGGGCGGACCCCCGGCGCACCAGAACTTTGAGTGGGGAGATCAAATACAGACGAGCCAGGGCTATCGGCGTCGCGATTGACGGTGAGCGTTAAACCAGAGCTGCTGGCTAGGGGCTGAGGCATGCGACCAGCAAAGTTCCACCAACTTGAAGAGCCAAAGTTCCAGAGTGCTAAAGACTATTTATTCAGGAGCAGAGACGTGTACCAGCGGGTTGAAGACGTGTCGCGCTTTAGCGAGTGATTTCTTGTGGTAGAGTGGTAAGTAAATGTAAATAGCCGTTTCGGGGAGTGACTTCTTTCCAATTGCTCGCACGACTGGAACTTGCTTTCTTTGGACGCGACTGCGGGTCGATATTCTCCACCACTCAAGCAAACCTCGCGCTTGCAAACAACATGGCCGACTTTCCAGCTCTGAGCGGATTCTACCAGCTACTGTTCCTCTACATCGAACCCAGTCGGTGTCCTTTCTAGTTGAAGCGTCTCATATGAATGGCCTTCCTCCAGTATCCACAATCCTCCCCGCGCTCATGTCTTGGACGGTCCGTCTTATTCCCTCCATTATTGCGATGATTATGAACGACCACCCAAGTTCCCTGGTGCGGCATGGTTCCACCACCAACTGATTCCCTCCTCGGACCCCGTACCAACCACCGCTCTGGACGCGCGAACGCACATGATGGTTTGGCAGCTCGGGAATTGTTAGCCTTGTTTCATTTTCCTCTACGCAGAGGCTGTAACTTGTTACCACGGGCAGGCTATCTCCTCCTCGGACTCGTCTCTTCGCTCGTCTTCCGTGCGGCGCGGGACAGCCTCCCCAAGGACCTCGTCGCGCAAGAACGCATCGTAGGCTCCCTCCTGGCTGCTCTCGCCATCGCAGACGTTTGTAGTTTCTTTCCTGAATCGCGATACGTATTGACGGCGATATTTTTTGTCAGGTTACACAGTGAGCTTATTATTCCGTTAACCGTTTTAATTGGGCGAGAGACAAGTAAATGTCTGCAGTATTGCTGCTACGCTCGCCGGCCTGCCAGCAGACCTCCGCTACGCACCGCTGGCTTGGAACCCAATGACGCACGGGAACATCTCGGTCGTCGTTGTTCTTCTGAGTGTGAGGTACACGCCGTCTTTCCTACTCGATTAGGACGAACTGGAACTGATTCACCACAGAATCGCATGGTTCTTGGGCATCAACAGGACGTCATACTATTTCCAAGCCCGCCAAAAGACCGCATGAAAGTGGGCAACGTTTGCCGTCCATTGTACACAGGAGTTATTTATGCAAACTACTTCCACCGGGTCGCAAAGTTTTGTGCGATCCTGGTTGCGGGGCTTGGACATAGTACTATTCCTAGGCCACTGAAGGATTACTCCTTATTATTAACAAGATTTCCTTCAAGTTGCCCACAGAACACAAAATACCCTGAAGCATAACCAGAAAGGGCATTGCGGTATGTGCGTAAGGCTAATAGTACATTGGTTATCTCACGCCGGGTATCCCCTGCATCGAGAGCGTGTGTTAAGCGTTGGTGCATACTCCTGGAGCAGCGTCTAAATCGCGCGTACGCATGCATCACTTAGCTGGGACATACAGGCATTGTCAGGCGCGCGCAAATAATCGAATAGAGTAATTTAATTATTCATGACTGTGAAGCGCCGCTGTGGGGGCTGGGGCAAGCGTGGGGGCGGCGCGGGTGGCGGCGCTGGCGGGCTGCTGATGGAGCTTTCGTCATAATGGCTCGAGAGGTCCACCTCAGACATGTCTAGCGGGTGGATAATCGGTATCGGCTCGTTTGCCATCTCCTCTTGCGTTCGCCGCTGCCACTGTTGTATTGAGGCAACGACGTTCGGTTCAGGCTGAGGTTGGGCTGACGGTGGACGTAGCAGCGGGTTACCAGACAGGAGCGCTGGGCTGGCGGCCACAGACAGGTGCGTGTTCGGAGTGTTTGGTGGCTGGCGCGTGAGAATAGCCGGCGGCGGTGGTCGACGATTCCAGCGTCCGACGAGGAGGTTGGCGTTGAACGAAATCCTCGATATGCGAGACCCAGAAGACGGAGCTGGAGGTGGTACCGATACGAGCGCCGGCGGTCGAGGAGACGGATGACGTGAGATATGGGGCGCTGGAGATGGGAATGGCACTGGAGCCATGTCCGGTGGTGGCTTTGGATGGCCCTGCCAAAGGCTGCCGATTCTTCTTATAGGGGAGAGGATCGACGTGGCGAGGGGCACATTTGAACGATGTTGGTTCCGACGATAACGAATGTACAAGAAAGCCAAAGCAACGAGGAGAACGACTGCGACTGCAGCGATCACTCCGCCCGCGATTGCAGCGGTATTGGAGCTCTTAGCAGCACCCAGTTTGGAATTGCTGGAGGTTGAGGTTGAGGAAGCACCCAACGGGACGCTCGAGGAGGATGCTGATGTTAGATCGTCAAACCTGTTGCATGTCTTAGGACGGTTGTGTTATGTAGTTCGGGCGGGCTTACGAATACGTGATGGAATCGAGGATAACCAATGAGGAACCTCCGCCAACCGCCCCGTTTTTAATCTCCAGGGTGTGGTTCGCCAATCCAATAGGACCAGATGAGAAAACAGTGGTTGGCTGGAAGTTTGAAGACCCTAAAGGGGTGTAATCATAGGTGTTTCTCTGAATTCCATCAATGCTGAACGTCATATTGGAATTCCCCCTGGATAGACGTAAGCGAAAAGCTTTTCCTGAAGACACAGGGACCTACGCCGGGATCGACAATGAGTTGGAAAGAATACAGTTGACGCTCACAGAGCTGCCTGAAGATGATTGATACCCTGAGCGGTAGTCTCTCGAAATATTCACACACCGAAAAAAACGAGAGTTGCGAACGGAGGGCTCTGGTGGCTGTGTCCTGTATTATCCTGGTTCTGTTGTGGCGTGAAGGGACGAACGGGGTTCCAGGGCTGGGAGGACGAACAAAAAGCGAGCCATGGAACGTATTCATATACGCCAAATCAGAAATCGGGGGAGGTTGGCAATTGTTGCAGCCTCCAATTGCCCCCTGAATCCAACTGTTCGGAGGCTGGTAGGAGATTTGACTGCCGTTCGGGCCACCATTCTGGTCATCAACCGCTGTTCAAGACGAGTAAGGCGAAGAGCGAGAAGGAAATACCCAAACACACTGATGTTGACAATGACCGCCGAGGCAAGCTGGAATAGAGAAAAGACGGCCGTGAACCATAGAAAGCGCATCTCGTTGAGGTGTTAGATGAACGAAAGGACGGATTTATCTTGTTGAACCGCGCCAGAGGTCAACTAGCAAAAAGTGGCATGTAGGATAATCACAAGATGATACAGGCAGACCCACCGCGTTAAATACCGGTAACCTGGACCATAGCCCTGAGTGTTTGAATCAAAGCCAGGTTGATCTCCGGCCTGTCGCCTTGTGTGAACGTGATGGCACGCGGATGATCGCAAACCCATTAAGCGCTTCGCCTCCGCGCCGTCAGAAATTCCAACCGCAATATTCGGAATATGTCCTCTGAGGACATCGCCGAAGAAATTCGCGAGAGCTTCCCTGGCACAGAGGAGGTTATCGTCCAATACCTCGCTGGGTACCTTGTGGACGACGCTGGTGAAGAAGAAGATGTTCTCCAGGTTGCTCACGAAATTCTCAAGTCTCTCGCTGGCAACCGCGACGATGTCTTGGAAAAGCTCATGCTCCGTCTGGGAGACCTGTTGGAGGACCGACTCAATGAACGCCTGAAAAACAGAGCGGGTCCCAAGCTGCACAAACTCGACAGAGTCATGGACATGAGCAAGGCTCAAATGTCCAATACAATCGCTCTATCAGAGGGAGTTGACCTTGAATCAATTAATAAGGGAAAGTGCGTTGGTTTATATTGACCAATTAATTCCGTTTAATTATATGTCCCAGAGCCTCAAAGGTCGATTTCAAAAAGCTCGAGAAGCAGGAGGCGAAACTCAAAGTAGGCCTTTCCATTAATTCCCTGCCTCACCCTGAACATGTACCAGGCCAAAATCGAAAAACGCTCACGGCGCGACCTGTACGAAGGCTCTAAGCTTCTTGATGCTCATCGGAAACAGGTACGGGTTTAATGATAATTTCAACTGCAATTAATAAATACCCGAAACAGCAAACATATGAAGAAATGTTCATGAAGGTCTGTTCGTTGTTTATATGAGAAACCGGATTCTAACCCCCGCTTTTAGATTAATCCGCTGGAAGCGAGCACCGCGGCCAAAAACAAGAGCAAGGATATTCATCTTCCTTCAATCGACGTCAGTTTTGCGTCGAATCGGATCCTGTGCGTTATCTCCCGTCGTCGTGGCTATCATACAGCACTAATTGTTTCGTCAGTTCTGGCGCAACTTTAACTCTTGCTCATGGACGTCGGTACGGCCTCATCGGTCGCAATGGTCAGTTAGCCCGTGGCGTACATGTATGCATACTGATCGTTTCAGGTGTGGGTAAATCTACACTGTTACGACACATTGCCATGCGAGAAGTACCGATACCCGCCCACATCACCATTTTGTTCGTCGAGCAGGAAGTGAGTGTTTCTTCGAACCTTGTCCAACTCTGTTTTACGTTCGAATCTCAGATTATAGGCGATGACACGACTGCTATCGACTCTGTCCTCAAAGCTGACGTCTGGAGAGATCACTTGATGAAGGAGGAGGCTTCATTAAATGCGTCGCTCACTACCCTAGAAGCCGAAGGTGACGAAAAACGATTTGTGGATGCCCGTGAAGAGGCGTCATCGCGGTTGGCGGATGTCCATGCCAGGCTGTCTGAAATGGATGCCGAGAGTGGGCCCGCCAGGGCAGCTGCTTTACTTGCCGGTAATCCTGATCACTTTGTTACGTTGACATTCAATCGATACGTCGAGCATAGGTCTCGGTTTCGATGAGGCTGACCAACAACGACCAACAAAATCATTCAGTGGTGGTTGGCGGTAAGTTCTCAACAGCTTTCATGGTCCAGGCGTTACCATGAAAATAGGATGCGACTGGCGCTGGCCAGAGCACTGTTCGTAAAGGTATGTTGCACCCAGACCAGTAGCTACCGTTTGCTGATTTTGTTAGCCTGCACTGCTGCTGCTCGATGAGCCTTCAAATCACAGTCAGTTTGTCGACAAATCTCGCAAATTCATTGATTCATTCTTTGTAGTTGATTTGAATGCTCTTGCGTGGTTAGAAGACTACCTACAAACATGGCCTGGGACGCTTCTCGTCGTGTACGTGCGACTTTATGCGTCTTCCATCTCATTTAACATTTCCTGTAGGTCCCACGACCGAGCATTCTTGTACGTATCAAACATGGCGTCCTTCACTTGACGGGTTCCCTCTGATCTGTCCAACAGAGATGCGGTTGCAACGGATATCGTACACCAGCATTCCAATAGGCTCGACTATTACAAGGGGTAACAGATTTGAACACTCTCGCATCCCATTTCTGATTTCTCCTGTATTTAGAAATTTCACACAATTCTACTCGACAAAGTCGGAGCGCGACCGTAATCTCCGCAAGGAGTATGACGCACAGATGGATTACCGGAAGCACTTGCAAGCCTTTATCGATCGCTGGAGATACAATGCCAATCGGGCTGCCCAGGCACAGTCCAAAATAAAAATTCTCGAAAAGGTCAGAAGGCCAGTGTTTTCGAGTATACGGTGGTCTCATGCCACGCTAGCTACCTGACCTGGAACCTCCGGAGGTAGAGGAAACGGAGCAATTCAAGTGAAGTACCCACTCATTTTCATGGACATTACCTAACACTACGAACCAGGTTCCCTGAGACCGAGAAGATCTCTCCACCATTGCTTCAAATGAATGAAGTGACGTTTGGATACACGCCTGAGAAAATTATCCTCAAAGGTGTCAACATCGACGTTGGATTGGACTCGAGAATAGCCATAGTCGGCGCCAACGGAGCCGGCAAGTCCACCTTGTAAGTTGTGTATCTAGATTATCGCCCCACCTCCATCTCAACATTTTCTTGATAGAATCAAAATCCTCACTGGGGAACTGAGTCCCATGAATGGACACGTTACCCGCAATGGGCGATTACGCGTGTACGTCGAGTCCTCTCTAGCGATTTGTTTACATACCTCTAAACCCCCATCCTATTGAACTAGCGGCTATTTCGCGCAACACCACGTGGATTCGCTCGTTCCTTCGATGTCGCCTGTACAATTCCTTGCGTCCAAGTTCCCTGGAAAGAGCGAGCAGGAATACAGGCAGCATCTCGGCAATTTCCAGATCAGTGGGATGACTGGGTGCATTCGCCTCTTCCTCCACTTTCCTGATACCCGACACTGAACTAGGTTTGTCAGCCTTCAGTCAATAGGAACCCTCAGTGGAGGGCAGAAATCCCGGGTGGCGTTCGCTGTACTGTCCCTCCAACAGCCGCACATCTTGTTGCTTGACGAGGTGTGTGCATTTTCCCTCCCTGCGCTTCGCTTCTTCGCGTTGGACGTGAAACTTGATTTGTCGCTATATAGCCTACCAATCATCTGGACATTGAGGTAAGCCATTTGCATGCGCCCACCGCAATCCATCTTACGGATGTCTTGAAGGGTTTGGACGCTCTCATGCTTGCATTGGAGAAATGGAACGGCGGTGTGATTATCATCTCCCACGATGAGCGCTTCATCACCAGCGTCGCCAAAGAAGTAAGCTTTCCTTTCATCATACTGTTCCGTCCTTGTTTCACGAACTATTGCGAAGCTCTGGGTATGTGGTGACGGTACTGTTGCTAAGTTCAGAGGAGACGTCCAAAGTTACAAGGTATGTTATTCTGGGAACGAGCTACGTTTACGAAAACGCTGACACTCGGTGCAGAACCTGATTGTCAGCAATATCAAGGCAAAACCTTGATTTGTACACGCATGGTCCAGGCGGAAGAAGATCTATCGAGTGGGGAGAGGTAGATCTGATCGCTTCCCGTGGATGATCTCAAGGATATTCACGGATTTCCTGGAAATCCCTCAGAATGACATTTCTACGCGGAACAATGTTGTCGTAAATCTGCGCCCGTCATACTGTGCGAAGCCGCCCAAGAACCTTCTCTCCACAGCTCTCTCCACTCAAAAGTTGGTGCCAGTTGGTGCCGTGGGAGGAGGTTGCCATGAATGGATGGTTCCTAGAAGGTGATGACCCACGTCAGTCTTTGAACGGAGGGGCTCCCGCCCTCGATATTGATGCGGCAGTTGCTTGGCACCTAAGAATTGGAGTTCGTGCCAAAACCGTGTAAACCAGCGGGCGTTTAAGCATCCGAGAATCAGAATAAACGCAGGAATAGACGCCCCGGCGCCCGTTAACTCGAACCTATTTGCAGTGTCTTGGACGGTGCTACGAAGCGATGTCCCCAGCGACTCACAAACAATACAAGGGTTCCTACGCTGGCTACATCTCAGGCTGGCGCAAAGCAAACGTAAAAGATAGAAAGGTTTTCGAGTATACCGCGATTCCGTCAGAAGCGAATGACAAAAATGTCGCCCTGCTGCTCGTGATACCTATTTCAATCAAGGCAAGTTAGTCAATGCTTTATAGAAGGGATCAAGACAGGTGAATAAGTCTTCGCTGTGTCGAGCAAACAGGCCAGTGTTGCAATTAAGGGTCTTAATAAGGGTGCCCGCCGAAGCAAAGGCCTTAAGATCCATTAAGGGTTAATTAAGACCATGTATTTAAGGGTTAAATTAAGGGTTAATTCCCAAAAAGGTACTAGATGAATACATTGCTATTAATTGCTCAAAATTGTCACCGAAGCCATCCTGCGCTCTTGCATTAGGTTCCTTGTCACTGTACTCTGCGAGGAGCTCCATGTAGAGGCTTTCCTAGGGCACAACTCCAGAACGGCATGCTGGCTTTCTGATTGACTGCAAGATTTTGCCTTCAAGGTTCCTTGTCACTGTACTCTGCGAGGAGCTCCATGTAGAGGCTTTCCTAGGGCACAACTCCAGAACGGCATGCTGGCTTTCTGATTGACTGCAAGATTTTGCCTTCAAAGACATTGGTGAGCATAGCATTCGATGCACCGACGTGGGTATGATGCTGCAGACGGCAACAGAGGGAAAATCAGTGGGCTATTTGATCGTTTGATCGGCCATCAGCCTTGCCGGTCCAAACCATTAACTCCTAATAAGGCCTTAACAAATTTTCAGCCCGTTGTTAAGGGCAACCCTTAACCTTACCTTAAGGCCTTAATATCTTAAGGCCTTAACCCTTAACTGCAACACTGAAACAGGCAGACACTTACTGCCAAACTTGAATAAGCTTTCGAGTTTTTTGTCTTTCCCACCAAGACCATCGTGGCGCTTGGATCTACCACCTTTGTAATGCCTTTGTACCACTTTGGTCACTTAGAGGATGCACTCACTGCAGACGTTGACGCGCGTTCTAAGTCACTGGGTGAACGCGTGATCGCGTCAAAACGCACGAGCCGTGATGCGGTCCCGAAAGTGTCCGATATTTTCCCGAAGCTGTCCGACAGCGCCATCGAGACTCGAGTTCGATCCACGCACCTCTTGAGCCTATCCTTCTCATTCGACTCGATTTTCTCCCACTAGCTTTGATATCGTCTAGATATTTTATACATATATATCTCCTCTGTACTCTATCGTCGACAGATTCCTCAATCTCCTTCATTTTATGATTCGTGGCGGCGCCCGTTGGTTTCGAATGTAAGAATTGGACTCTAATTGTCAGTTTCCAGCCAACCTTGAATGCAACAGGTCGTGCACTGTCCTGCAAGCCTCATCCGAAGTAATAGACAAAGATTTAGAACGATGATGGTGACGTTAATCTTATCTCATGCTTTGTGGGTCCCAGGGCGTGTTGTGATCAAAATGTCCAAGCGCTAGGTCTGAAATAGAAATTGATATACAAGATTGGAATAATGACGGATATCTAATGAGCTACGAAGTGAAAAATCGTACGGACAGCAAGCCAAAGCCCCGAGAAAAAGCTGAACCAGGCACATTGGAATCGTCATGCGAGTCTAATTAATCTGGGAACGAAATCAAATAATGGATGGTGACGACACAAGGGGACATACATCCGCGGCCATTGGAAGGGTATCGAGGATCTGTTTGGGATGCTGGGCGAGAAGCGTGTGGTGGAGGAACTGCAGCAACAGCTCGTTGGAAAACTTTTAAGTGAAAAAAGAAGGAGTAGCGAAGACCCACCAGTCGATGTCGGTCTCGGAGTCCTTAAATCGACGGCATATGGATGATTATTCTGAAAAATGAACCAACAAGCAGTACTCACATCGTCATCGATATACGCTGACCCGTGAACCCATCTGGGGAGCGCGGGACGGCCGGCGTAGTGTGGTAACTGGGTTGTTGTGAAGGATGAGAGGCCGCTTGCGATAGGTCAGACACATTCAAGATGAGGTGGATGATAACATACGAGGACGTCCTCCGAGCTCTTGGGGAAAGTTGCTCAGCTTCGGTGAACTCATATGGCTCGGTGTGCGTTTAACAGCGCCAGACCCATCTACCAGAATTCGATGAAAAAGTTCAGACTCGTTGAGGAGGGACCACAATTCATCATACCATAGGGACCCGGTGTTGCCGAATACGAAGGAGTTTTTTGATATCGACCTTGAGCGAAAAGAAGTCAGACACTGAAGGAAGTCATAAGAAGACAAAGGAATCACTAGGAGACCTTGGTCCGGGTATCGTTCCCGGGAAAGGACCGGCGGGCGTTGCACCGAGGTTCCCAAGTGGAAATGGCGGCGGCGCATCAAAATTGGGCTGGTATTGAGATCTCCTGTGTTGCTCCGGAGCCCACCCAGAGGCCTCCACATTGACT
The DNA here is from genome assembly GCA_029281435.1 of Mycena haematopus. Lineage (NCBI taxonomy): Eukaryota > Fungi > Basidiomycota > Agaricomycetes > Agaricales > Mycenaceae > Mycena > Mycena haematopus. The sequence continues at coordinate 65,678 of JARJCV010000115.1, forward strand.
GTCAAATCGTCAGAAGGGAGTAGGCGGATTGACGAGCCCGAATACAAGTAATGGTGTCTGACTGCCTGCTACGCCGGTCGTCATATTTCTTGTTGCGGTTAGATCCTGGTGAAGACATGGCGAATAAACTGAGACATCCGTCTCAGGTTGCTCTATTATACCTTTGTTCGCTATATTTGCCTTGAGGCACGGCTAATTCGGTGTGCGCCTACAAGGTTGGGTTTAGGAGGTATCAGATCCCTTTGAGAGGTATCACGATCCCTTTGAGGAGTTTGAAATTGCGTTCGCGGAGTTAATCTTGGGTATTTTCATCACCTCGAGGCGACGCTTCTCTCTCTTACTATGACAGGCCAGAAAACAACCCACAAACATACAATCGTTCACAGTCTTCTTTTGTTTTCAAAGACAGATTTGCGCTTGGACCACATGCTTGGCGACCAAATCAGGACTTTCCACGGTGATGGCCGTGGTCGGCTGAAAGGAAAGGAGATTTTTACTTTGAGGAAAGCGGGAAATATGGATCGATAGAGCAAAGATTCCGGCTTGGATTTTGAAACTTTCAAGGCTCGAAGTACAATCCTAAGTCATGAAGATCCTCAATGGGAGCGGGAGGTTACCATCCAAGCCCGCGAAATGGCCTCCGAAATCGTGCTCTTGATCAGAAGTCAGAGATAGCCTTGCGGGAATTATTCCGTACCTTATGAAGAACCAAGTTGCTTGCACGCTCAGCATATTCCGTTGGCCGAAGCATGAGATCAAACCCAAACAGGCTCGGTTGGTGAATTGACATGTTTTAGTTCTGAGCATACAGCCACACAGACGACTAGAAAGTCTCTGTCAGGCAGTAAGGGAAACCATTGCGAGAAAAGTGTCGTGGGTCAGCACCGAGGGCGGTGTCCCTGCGCGTAAGCGTATCTGACCCTGGAGCACTGTGAGTTGTGCAGGAATCCTTGTGATGAGTAACGGTACAAAGTTGAATATTACCGCCGAGCCAAGCCAACTGGCCGATCAGATTGTCAAGGCCAATACTGTTAGGCTATCATGCTGTTGAGCAGGATCGAGCGAAAAGAGAAAATACGCACTTGGAATGTCTGCTCTGTAAAAAAAATATCCCATCCCTCTAGCCGGGTAATCCATCGTACGCCCCTCTGTTACCTTGGCGATATCGGACAGTGTGATATTTTCCGCCGCAATCTCGTCCGGAGTTGGAGCGACGAAAGGGATGGGTTCAGGTTGGCGGCACGTACACTGGTATTGAACTGTATACAGTATAGCCTGTGACCGAGACCTGGCTTGAGGTACGAAAAACGGGGAGTGGGGCTCGAGATATACCCTATCCGTGCTATATCTTGAATATCGGAGTGTGTTGAAAATTCGCGCAGTATCATTAGTGGTCCAGTCTTGGGGAGGTGGAGAAGAAAAGAGAAAGCCAGGCAAGGAAGGCACGACAACGTCGAACGATATTCGTTTACCGGCAGAACTGGTCCACAATCCAGTCAACGGTTTGATTACAGGCAGAAACTCTTGGAACGATCCTGGAATGCAAGTATGAATAATGGCAGCGAAACGCGAAGAACCTTTACCGGGCCAGCCGTGCATCATTAGCAGCGGGATCCTGTCAGGTTGTTCGGACCTCGCGTGCACCAAATGGACCGTCAGGTCCTCAATGTCGGTGGTGAACTGGGAGTATCTGTGGACATTGATCTATGGAAGCCGACAAAAAGGAAGCAATCGTACTCGTTTATTTGATGCAGTCTCCAGTTGGATTCATTCCATTTGGAGGTCGTGCAAAAAGTCCTATTGGATGCCGAAGTTGATACCCGCGGCAGGATACAAAGTTGTGCAAGGAAGTCGCGTATACTGTACAAGTGCCTTCATGCGAGGAATTTCATGGGCTAGGTCAATACGAAAGGGCTCCACGTGGAAACCGGGGCGTCTTTGCTCATAGCAGACAAGAGCATCGCACAGGCAAGGAGATGATAAGTACTGTCCGAAGCGTGATTCACTTGCAGAACTTAGTGACACATACTGGCTGTCGATGAGAAACATAACAAGCCGTTGGCACAGATCTGGGTCAGACGACGCGCGCGCGACACGTAGAAACAAATCGTGGTGAAAGCAGCTGAAAGCGGGCGGAAGGAATGACAGTGTGGCTGTGCTGCTATTCCTTTCTGCAACTTGCTGGCTGAATTCCACTTGAATGGCTGAACCTTCCATGTCTTCCACATCTGCGGCCGAGTCAATGCCCCCCGGTGTCACGGAGGCCCTCCTGCGTCCGTCGAAAAGCAGACCAACCTCGCGTACCCTAGAGTGGTTTTCCAGCGGGATCACCGACGTCAGCATGCCAGAGTCAGATTTCCAGGTCAACAAGTACGATCTTCTTTGCCCGCGTCCTGAGTGCGGGAGCATAATTCTTCGCTCTGGTGTTGGTAAGCTTGTCGAGAAGCCCAGCGTTCAGGTACGCGCTCTCCTCAACCCCACATTATATGTATGTAGACTAGTCAGATGGAGCCCGCGGACCGCACCCCTTCGCTCCTCACGCGGATGCCTGCGCCTCCCGCGTCAGTTCACTGGTGGTTAGTAGGGCCGTCCCCTATGGAGTTTGAGAATATCGGGTTCTCAAAGCCGCTTATGACGGGTAGACCTGCTATTTATTCATATGCGCAGACCTGACTCTCTTTCTATTCAGACGGTGCCCCACAGATGAAACTTCTTATCTGCGCAGAATGTGATTTGGGACCCGTGGGCTGGAGCGAGGTCGGCGGGAAGGAGTTCTGGCTGGCATGTTCCAGAGTAGGCTATCGCGCTTGAATGAATTCCTGCTTTTTCTGTGCTGAATGAACAGTGGGGTTCACATCTGAAACTGTTTCAGATTCCTTGCTGTTGCGGCAACTCTTACTCTTGGTGGCCTTTCGTGCGGAAGCTACGGATCTAGCGAATGAAATGTACATGTTCAGAGCCGGTCCAACTGCCCTTCTAGCTTGAAGCTTCTCGATACCGACACAACAATGTTTTGTGAAATCTACACCTATCCGACCTAGGGTACGCACGCGCTCCGGAAGCGATGTAGATTATCATTCATGGTGGACGAGGTGACTAGGCGCCGGAGTTACAAGTTGTCAGATACTACTTGAGTTATGGCAAGGCTTGTGCACTCAAAAGGCCGAATCAAACTAAAGAGCTCAGCGCTCATCTTCTGAGTCTGACATCGTTGTAAGTATAATCGTACTGTCGGTGGTCGACTCGCGACTCCGAGTCGAACGTTTTCGAGTTATTGGTGCGGCCGAAGAGGGCCGAAGTCCAAGTCGAAGGGGCTGTGCCACACACTCTTTGCTTTCGTTCCAAAATTTCGTTCTTGACCTCCGTCGAGCAAACGAAATCACCCGTACAAATTCAAGCTGGAAGAATTAGGAGGCCAGGGACTCCTTGGAAGCTGTACTGATCACTTGCTTTAAATAACGGCAGCGACAGCAATGCGACAGGGCGACAGGGTCACTTTCTAGAGCAATTCCACAGTAACCCCTCCCAAATGACTACCACCGAGCCCCCTCCATTCGAATCCTCGAAAATCGAGCTCAAGTCCGTCACGGACAGCAAGATCATTGCAGTGAGCCTGTACTCGACACGCGCCGAGATCACTCGCCTGTTCAAGTTCGAGGTCAAGGCGGGCCAGAACCAGGTCACTATCGCTGGCCTGCCCAATGTTCTTGAGACCGAATCCCTCCGGTATGTGCTATTGTCTCAGTCGTGCGAGCAGCGCATCTTACAGCTTGAGGCAGTGTCGAGGGTCGTGGTGCAGCGACCATTCACGACGTGACTGTGTCTATGTCGAAAGGAGAACATGTCGCCACGTCCTCTCCCAAGCTTGCTGAACTGTTGGTCAAACGCGAGAAGGCGGCGAACGCACTGACGCGGTGTGAGAAGGCATTAACGTCCCTCGAGCAATACCTGGGTTCCCTCACCGTCCAACACCTTGAGGCATCGCACCTAGACAGCGTACTGGAGCAATACGATTCCACAGGTGGGCGATTGGATGCGAAGAAGGCGGAGCTCGCCGAGGAACTGCGCCGACTTGACGCAGATATCTCCAGTGAGCGCGTACTGATCGCAGTTCCGCATGAGAATAGCAAGCTGCGCATGCAGGCGGCTATTGGGGTGTTTGCGGAGTCGGAGGGGGGCGTCGAAATTGCGTTGATATACGGTGCGGTTCATTGTTGTTTCTATGGCCATTGCTGAACTGCGTCTAGCTGTGCCGCATGCTACTTGGACGGCGTTTTATAATATTCGTGTGGACATGGACACGAAAGAGGACCCAGTTACACTCATCTACAAGGCGTCCGTAAAACAGAACACAGGAGAGGTATGCGGCCATCTCTACTACCTCTTGGCATGAATTGCTGAGCAGTTTAAGTCTTGGGATGACGTTCCGCTGCAGCTCGAGACATCCACCCCGACGTTTGGGCTTGGTGTTCCTACACTTTCTCCCTGGAATCTCAGTGTCTATGAGCCGCGTGGCGTGGGACTCATGAGTGTGTCAGCGGCACATGTAGCTCCGGCTATGAAGGCCAAGCGTAGGCACGCTCAAATGAGCATAGCAGTAGAAGATGACCAGCTGCCTGGGATGGGATATGGACTTGCTTCCGTGACGTCCAAGGGGAACGTGAGCGCGACATTCCGTGTCCCTGGCGTGGTGACCATCCCGTGCGATGGTGACGCGCACAATTTCACCATCGTGGAATTGAGCCTCAAGGCCGCGATGTCCTGGGTGTCCGTGCCAAAAATCGACCCCAAGACGCATTTGAATGTCGGTCCATTTCTTACTTTGGTCCAGGACCCCAAGTTTAGTATTTATTTTGTAGGCGCGAATCACCAACGCATCGGAATACACACTGCTAACTGGCAGCGCGAGCGTTTACGTCAACGGGAGCTTCATTTCGCGCTCAGTTGTCCCCGCCGTGAGCCCGCAGGAGAGCTTCGATTGTCCCCTTGGGTGCGCCGCGTCCTTTCGCTCTCTGAATCCCACACTAACGTCCATCTGCCCATAGCCTGGACCCCTCCATCCGCATCACGTACCACCCCGTCCTCAAGACGCGCTCGTACTCAGGCTTTTACACCAAGACCGCGACATACGTCTTTTCTCAGCGCATCACGGTGCACAATACTAAGGCTGTTGCTGTTGACCGCCTCAAGGTCATCGACCAGATCCCCGCGTCGCAGGACTCGCAGATTGAAGTCAAACTGGTCAGCCCGGCGCTCGCGTTCCCTGCGGAGGGTGGCGGCGGCGGCACCAGCAAGCGCGCGAGTGTGATACTGAAGTCGCAGGTGCAGGCACCGGTGGTGAGCGTCGCGAACGGAGTGGTGGCGCAGTGGGATGGGGCAGACGAACCTGCGGTCGATACGGAGGCGCTCGGACGCGACAGGAAGTTGAATTGGATTTGCACTGTGCCTGCGCAGGGGAAGATCAATTTTGCGTTGGAGTGGGAGGTCACGGCGCCTGCTGGTGTGCAGGTCGCAGGGCTGGAGTCCGGTTGTCCAGCCCTCGCGATTGGATAAACGTTTTGTAAAAACAGTGTAAACAGTACTCTAGGCAGGCCCTCAGTCTAGGCGGATCCAATGCAATTAAGTTGCCTCATGAGTATCCCATTTTTCGTCCTTGACGTACCGACTTCATCCTGGACCTAGACCGGTAACCGATCTGTCTGAAGCAAGCTGTCGATAGACAGGGTCTATCCTGGACCAAGAGATACATCATTGTCAATTGACGTCGCCCGACATTCCCGAGACTTTTGCGTTTCGAGGATGTGTGGTGCACCAGTCAATGAGGACACTAAACGGAAATTTAAACAGTTCCCAGACTGTTCAGTAGCAGTGTTCTCAAGTTACCCCAAAACAAAGATCCTTACTTGCACATGCATAGCAACCTGAATAAGGAAATTTGTTGCCATCATCCTGACCTCTTCTCCCTCCTCGCGAGAGGGAAATCAAGAATTCTCTGAATTGCCGGGATTGCAGTTGCTGAAGCTATCTTGAGGTATTGTTATGTTGCTGCGATTGTCTCTCAGTGTGTTTAGTCAACTTGGAGTCGGGTCAATGACCGGCGATACTTGGGCACCTTCCTAGCCAATTCCTGGCGTTCTTTCTCTGCCATCTTTCATACAGAGTAATAACTTTAGAATTTTTCCGGGAAACTCTTCGCGCTCCCATTGCCCCTGCCCAGCTGCTTTCCACTCCCGTGCAGTCGGCCGACCAGCAGCTCATTGATTAACTCCTTGTCAGCAACCCTCCACGACGAATAATCATCGAAAACCATGTCATGCCGGCGCTTGTTGTGGAACTGCATATGGTACTGCACCACCGCGGGCCATTGATACAGCTCTTCCAACTCGATCAGGTGCGCAACGTACCGCAGCCCGCTTTCGCCGATGGTCCTCGTCACCTCCACGTCGCCCGATATAGCGGATACCCCGGCTTGGAGTACAGAGAAATATAAGCAGATGGGGACGATCAGCGAGTGCAGCGACGGATAATCGCGCAGCGAACAGCCGCCCTCGAAGTTATCCCCGCAATGCGTGGGGTTCAGCCTCGCCAGGTCCATGGGTTTGAACTCGTGCTCCACGATCTTGGTTATCGTGGCCAGCGGAATATCCGGAAACATATCGTGCAGCGAGTGCATGTTCTGGATACTGTGCACTGCGGAGACGGGGCTTGTGGGCACCGAACCTCGATTCGGAGTGGCTGCGACTCGAGAAAGGTTCTCTTTGTCCATCTTTTCTTCGCGCTCCAGCCACTCCAGAAAATCCACGACAGATAACGGGGTTTCGGGCCGCGGGCTGGGGGGAAGCTCAACCGGAATGAGATGGTCTTCGTTCAGCCTTTCTTCGCTATGGATTTCGTTCAGCCACTCCATGTAGACTGGGCCTTCGGGCACTGGATCTGCAAACGGGGATTCCCTCACAGGAGATTGATTTCCTATATCATCGGCAAGGTCCAGCTCCTCCCAAACAGAATCTGAGTCTTTCGATGCCGAATCTCTGTCAACTGAGAGCCGCTGTTCCGCCACTACCACATCGTCCTCGCCTAGTAACGCATTTTCCTTTTTGCACTTTTCGTCCTGGTGGATTTGTTCCGCGCACTTCATGTAGGCACAGATTTGCTGCTCCTGAGCCGCAAGCCAGGTCTTCATTAATCCGGGAGGAAACGTCGGAATCTCGTTGGGAGGTCTTGAATAGAAATAGGAAAACATAGTGTGGGTGGCAAAGAATTAATCAGGTTGGCTGGCGGTCAGTGTGAACAACGCGTCGACTAACTTGAAAGTGGTCAACCGTCAATTATTCCTAGAAAATTGAAATTGAGCATCCAACAGACCTGAGTGTGAATTTTGAAAACTATGGATGGTGGTCGTAGAGGAGAGACGGACGGCATTGTCGACTTTTATTCCGTGCGTGCCACCCACCAAGCTCAGGACAAAGCAGCCCGCCAACAAAGCGTGCCCCTTACTTTTTTAAATCACTAAGAGCCACTGATCACCGTAGCATAACAATTAAGGACGCGTTGTATGTCGGCACAATGCCTGCTTTTTCCTGACGGGGACCTCTGCAATTATACATCCTTCCTTCCTTCCTAGTTCTCAGGGCGATTATTTATTGATGACAATATACAAAATACAGCGTGTGCGTATGCGGTACGGATACAGGTTCCAGCAGAGGGGCCGGGGGTAGGTACAGTAAGTAGCTAGTCGTGAATGCGTAAAATAAACTTTTTGTAGGAGTAGTGGTCGTGACGAGCAAAACAAGGTGAGGAATGCAGGTGCAAGAGATGATTTGTAGAGTGGATTTATTAGTGGCGGATTTAAGGAGAAAAAAAAGAAAAAGAGACTCGGTTGGGAGAAAAGACAGCGCCCGGGGGAGGGGGAGGCACCTACATTGGCGGATACGTTGCAAGGGGGTGGGTATACTCGTTCACACTCGGCTGCTTCCGCTTGATGCTCGGCCGCTTCGACAGCGCAATCTCGCCCTTCTTGTCTTCCTTCGGCAGTTCCGTCGGACTCGCCAGCCGCTTCCCCGTCGACGACGGCGTGCTCTTCGTCTCGTCACTCGACATCAAAAACAGCGTCGGGCGCCCGCGCGCCCCCAAACCGCCCCTCCGCGACGTCGACGCATGCACGGACGGGCGCCACGTCATCCCCGCCCTCGCACGCTCCTCGTCCACAACCAGCAACGCGCCCTCGATAATCGCAGCGTGCACAAACACATACTGCCTAAAGCTCTGGCACAAGCTCATCCGCTGCTCGCGCATGTCCTGCACGACCTCCCAGATCGGGTCCTCGAACGCACTCAGCCGCACCGGCCGCGCAGCCCCGCGCCCGTGCAGCGCGCGCGGCTCCTTGTAGTCGACATGCAGCGCCTGCTGCGAGGGCGGATTGGGCCCGCCGCTGCCGCCGACCGAGTGTATGCTGCGGAGCGACGGGCCCGCTGCGCTGAACGGCGAGAGTGAGCGCGGCTGGTCTGGCAGTGACGAGTGGGCGAGCGGGCGGTCTGGCAATGGTGAGTTGGCGAGTGGCGAGTTGGTGAACGGGCGGTCTGGCAGTGACGAGCGGGCAAGCGGCCGGTCTGGTAGTGACGAGTTAGCGAGCGGGCGATCCGGCAGCGGCGAATTGGCAAGTGGCGAGTTAACGAGCGGACGCTCCGGCAGCGGCGAATTAGCGAGCGGTCGGTCAGAAAGAACCTTTCCTGGGAGCGGCGAATTACTGGAAGGCTTAGGCGGGACGAGCCACGGCGCGGAGCCCGTCGACGCGGGTGCTGGGGGTACTGGGGGTACAGCAGCGCTAGGTGCCGAAATCGTGCGCATCCGATCTGCGTATCCACGGCGCACCGCCAGCGGGAGCGCGTTCGGCCTAGCAGCAGGGATCTTAAGCGGCAGCGACGCAGACTTGCTCTGCGCGTGCGGGTCGGTATCGGGCGTGCTGGGCAGACTGTCGTGTGCGCGGGGCAAGTTGAGCGAGAACGCGGTGCGATGCGTGGCGGGGGGCTGGAACTGGAACGGCGATCCCAGCGGCAGGGACGCCGGGCCAACACCTGTGCCTGTTTCGGAGGCGATCGACGACGTGGGGAAGGCAGTCTGCGGGAGGATCCAGGCGCAAAGGCAGACACGACCTCCGTGTCCGCGACGCGCTCCGCCCACCGGCGGGTCGTCTCGTCGCCCAACGCCATCCCCCCGTCCACGCTGTCGACCTGCATCGGCGTGCGCCCTTCCTGCAGCGCGGCGTCCTCACCTTCTTGGACGTCCACCGCGCCCTCAACTTCAACTTGGACGTCGACATCCATGCGGCGGTCCTCCTCTCCCCCTTCCCCTTCCCTGATCCCCCACGCGCGGATCCCCGCGCTGATTTTAATGATCCCCTCGCCGCTGCCGCTGCCTCCCGCGGATGCACCGGACGCACCACTGCCTCCCCCGGCTGCACTACTACCACTCCCCGCATCACCACCGAGGCTCATAGCATACATCTCCCGCGCCTCCTGCCTCACCGCATCGAGCACGGCGTCCACGGCGATGAACCCGCCCGTGCGGCCCACGCCCGCGGAGCAGTGCAGCAGCACGGGCGCATCCGCGTCCCCCGCGCGCAGCGCCCGCCTCAGCACGCCCGTCGCGCCGTCCATCTCGCTGTCGTCGCTCGACCCCGCCGAGTCTGGCTCCTCGTCCTTCTCCTTCTCCCGCGCCTGATCCTCCTCCATATTCACACCACACACCGCCCCCCTCCTCACCTCCTCCACCACCTTCCCCACCTCCCACACCAACCCCAACACCCCCCTCGCATCCTCCGGCACATTCATATCCGGCCACCCCAAATAATGCAGCTGCACGATCCGGCGCGGCGCCGCGTCGGGGTACGCCGCGTGCGTCAGCCGCAGCGTGCGCTTGATCAGCTGGCCCGGCGGCGCGGTGGGCGGCGTCGGCGGCTGCCGGAGCGGGCTGCTGTTGTGCGGGCTGCTGGTGTGCCCACTGAACGGGCTGTTGGCGTGCGGGCTGCTGGCGTGCTGCTGCGACGGCGACATCGGCGCGCGCGGCGACTGCATCTGCCCAGACATAGTAAAAAACCCCGCACCCCCCGGCTCCGCGCCCGCCTCGGTCGAGCACAATGCACACACACTCGTACACCCCTCCGCCGCGCACCCGAGCAGCTCCACGCGCAGGGGGCCGTACGTCCCCGGGCGCCAGTACGTCCCGCATTTAATCTGTTTGGGTGCTGGTCAGCACGCCTTTCCCTCTTTTTTTTTGAAGGGAAGGAAACTCACCATCGCACCCTCGACCTCCCGCGTGAGCATCACGATCACGTGTACGTTTTGCTGCCACACGAGCCTAGAGTACGACGCGTTTTCAGCATATACAGTACATCCAATGCGAGGAGGAAGAAATGCGAGGGAAGCATCCAACACTCGCAAGCATTCAACCCTCGGAAGCATTCAACCCTCGGAAGCATTCAATCCTCGAAACATTCAGTCATCCTCGCATCCAATCTCCTCGCATCCAACCCTCGCATCCAATCCTCCCTCGCATCCAACCCTCGCATCCAACCTCGGGCGAAAGAAAAAAAAGAAAACCACTCACGTCCAAAAATCCCCAAACGTGGCCTCGAGCGGGCCCTGCGTCGCGATATACCGCCGGCGCGTCCCCAGGGGCTGCACATACGACGCATTAATGTAGTTATCGTACTCCTCGTCTTCCGTCTCTGATTCGGGCTCCGCGTCGTCTTCGGGCGCCGAGTCTGCATCTACGTCTGCCATCTCTCCCGAGTCTCCGCGTGACAGCTGCGGCGGCGGCGGGGCGACGCTGCCTTGTCCAGCGGGGGGATCCAACTGTGCCTTCTCCGTTTCGCCTAGCCAAGGCGCAGCGAGCAGCGGGATGGGGACAGTTGCGGCTCGAGCCCGAAGCCGGTGCAGGCGTACGCGTGCGTGCTCAAAGGGCCAGATGTTGCGGTACCTAGGGCGACGTTGAGGATGATGGGCGAAGGCAGGGATAGCACTCACCGATTCTTACTCCCCTTCTCCACACCGGCTGTGATGCTAAACGGGAATCGTCCGTCCTTCTTGCTCTTCCCCTTTCTGCGGCCGGCTTCGCTTACACCGGGGCCACCGGGCGCAGAAGCGCTCGAGCCTGATGCACAGGTAGACAGGCTCGCCGATGCAGAGGTAGACAGACTCGCCGATGCAGAGGTAGATAGACTCGCCGATGCAGAGGTAGACAGACTCGCCGATGCAGAGGTAGACAGACTCGCCGATGCAGAGGTAGATAGACCCGCCTGCCTCGAAAAGCCCACCCCCCTTCTCCTCCTCTCGCCGCCTAGACTGGAACCCGTGGCACTCGACTCTGAAACAGACGTCGCGTCGGTCTCGCTCGTGCCCGACCCGCTCGCACTAGAGCTAAATATCGAATCCGTGGACGCACTCTTCGAGTCGAACTCGCTGGTGACCCCGCCATCCCTCGTCGTATCGACCGCAGACTTGTCCCCCTTTGCAAAATCAGCGTTTCCCTCGCCATCCACACCCGCCCTACCGGCAGGCACAGGCGTAGACACATTGCAGCTGGATCGACTCACAACCTTGCTTTCCCTGGAATGGTGGTCCATGACATTCATCATCCTCTTCTGCTCTGCGAGCTCGATGCGGTAGAACTGCATGGCGAGGGCCTCTGTGCCTTCGTCGATCTCGGCTTGGTGGGCGGCGTATTGGGGTGAGGAGAGGGGGGTGGGTGGGTACGAGGAGGGAGCTGGGTGTGCGTGAGAAGAGGTAAGATGGGAATAAGAAGCACGCACCGCTCCAGCTCGCTACACTCGCGCCCGAATCGCTGCTCTCGTTCTCGTCTTCGCTCGAGTCGGGACGACCGCGGAAGGTGGCGAAGGGGCCGCCATACGAGGTGGTCGCAGTACTTTGATTAACATTAGTATCTGGCGGGGTGACAGGGGCGGCTCTGCGGGCAATGTCGCGGAGCCACTGGAACGGGAGTTCGTGGACCCTGCGCCTCACTCTTTTGGGGAGACGGAGGGGGATGCGCTCAGTAATACCGCCCGAGAGCTCGGTGTTCTGGCGGACGGCGTCGTAGAAGGGGTTGTAGGAGGCGGAGGGGGCGTCCTTTCCGGGATGCGCAGGGGCCATGTTGTGGTGTGCGTTCGGAAACTGGGCTGGATTCAACAATGGCGGGGCTGGCGGGGTTGTCCGAACAGTGCGTTTGAGGGACGGGGTTCGACACTTACCTGCACGACGGGGTGCTTGGGTCGTACTTGTGAGGGCGAAGGCGGCGCGGGGGAGGTGGTGGGCGCGGAGGATGCGGTCGTCGTCGTCGATGTCGGGGTCGTCCTCGGTCTCGGTCTCGGGCGTCGGCGGGACGAGGTCGACGAGGTCGCGGCGGGCCTGCCAGACGGCCTGGAAGCCGCCCTGGAGCCACGCGAGGGCGACGGTGGGGGAGTCGGCGCGGAACTTGCGGAGGAGGCCCTGCAGATTGCACGTGTCTGAGAGGGCGGTCGAGTCGGCGTCGTAGACGAGGATGCGGGGGGCGGTCCGCCAGGCGGAGAAGCGGGCGCGGGCGGACGCGGAGGGCAGCATTGCGGACAGGCGCTGCAGCGAGAAGGCGGGCCGCTTGAGCAGCGTCGAGGGCACGGACAAGGACACGGCGCGGCCGATGCGGGCCGACGAGTACGCTGCATGGGGCCGGATGTCGAGCACCAGCGTGCGCGGGTCGTCCAGCCACTGCGAGAGCGCGGCTGGCGGGACGGCCGTGTACTGCCCGTCGAACGAGGGCTCGCGCGGAATCGCCATCGGCTGCACCGGCGGGAGCAGCCGGGCCGTCAGAATGCTGTCGTCCGCCTGCGCATTGAATCGGGCAGAGATGGCCTCTGCGAAGAGCTTCGTGTTGTCTGGCAGATTGAGTGAATCAGGCCCGTCGCCGACAGCGCTGAAAAAGTCGGTCATGAAAAGCAGAAGCAGAAAGTTGGGTCACTGACGTCACTCCGACGAAGCTTTGCATGTCAACGAATGACACTTCAAACGAGTCACGGTCTAGGCCCGGTCTAGACTCTCCGCTCCACCGTTCTCCCCAGTCCCGCTCCACCTCTTGCAAGCTGGCGCCCACAGAGCCCATCGAGGTCGAGACCCTCAAATAGGAGGCGGCTGCGTTGCCAACGCTCGTCTTTCTACGCGATCATGGCCTCAGCCACCAAATCTTGGTCAGAACCTTCCTATTTGGGCTGCTATCCACGTGTCGGTGTAGTGGCTGGAAGGGGAAACATCGGATCGTCCATTCACCACCAAGTTTCGTTCTCACTCAAGATCGACCTACAGCGTGCGACAACTGCCCTTGTTCAAGTTACCGACACGGGCATATGCGTATCATGAGCAAGGCGATATCTTGTACAGCTTGCGCTTTTACACAACGCGCTCTCAACAATCCCGCACTATCCCGGAATCCGATTTCTCACTTACCACCACCTATCGGGCTGAATTCACACGAAAGCACTCTGGCGCGGCCTCGAACGGGAACCACCCGAATTCTTGTTATCCGGCCCGGTCGCCGCTAGCGCTTTAAAGCTCACCAACCCACGCAAGTACCTTATCGCACCCAATGGCCCTCTTCACCCCCCTCAAACTCGGGAGCACCACCATCCGGAACCGCATCGGTGCGTTCCTCATCCAACTCAAATTAAACCACCGTATTGAACGTCCTATCGCAGCCATGAGCGCGCTAACGCGCAACCGCGCCGACGTATCGACGACCCCAAACGCACTCATGAAGGAGTACTACGTGCAGCGCGCCGCGGGGGGGTGCGGCCTCATCGTCACGGAAGGCACGCTCGTCACGCGCCAGGGGTGCGTCGCGTTCTGCTGCTGTATTAGATGCAGCCCATCTCTGACTCGGAATATCATCCATCGCACGACAGATCGGAGTGGCCCCAGGCGCCCGGGATCTGGAATAAGGACCAAGTCGGTGCGCTGCATACTATGCACTATGAACTTGGCTGATATACCGCCCGCCGACAAGCGGGGTGGAAGACGATTATCGATGCGGTGCATAGCGAGGGCGCTAAGATTTATTGTCAAGTTCGTTGTTTCCCAATGAGTCCATAATGTCACGGCGACTGACCTGTACCGCAGCTCTGGCACCGTTCGTTGTCCCTTATCTTATCTTCTCTGCTCTTTTAATTCTACAATATCATCTCAGTGGGCCGCGCCAGCCACCCCGACGCCCCAGAACAAATCCTCGCAGGCGTGGTGTGTATCTATTTCCTTCCATCTATAATCATACTTCTCTTCTCACTACATATCGAAAAACACCCAGCCCGTCTACGCCCCCTCCGCAATATCCGCCCGCCTAGGCAAGTTTCGCTTCCTCCCAGGCCAGCCCGGCTACGTCACCGTCAGTCTCCCCCCCTCGCTTCAACAAACGCGTATCTGATTATCTGATTATTTAATGAAACTTTGTTTCCAGCCCACCGCAATCGACGACCCCACCATCCTAATCGCACTGTACAAAACCGCCGCAATCAACGCCAAGGAGGCCGGATTCGACGGTGTCGAGCGTGCGTCCCCTCCCCCCCCTTTCCCCTACTTGGTCAAGCTGTTCTATTCTAACTACATACCCTCTCCCCAAAAACAATAATAACAACAAAAAAAAAAAACAGTCCACGGCGCAAACGGCTACCTCGTACACGAGTTCCTCGACTCCACCTCGAACCAGCGCACGGACAAGTGGGGCGGTAGCGTCGAGAACCGCTCCCGGTTCGGGCTCGAGGTGCTCAGAACCCTGATTGGGGTGTTCGGGCCCGACGTTGCGGTGAAGTTGAGTCCTGGTGCGCTCACTTTTTTTTTTACATTACATCTCTGGTTTTGTTTCGAGCGAGAGCTGATATGATATAATTTGATGGATAGCGGGTGGATACAACGACATGGGCATGCCCTTGGACGGTAAGTACTAACCAACCCCACCTATATTTCGGACCTGGTCGGTGCTAATAATAAGACGACATGCAGAAACGATCGAGACGTACACCTACTTCATCACCGAAGCCGACAAGCTCGGCCTCTCATACATCTGCCTCGCGCGTTTCGTGCCGTACCTGGATATCATCATCGACGGTGCGTCTACACCCTTGCCGTATACAGGAGATTCAGCGCTGATGAGTGATATGTGTGTTGTGTGTTCACAGGGAAAGGACGCGCGACGCAGCACGATGTTATTGGGACGTTCCGGTTCGTTCCACCCCCTTGTCGATATCCCAGTGAAAATCGGTCATGCTGGGATCCTGCTCTGAGAAACGGAGTCCAGTCCAGAAAAGATGCCGGGAAATGCGCTCCTCGTCTGCCAGTGCACGCAGGTTTCAAAAGAAGAGCGGATCACGTCGAAATCTTTCGAGTTTTCGACAGGTCGTCATACCTGAGCATTTTTTTCTTTTTCTGGACTGTCAGTGTCGTATCTTGCCCATTCAGAGCATGACAGATCCTCACTGGGACTTACCGCTCTCTCTTACTAACAACTAACCAACCTCCCTCCCCAGCCCACTAATCACCCACGCCAAAGTCTTCGCCAACGCCGGCTTCACCCCCGCCGAAGCCTCCGACTTCGTCTCCTCTGGCACCGTCGACGGCGTCATGTTCGGCGTCCCCTGGCTCGCGCACCCGGACCTGGCGAGGCGCGTGCAGAGTGGGAAGCCGCTGGATAATGTGCCGGATGTGCATACGTTTTATGGGGGTCCGGATGTGCCGCCGGAGAGGGGGTATACGGATTATCCGGCGGCGGGGTATTGAGGATTATCCTGCGGCGGGGTGTTGATGTGGATGAGAGGGGCAGAAGGAGCAGGAGAAGATACAGTAGAGTTTTGTGTACGAATTAGAGAGAGGGGGGGGGCGAGAGTAAAGGTAAAAGCCAATGTAACACTGTACTATGTGGTCGCAATTGGGGGAAAACAGGATATATACTTGTTGTGAGGGTTGAACTCAGAATTCAATTTCGAAACCAGTGGCAGGCGCTGACCGTTCTGGTCAAAAACACAGAACGAAATAACGTCGTCGTTCTGCTCATAAGTACCGGAGCGGAGAGAATGGCATTGTGTCCAGAAAAGGGTAATGTGTAATCGTGATTACGCTGTCTTCTTTGCTTGCTTGCGAGCACCACCTCGCGACCTCCAGTACTTCGTCTTGGTGCAACCGTCCATGTAATGAGTCCAAGTGTCTCCCAGCGGAAATTCGTCCTGGCCCCAAGACTCTCAGGTGGATAACGTCTTCGATGATTTTTTACACAACTCGCTCTTGTTGTGAAACACCGTTCCCTGATTGACAACTCAACTCGCATACGATCCTTCTCTCGAGCCCAAGGCGAGCTCGTCCAACACTGGAACCACGCCGTCGCACTTGATGGCCTGACAGCTTTGATGCTGTACTAGCGCCCCGTTCCATTCTTAGGCCAATAATCTCAGCTCCGCCCTCATTCTCCATGACCACTCTATCCCTTGATATTGCTGCCATATTCCGTGAAATCCGCCATACCGTGACAGAGATCAAGAATGAGATCGTCGCTGCCAACGAGAAGAAAAGGGCGGCGCAGCTCCTCGTATACCGTGCACTGTCCCTGCATCCGGCGCTTGATCAGATGCGTCCGCCTACTGGCATGCTCGCGGACGTCGACTGGTACACGGAGCTTCGCTCTACGTTCACTTCTGGTATATTTCGTAGGCTCGGTTCGTATCAATATTTTTCTTGGTTAGTGGATCGGCCTAAATAACAGGCTTACTAGGCCAGAACGAGCATTTCAAGAAGATGGCGCTACTTGGGGACACTGGCACGAGAGCTAGGATTATGCTGCTCCTGCTTTGGATCGTTGGGCACCGATTGCGCGAAGACGCAGTCGGAAAACTCCTCTCCACCGCCTTTGGGGATGCCATTAGACAAGACGGAAACCAAGACTTGGAAGAAGAGGTGGCACAACTCGCATCGGTGAAAGATGTGCTCATTAGTTTGCGGAAGATGATCAAGTCGAAACTGCCTCTCCCGCCAGGTGCGCTGTTAATTACCTTTCTTCAATCTCTTTATCAAATAAATTCGCTCTAGACAGAAATCCTTTCCAAGGCCGAGATTACAGTCCGGTGGACGAGGACAAAGCTCTCCCGCGTTCAGAACTTTGGGGCTACGCCCTCCCCGAAGATCTGAGATATGAATACGATGTTCGGCTTAATCCGGCTCTCCTCCTACGCCCTCTGCCTGTCAAAACCATCATCCCACAAACCAAACTGACAGTCCTTGTGATCCAATGGGCATCCTGCAACTTCGGTCTGGGCAAAAAAGTCTATTCAGCTGAAGACATCGACCCCGAGGCTTTCTGGAACGCCGATCCTCCGCCCGCAGATCACGATGATGACGAGGATCGCTTCTCGGTCTCTAGTTTCTCTTCGCGGGATAGTTCAAATTTCGCGTTTGAGGCCTTTGAAGGTCTAGGGACTTCTCCTTACGAGGCGATGTGGATGGACGGGCCAACGGAAGATTGGGTCCACTCGCGCTTCTGTTCGGTATATCGAATGCACGGCTGGGCACACCAGAGCTTCGTCCGTGTCCTGCTGTTCAATGCGTTCTGTAGCACGCAGACGCTCCCGACCACAGCCCAAATCCTGGATGCAGTCCACGTAGCTAATCGGCTGTGTGGACATCGCCTTAGGGATGTGTGGCGATACGCGGAGCAATTTATTATCGCCCGCGCGCTACTAGACTGGAAGACGCGAAACGCGGCCAATCCATGGGATCCTGTCTATTCAACGTTGTCTGTTGAGGAG
Organism: Mycena haematopus; assembly: GCA_029281435.1. NCBI lineage: Eukaryota > Fungi > Basidiomycota > Agaricomycetes > Agaricales > Mycenaceae > Mycena > Mycena haematopus. The sequence goes on from JARJCV010000115.1 coordinate 83,484, forward strand.
CGAAGTAAGATGGTCATCTTTGTTGATGCCCTCAAGTGGGACCAAGCTCAGCCATCGATGGATGTTGACCTTGTCCCATTACTGAGCAGATCACGAGAGTTCTTGGTGAATCCCTTGCGAGCCTGTGAAGACGCGCCCGATATCCTTTCCCTGCCTGAAATTTCCTCACACGACACCCACAGCAGCCTCAATGTTCTCCCCGATCTCGATCCCAAAGCATGTGTCTGTGACGAATGCGCGCTCATTCAATTGCGGCAGCCCAGCAGCCTCGCATCCTTTCGCTTCCAGTACTTTGCCATAACCTCCTCCCACCCAAACCAATGTGATACGCTAGTCAAAACCTGGGACCCATGGTTGCAGCGGCGGAAACATGGCTGAACGACCTCGTGACGAGAATCGAGTGCAACTTTACCTTGTTCGCAGATGTTGACCGCCGGATGGGTCCAGCCGTCCTCGAAATCGCCAATGCAATGGGCGTCGTAATTGGTTCGCCGCTGTCAGACCAGCAGCTCCTTCGCTTATTCGTGGCGCTGCGTATCGTCACAGACGATTATCCTCCATCCATCCCGACACCCCCAGGTCCGTTCGGTTTGGGATATACTTTCTGGCTGCCTTGGGCTGCCGATCGGGAGGATTACCGCGTAGAAGAGGGTCCAAATTCTGATCGGGTGTTGTTCGTGAACAGCGGGTGGATGTACGATACTGTAGGCACGGAGGGATTGACACTTCTGCACGAGCGGGAAGGGTTGAAGATCGTCTGCAATACTAACATGCCATCCAAGTTTTCCGCTGTATGCATGCCGCATTTCAGAGGCGACTTTGTATCGCTCTTCCCCGCCCGACTTTCCTCCACGGCAACAACGGATTCTTCGACATCCGCTTCCGTCGACGAGGAAATAAATCTCACTCTCGTTCTCAGCCGCTTTCAAAGTGACGCGTTTCCACTTCTTTCGGTATGCTCCCCGACTGGATTCGCTGCGCCGCGGGGTGCCTTGGCCGCCCTCATACGCGTGAACTTCCTCGGACGCGTCATCGAGACGGTCTGGAAGCCTGATGTTAAGCAAGGCGCGCCATGCGGTCACACAGCTCTTTGGGGACAGGCAACGCGGTCCTCGCCGACAGCCATTGAACTCGTTCTCCGGGTACTCCCTCCTTCCGAAGCGTCACTGAAGGCTGCTGCATCGGCGTACACCAAACTGGCTTTTACAGCGAAAGATGGATCTGCCGGGAGCCAGCTTCTCAAGGAAATGTTAGACGAACTTTCAAGGCGAATAGAGCCTCTAACAAAGGCCGGGTCTCCGCTCGAACGGACGAGAGCGTGTATTGTGAGATGTGGAGCGAAAGATAGGCCCGTCGATGCGGTTGTGGTTCTGGCAGCATCCTTGAAGAAGAATGTTTATGTTTTGGATCGATGGTGGGTCCAGTCTTTAAATTCCTTTTCTACGTTGATTCGAAGTGTACTAGCGAATGCTGGGAGTGCGCTCTGATTCGCATGTCGGAACATGGTCGGACTGTGGGAATATCTATTGATACTAAGCGTTGAACGCAACGGAAGGTAAATAACAATTGTAGGAGACTATCATACAGACATATATTGCGCCATGCTATAAATGAAATGAGCAAACTAGGTCTTGAGTCGAGTCAAACCTACATACCCTTTTGGCTTGTTCCCTAGTCGTTCTTCCAGTTTATTGAATTCATCCATGGCAATCTCTTCCTCCTGATCCAGAATCTGCCGAAGATAATCGGGATATGAAGTTCGTGTAGACTTTCTTGCTCACCTGCTGGACGCCTTTGACTTCTGGGATATAGTGCATAAGCATCCTCTCGATCCCACTCTTCAACGTCACAGTGCTAGAATCGCAGCCTCTACAGCTGCCCTTTAGCTTCACCTTCACCAACGCATCACCGTCCTCATCGAATCCTCGATATTCTATATCACCTCCATCTTCCATGATCGCAGGCCGAACTCGTGTCTCAAGCAACTCTTTAATCATCGCGACGGTTTCTGAGTCCGTATCGAGAATTTTGGTGTCTTGGGGACCAGCATTTTCCTTGTCCTCTTGACTGCGGAATAGGGCTTGACCCGAGGAGAAGTGTTCCATGAGGATAGAATAAATCTCGGGTTTGATGACCGCCCATGGGTTCTCCGAATCTTTTGAGACTGTGACGAAATCAGGGCCGTAAAATACGGCCTTGACTCCCTCGACTCCCATGAGTCGGATAGCTAGAGGGGAGCTCAAGGCTGAACGGGTGTCTAGGAATTCAGCTGTCCCATCGCCCATGACGTCGACGCCGGGTATGAATTTGAGTGAATCATCATTCGGGGTCGACTCGGTTTGTATGAACATGGATCGACCTGGACGCCTTTAGAGAGTCTCAGGCCACACTTGTATCTGCTCACTGAGCGATGGTGCCGGCTTGCTGGAGGATGCATGCGGCCTTGAGGGTAGGACGGTCGAAGCGGTAGCAAAAGTTGGGCCTCGCTTCAGGATTGCTGACCGGGGAAGAGTCGAAGAGATTGTCCTGTGCTGAAGCAAGGTCCGTTGTGCTGCCCTGGGTTTCAAAGCAGTTCTAAGGAAGGACGAGGACATGGTTCGGAGCAAGTACCAAATGCTTTGTCAGTCGGATGACGACGGTTCGGCTTAGTTCGGCTTTCCCGCCAGTTTCTGTCTTTCCAATGTTGCCTGTTGTTCAGGTTTCCCAAACGACAATCCCATATCTGGTGACCACGACGATCATCCTATGGCTAACGTGGAGGGTATGGTTTTTCCTCAAGCCAAGGAACGTTCGCCTGCGCTCTGTTGCAATCGTTGTATTGGGGGACATTGGACGCAGTCCACGAATGATGTACCACGCTGAAAGCTTTCTGGAAAATGACTTTTCCACCGACATAATAGGCTATGGAGGTATGCAGGTAACAGAGCAATGAATGGGCGCTGAACCTGTACCAGGGTCTTCCCTCATTCCCTCGTTGCTGAGGGCGCAAGTACACAACCTTCCTGAACCCCCACAATGGCTGAGTCCGTTTCCGTTCATCATCTCTGGGCCAATCAAAGTCGTACTTCAAGTTCTTTACATATTTATTGAACTATTCACAATCCCCAACCCTCCTGAATTTATTCTCGTTCAAGTTTGTGTTCATTTTACTGCCAGAACCCAAATTATGACAGAGCGCTACAGAACCCACCGAGCATTCCGACTCTGGCGATTGTTTGGACTATCGGGCGTCTTCGCGGAAGTAAAGTGATCATTGACTGGCACAATCTTGGATATAGCATTCTTGCTATGAGGTTCCCCAAACAGGGCAAACGGCATCCGTTGGTCAGACTCGCAAAGTGGTGAGCACTATTGTGCAGTTGCATTTTTCCATTCCCACTTGTTCTCAGGTTTGAAATGACCTTTGGTCGGACGGCCTATGCACATTTATTCGTAACCAAGGCCATGCAGGATTTCCTGGTCAAGGAGTGGGATCTACAGTGCGTTCATTCATTGGATACATTTAGTTGTGGACTGAAGTTCACCAGAGGTCTCAAGGTCGTGTTGCATGATAGACCCCCCCGGCGATTTCACCGATCGACGCCCCAGGAAATACACAGTGTGCACTGTCTTCATCTTATTTCAACGATATTCGACTGAGTGAAAGTCAACAGCTTTTTACTGTCAAAAAACCAAAGGAGGATCTAGCTTCGGAACCCTCTTTGACTGGTTTCCTCCCGACCTATGATCCCCCTTACTCCAGTCCTTTTACGACCACCAACGCGTCACCGTCTGATAGCGCAATAAGGCGCGATAGTCCGCCCCCGCCTACGAACACGATAGATCCAATTTATACCGAGATCAAGGGCCCATGCCTGCGTCTCGATCGACCCGCCCTGTTGGTCTCAAGCACGTCTTGGACTCAGGATGAAGACTTTAGCATCCTCCTTGCTGCCCTCGAAAAATATAATGCCCAAGCAGGTGCTGACGGCAAGAAACTGCCCAAACTCCTTGTCATCGTGACCGGGAAGGGGCCCCTGCAGAAGAAATACATGACGGAGGTAGCCGAATTACAGAATAAATGGGACTGGGTGCGGTGTGTCAGTATGTGGCTAGAAGCAGAAGATTATCCTACGCTTTTGGGTATCCATTTTTTTTTCTCCCAATCTCGCTGCTTGCTGAAGTTTTCGACAGGTGCAGCGGATTTGGGCGTAAGTCTGCATGCTAGCTCTTCCAACCTTGATTTGCCGATGAAGGTTGTGGACATGTTTGGCTGCGCACTACCGGTCTGCGCTCTTAATTTCAGCTGGTTCGTCGATTGTGCCTGCGTGGAGCGCGAGCTTACCAGTTAAATAATCAAGTTTAAATGAACTGGTCAAACACGAGAAGAATGGGCTGGTATTCGAAGACGCGGCTCAGTTGGCGCAACAGATCGAGGCATGTGTCTTGTTCCGTCGCAAAACTGTTTTCATTTACATTTTCAAAGACGCTTCTGACCGGTTTCCCCAATTGTCCCCGTTTAACGAAATTACGGTCCAATCTACTACCTACGTCAGATAGACCCACCTCCCCACCTTCTCGACCACTGTCGCGCGAGATCTCGGACGATGTTTGGGAAACGTGGGATGAAAATTGGGCGCGATACGTGCGACCACTCATTCTTCAGGACTTTCGGCGAAATGAGATCTGAAACACATCAGTGTACTGTACTTGAGTTTTGTCAGATAAAATAGGATGAACAGTGGTTTACAGTGTCTGAAATACATGATAATTATGTGGATCCCGTCGCGGCAGAGATTGTCATCGTCTCCAGCCGGCCCTGTCCCTTGCATTCCTTCTGTAATAGGTCGTTGATAACCCTAAACTGACCCGGATCGATGAGCATGATCTGAAATGTGTTCAACGATGTCGTTCGGCGTCCGAGGTTCAAAACTCACCGCTCCCCACTCGTTCTTCCCGATCTCATCTTCCTCAACAGTCTGGGCACCCTCGATGATCTTCTCTCTTAAACGCTTGCCGTCGGCAGCCGGGGCAAGGGCTAAAGCAGTCGGTATTGTGACTCGAACACGCATCCGAGATCTTTGTATAGGCAGAGTAGAATCCGACTGTAATTGCTTGATACATGCAGAGACCTACGAGAAATTAGTCATCACATTGACAAGAATAACAGAAAACTGCAAACCTGGCTTTTTGCAGTCTTATCCTGCTTCACACTAAAACCCGCTTCAGCCATGGCCTTTTCTATCATGCCAACAGCGTAGGGCCGCCCAGTTGCAGGGTCTTGGCATTTCTCTGCAACCAGAGTCGCGATCTCCTTTCGCAGAGCTGTTAGGTCGTGGTCGCGTTCCTTCTCCCCAACCTGGACCTCCCCTTTCTGTAGGATCTGAATGGAATACTCAGTTGATGCATGCATGCATGGTTCAGATTGCCGTTACCTCTTTTACGATATCTGAGATCTTGGTCTTGCCGAATGCTTTCTGCAAGTCGTTCGTTTTTGAGACTTCACCTTTAGAAACGTTCGTAAAGACATTGCTGATCTGGAGCACGTCGTCTAGATTTGTCTCCCTGAAATCTCAGCCCCAAAATGCGTCAACGCACGAAAAATAAACTGACACTCCCGTTCTCCATTCCTGCACTTTGTTCTTATAGCATGCGATCTAACGAGCACGGAAATTGAGAGGTATTTTCTCTTCTCATTGGAAACCAGCGACTACCTCGAACCGTTTTCCGCCCTTCTTGAGACGTACGATCGAGACGTTTGTCAACCTAAGGATTCTGTTGGAAAAGATTGCGCAGTTTCTGGGACAATCGTACTTGATTTGATTTGACGGTTGGTTTATCTTGGACATCTTCGAAGGAGTAGAGCAGCAAGCGGCAGAATTGAAAAAGTCTAAGAAGACGGTTCCGGATGAGAACTGATTCCAAACGACTGAGAGGCTGTGCAACTGTCGATCAGTGCTTGCCGCAACTCTCAGTGTCACTCACCGCCAAAGCTTCGCATAACGCGCGCTCGCTTGAAATACTTCTCTCTGGCTTGAAATTCCCCTCCAGCCGTCTGCTCAGTCATGATTAAAGGAATCGGCAAGACCATCAAACGGTAGCCTGGCACACAGACATCTTGAAATCGCCTCTGAATGTAGTGCATTGCAGAACACCGTTCTTGGTGACCAGCAAGGTCGGGATGGCCAAGAGTGAGGACTCTGTGCCACTTCATCGCTCTATTGTATCTGACGAGAGGTTCCTGCCTGTAATCGTTCGTAGAATCCACCGACCCCGAGTTCGATGACTATCAACGACATTTCGGGACCATGGAAAAGGCTGCAGAGACGCTCTTGAAGGATACCAAGTCGTTCACAGATGCCATTAATTGTACGCCACATTGCTCGCATCGTCTACCTCCCGTTTACCATAATCCGCTCTAGCTCTCTTCACCTCCGGCGCCGGGTTCGCAACTCACTTTTCCACCCTTTTCCACCCAATTGCGGGCGAATACGACCTCATAGGGAAAAATCCTGATTCCGCGCAAACCATTCGTAGTGTGACCAAGTATGAGACTGCGATGGAAGAACTACGCGCGGCAATTGGGCCAGAACTGGATCTCATTGAAAGCAGAGTTGTCGGACCCATGAAGGAGCTGCAGCAGGTCATGAAGTTGATTAGGAAAAGCATAACAAAGCGGGATCACAAGGTGCGGCGATTTAAAAGCTTTACCCTTGAATGCCATCTATATCTTGAGCTAGCTTACTGATTACGATCGGTTCAACAACTCGTTGACCAAACTGCGAGATAAAAAGGAAAAGTCCTTGAGCGAGGAAAAGAATTTGTTCAAGGTCCGTTGACATTACTTACATGAGGAAGATTGAGGATTGATGATGATATCCTCAGCTTGAACAAGATTTCGAACTCGCAACCAACGAATACGACTTTCTTAACAACGCCTTGAAAACTGATCTCCCGCGTTTCATGATACTTTCTACCCAATTCATCGACCCACTCTTTTCGTCCTTTTACTATATGCAGTGCGTTCATTTACCTTCCATGACCTCCGCTGGCCGCCAACTGCCACAATTTCAGATTAAACATATTCTACTTAATTCTCGAAAAAATGAATAGCTTCGCCGAAGAGAACAAATATGACATAACCAACACGCCAGGCTCACAGATCGCTAACGATTACGAGGCAAGGCGCACAGACGCTTGGAGTACGATCGAGGAATTGAATATCACCAAAAGAATCATCTCAGTTTGTACGTTCTGGGTTTGCGCAAGGATTGTCAGACTGACGGGCCCTTTAGCCAAAATGGTTCAGGCGAATCGGAGTCAAGGTGGCGGCAGCAGCTTGGGCCGGTCTGCCACAACTGCGTCCAGCACTAGCGGTAGCTCCATCGCTCCATCCAGAACGCCTCCTCCGGCGCGCGTGCCCTCGAATTCTAATTTCAAAAAGACACCGCCGCCTGTTCCAGGCTCGAGCGCACCTGCCCCGCCGCCACCATACACGCCCTCAGGCGGCGCATCCGCTGCGGCAGCGACGAAGAGAGCCCCTCCCCCTCCTCCTGCATTGAAGCCCAAGCCGAAAGTTGCGCCGAGGATTCAATACGTAGTCGCTCTGTACGATTTCGCCGCCCAGGTAGATATTCTCGTTACTTCTTCCTATGACCTGCTCCTGAGTTATGCATAGGCCGATGGAGATCTATCATTCAACACTGGGGATCGGATAGAAGTTGTCGAGCGAGGGGCAAGCGCGGAAGATTGGTGGACAGGACGGCTGAATGGTCAGCAGGGAGTATTTCCGGGTATGCGTCCCATTCACTTTCGCTGGATTTAGCTTGACGGACTCCACCACAGGGAACTATGTTCAAGAGAGCTAGGCGATTCCGACAATATATCTACCCTCGCACGACTCGGACAAGTTGTCTTCGAATTGTATTTTTCATCTCGGACGGAGGATGTGTACTTGTGCGTAGCCAGTTATAGGTTAGTTAACCATCTTGTGGCTTGCGAAAGTGCTCGGATTGGTGGATATCATTGTATGTCGGTGTGTGTTTCTCCCCGCTTCTTCCTACTCGACCAGACCTGGCTGCGGTGATTGACTTTGCAAATTGAGCGTCAAGCAAATTTTAGCTTAGGCGTCGAGTCTCTATGGAGGTACACACGACGGGACCTTTCTTTTCGCTGCGACTGTCACTCGGGGCCGGGATCTCAGTTGCAAGCCTGCACTGCGAAATAGCTGTGATCTTACAGCTTTGACCGACCACCTCCGCGTCTATGCAAGCGCTCGTTCCTAATATCAATGACGTCGGCGTCGGGCACCGTGTGCGCAGCATCGCCCCGTCCACAGCAGTTCGACAGCGACTTTAATGCTTCACGGCAGCTCCACGCTTGGCAAGCGCAGCTGTACAATAATATCAAGGTTTGGAACAGGGACCCAGGGTTGTTGGAGCACCTTCGATACCGTACCACCTTCACGCCTTCATCGAGCCTCCATCCCTCATGCTCCTGAGCACGTAACAGGGTTGAAAATTAACAACGCATGGGTTGATTCTGCGCTCGAAGAATAACGCGAGGCAAACCCTGCTCTCGCTCGGGCAAATCGTTTCTCAAGTCTGGAAAATCCGGCCGCGGGAGGTATGATTCCGTAACACGGAACATCACAAGTACCCAATCAAGCAATGTTCCTGATAGATTGGGCGTCTACCGCTTCGCACACCGCCATGGTCACCGCAAAAGGAAACGTTGAGTCAGTGCAAGTCATTTCTGTATCGGGATCGCAGTGCCCCGCAATCGCGCGCCTAAGTATGACTGTGGACGCATGCGATACGAGGTACGAAATGGTTAAAAGCGCGCCTTCGATTCCCTAGCATCAAGCCCTCATCCCATCTCCACACCAAGGACACTTTAGCTATAATGCCTGGAAAACACGTCCGCTTCTCTGAAGACGTTGTCTTCCCTACACCTTCCCCGACCTTTTCCGGGACGTCGCTTCCATCCTCGTATGGGCCCTTGACTCCCCCACCCCCAAACGCATACGTGCCGCTAAATATGGGTGTGCCGACCGCCATCCATCCTGTTCTCGAATTCACAAGGGGAGCGGTCCCGCCGCCCCTATGCTTCGACGTCACTCTCCCCACCCAGAATGTTAGACTGTCCAGTACTATTTCACCCCAAGTACTGGTCAGCCCGGCGACGAATCAGCATCTTTCTACACTTGTACTAGCCCATCCTCGTCTGGGCCGCTGGCGCATAACCGTCCAGCCGACCGAGGGCAAAGTCGTGCGGGTGCAGGACGTTCTCGACGCAATATACACGTCGTTGCGGCAGCAGGCAACGGGGGACGACTTTGAGTCGCTGCCACCAGCCGCGCAGGTCGAAGTAAATGCCGCGTTTACGCGTCGTTGGATGCGGATGCCAAATCCCCAAACACAGAAGATCGAAAGGTCGAAGGGGTTAAAGAGGGTGGACTTCCTGGGCAGCACGGTCACATTTGCTGGGCTATTGAAGTCGCAGTCGGGGCACAACTGCTGGGAGCTCCTGCTGATATGAGGAGAATCAAAAGCGCAGACGAGTTATACCCAGCTACCCTCATACCCAACCCCCACATCATGTATCCGTATCCAAACCCCACCCAAATCCCCCATCGTGTGTTATCAGTATGTAAAATGTATTACCAAAGTCTATTCAACGAACGACCCCTTCGCAATGAATTTGTTTCTGAATCCCGCGACGATAGTGAGCGCTTAAGCAGGAGCACAGCATGTCTTCGCTCAATACGCAAGCTATCATTGGCCAATCACAGACAAGCACAGCCACACAAGCCACATCATCTAGACCTTGCCTCGATCCGGTTGGTAAGACTCTTCCTCCTCCACCATGTCCGCCGTTCGTTTTGCTCGTCTGCAGCATGCATCTCGTTTCTCGTCTCTCCCATTCCTGTACCCTTGTGTGGCCACCTCGACGGGCCCACAAGGCGCGCCATGATGTCAGCATATCGCCCTCGGGAAGGCGAACAGACCCTACCCGTACCAGAAACACCTCCGCTAGTTATACCATCCGCGACGGCGCTCTCTCCCGATGCAGCAGCGCCACAGACCGTGCACGGCCTCCACCGCTTCCCAAAGCCGAGAAACCCCGCCCAGTACTTCGAGCAACCAAAGCAGCGTTGACCATCGTTCGTCTTTTTTTAATCGGATTTCGGACTCATATTCATTAGAGCCAATACCTAGACATCGGACGCAGTTGCGCGACTGCGTGCACTGATGAATGGCCCGACACCACAGCTAATACGGATCGGTGTCCGAAACAAGGGTTGTGCGGGCCTATCATACCACCTAGAATACGTGGAGAAGCCAGGGAAATTCGACGAGGTTGTAGAGCAAGATGGCGTGCGTGTCCTCATAGACAGCAAGGCGTTATTCTCTATAATAGGGAGCGAGATGGGTTGGGCAGAGGATCCCCTCAGGTTCGTACAAAAAATTGTTGTGTAATGTTCCTGCCCGCTCACACATGTTTGAAGCTCCAAATTCGTGTTTAAGAATCCTAACATTAAGGATGCGTGTGGGTGCGGCGAGTCATTCACTGTAGGGTCATAGTAATTGTATCATTGGAAGCACGACGAATTATTACGCTATACATAAACTTTACTTTGTATTTTTGTTTTAGACAATTGAAACCTCACGTCTACTGGTCCGTTTTCTGCGACTTCTTCTCGTGGGCTGGGTAAAAAAGGATGATTATGAGCGATCATGACAGGAACAGAATGCATGCATACCTTCGTTCCACAGACATTGTCGAGTTGTTCGCGGGTCTCTACTGCCATGAGTTCGTCGGCGCAGCGATTTGCTTTGGCGAAGTCCCAGATATTATGGCGGTCAGTCAAGGTCCGGGACAAAATCACGAGCCTCGGGTCATCCACCAAGGACTTCGTATTGTCTGTGTTCTGATCGTCTGCGGGGCAGAACGGTACGAACACGACTAGGACTTCGAGTTGTTGACATTCTGTGAGGATCTTTTGCAAAACGGGTACATTGGTGGGCCGAATCTGGTTTTTATAATTTTGAAGCGCGAGATGCGTCAGTGCCGGGAGGGCAGAGAAGGGAACGTGAGGCCAGCGCTGCGGCGCGTCCAGGACGTGGAGGTGTGTGAGCTGGGCAAAAGCCGGGTGATGAAAATAAGCGACCTCGGCCAAGCCGTCAATAATGTCGAGGTTATGCACAATCTTGTCAACCGCAGCTGGGACAAAACCTGGAACGACGTCCGCCCGTACGAGAGGTCGATGAGCGCTCGACAGCGGTGCATGTAGACAAGACACGAGTGACTGCAGGGTCGTTTGGCAACAAATAGGGGTCGATCTGAATTTCTCGAATCCATCCAACATGTGCGGTCGTGCGTCGAGAGTCCGCAAAAATAAGGGAAAGCTCCAGCTCGATTGGGACACTACCACAGAGCGGTAAAGAATCGGTTCGATCCTGCGCCGACGCCCGCAGTCAGTATGTCAGTACCAGTTGTGCGTTGAGGTCCATGCTACCAGGAGCGGCATCGATGGGCGACAAGGATAATTCGAAGCGCGGTCTGAGTGTCTTTATGAGCCGCTAATTCGAAAATCGTGCGCTCAAGGTCTGGGGGAAGCCTGGGTTCAATGGTCATGGCTTTGGGCATAAGGAGCGGAAAATCATAATCGGCTGCTTTTGTCAGCGGAACCAAATTTGAGTCAGGGGAACCGGACCCGCCAAAAATTTAGGCGGTTCACGATTGGCATCCAGTAGGTCGACTCTCTATACGTTGCGTCGTAGATTCATGTGTGGTAGAAATGGGATGATCGACGAAATGACCACTGCTGAAAAAACCAACGGATGTTCCACCTTCTTGTTGCCATTCGACATCCATTCTGAAAACCAATGTCTCTTTACAGGCGCCGTCGAACACTGACAATTCGTTGGGTCCAGTATGTCGCCGAATAATTCTGCAGAGAATAACGGATCCAGGGAGCACGTTTCGATTTCCCAGAACCAGAGATGCGGCTGCATGTCCATGGGTCCAAGCAGACCTTGGGTGAAGCCGTGAACCGTGCGACATAGACAACCTGGGTCTGAGTCAAAATCAGCGATTCACAGGACCCATCTGTTCACTGGCGGAAAGAATCCGTCCAATTCGCTAGATGAGATAGAGCGATGCTCCGGGTCTTTCATACTCTAAAATCCTTTGGCCCAAGGCCGTTGAGTCACCGTTGAGTCTGAACGCGATAGATGAATACAGAGGTAGGTACGTTGAAATTTGGAAGAAAGCGCAGAACAAGGCACAGAAAAGCTTGGAGGTTTTAGCACTTGAGGTTGAGGGAGGAAACGTCAGAGAGATAATTCAGAGTACCTTCATTACAGATCGTACAAGACTGCTTGTCGCGAGACTGCTAGAAAAGCCAGCTAGAAATCCGTTCAGGACGTCGATGCATTAAGATTCGAAGTACACGGTCACGTGTCTGGAACGTTGCGACAGCTACAGATTCAGTGACAGTTAAACGGTTTTGTTTGGGTTTTGTTACACAAAGTATGCAACAGGAAGTGATAACAGTCCAAGTCATCTGGTTTTATAGTACCGCCCCCGTTCTCAGCCTCCCGTTGCACCATCCTCATCTTCTGCTGCTGCATCTCGGCGGCCTTTTCATTGATGAGTTGCGCCTCTTGAGTACTCGGAAAGGCGATGTTCCAATAACCGGGGGGTGTGCTTCCCTGTGCCCAATTATGGCGGTGGCGGGAGATGGCCTGCTTGTGTGAGTGGATAGCGCCCTCCCTCTCGCCGTTTCGACAGGGCTTCTTCTCACTTGATGATTTTTTAGGACTGCGCCAGAGCGGCGGCTGTAGGCGGTTGGGCATAGGACCGATGGCCTCGTAATACTGTATGGTTGCGGTGAGGTGAGGGGGAGAACTTATGAGGTAGAAACCCTACCTCACGACAACACTCGCAGTCTCCGCCATCCATTCTCTTCCTGTCTTCTTTCCTTCTCACAACCGCGTCGTACTGGAAATCCACTCCTTCATTTCGCGCTGGGTCAATGGCATAGGACGCGTTGATCGTGTCATTCCCGCTGAAAATCAACTTGAAATTCTTTCCCAATGGACGAAACTGCGACATAGAAACTCACGTTGCTGCAGCCTTTCCGTATCGCCCTCGTCCCTTGAAGGCAGAATAATCCGTGAGCTGCTTGCTCGCGCTCGTGTTTGCTGGGGTGGACGCTGACACATTTTCTCTCGCCACTCGATTTTCCCTGCCCCGATTCGTCCCTGGGCTGGCTACGTTCCTTGAGGTATGCACTCCATTCGTTATAGCGACAGCCAGCGGAGCACGAACTGGACTGCTGAACCGTCGAATTTTACGTGGCCTTTCATGGTCGGTGTCTTCGTTCTCCGGACGTAGACGTGTTCTAGTCGTGACAGCGAACGGATTACTGTTCCGCCGCTCCTTGGGATTGTCCACACCAAACTGGGGAAATTTTGGTCCAGTCGGTAGTGTCGAGTGCGGTGCAGGGAATTTTCCTGTCGTCGGAGTGGTCGCAGGCCGTTGATTAGTGACTAAAAACGAAGGTCAGAGGCAACACAGGTGTAGAAAAATGAGGTACCAATAACATCCCCGGGCGCAGGGATCTCTTTGGCGAAGGCAAGGGAACCTAGAGAAAACGATGATGAGTGCCAGAGTTCCCGCCTGACGTCAAACAGGTGGTTTGCCTTGTGAGTCATCGTCAGTCTCTGATAAATCTATGATATCCTTCGACTGCATCGGTGAGGAAGGCGCAATAGTAGGCGGGCTGCTGGAAAGACACTCAGGACGATGAGTGGAAGGGGGTGGAAGAAGAGAACTCACTATTGGTTCGAAATACCCAATTGGAGCGGCGTGCGAGTATAAGGAGAACTCGGAAGGTTGGTTTCGGTATCATTCGCTGCTGGAGCAGTGCTAGTAGAGGCCTTGACAGCTGGAGAACTTGGAAAAACCGGCGGGATTTTGTTCCGGATCGGTGTTTCCTGTCCATCTGATTCTGCTACTAGATAATCAAGGACAGGGGGAGCACAACATGCTATAGCCTCACTAGGATCGTTGTCATCCAAACCAACTTCCTTCATTTTCTCTCGTCGCCTCAAACAACGAGTATGTCCTTCTCGAATCTTGTCCTCTGAATTGAGTTTCTTTTTCTCTCCCTGAACTGCTTCTCTTCGCTCTGCATCCATTGCTTGAATACCCGCCACTTAACCACGCGTTCCTTGATTTCTGCGTCGGCCCGGGCAGCCCTCTCCGTAACCTCGTTATAACGCGATTGGAGTTCAACGAGTTCTTTGGCAAGGGTCTCGGCAGATGGGCCCGTGAGTTTAGCGCTGTTCGATGGGTCAGACGCAAGCTGTGGAAGCATGAACTGGGTACGTTTGTTCAGCGAGAGCAACTTTCAACAGATCTCTCTCTTCTGTGACATCGATGAGGTCGTGTTCCATGGCTTCTTTATCCCTCTTCTCTACCGCAAGTTCGGCCTTGAGCTCGTCGACGCGTTTCGCGAGGTCCTGGTATTTGACTTGTTCGTCCGCCAGTTCCATAAATGTTTGAACCTCAGTCAGAGACCGGAATCCAAGAAGCTCGGCAATTCTGTGCCCATAGTTGACGGATGCAAAGTGCTCGTCGGATTGTTTGTCGTAAGCGTGTCTGAGACGTTCATATCTGGCGTCGAGGGCAGCTATCGTCTTGGAGTGCTGCTCTTCGATAGCCTTATCGCGTATTTTAAGTGCTGCGCCAGAATAAGCGTGTCCGGAAGGCATAGAGGAGCTTGAACGCGTCTGGTGGCAGATTGGTGGCAGAGACGAACGACACGATCCAGTGACTCGTGACAGGGTCTGTGACGGCTTGAATTTGGAATACACCGCGTCACCAAGTAAAACAAACAACTTCCAACGAGGACGGGTTTCGCTGCCAGCCTCCATGGTCGACATTACAATTCGGAAAAGGCCAAGGACCGAGGCGATCGTCACTCAACGCAAATTCTTCAAAAAGACTGCTCGAGGCAAGGTCATCAAGGTTCTGCGCGAACGATATCTGCGCGACGATGTCGGGTGTGGGATTCAAAATTGTTCTGCCTGCGAAAACCCTTCGGACACCCTTCCTTTCTCCGGCGATACTCACCATAAATCATTCCCCGAGGGGCATTTCGTGCTCCCAGATACAAATGTATTCTTGTCGCAAATGGACCTCATAGAATCCCCGCTCTTTAAGCCTCCTATTATCCTGCTCCAGACAGTGATGGAAGAAGTACGACACCGCTCCATCGCTCTGTATAACCGCCTCAGAGCACTGGTGCGGATGGATGACAAACGAGTGTGGGTGTTTTATAACGAGTATCGGTCGTAAGTCTCCCGCAAGTGGCTACGCTGTACAGTTTTCAATCATTCTTTCAGGGAAACTGCTATAATACGCGAAGATAACGAGTCCCCGAACGATCGTAATGACCGAGGGATACGCAAAGCAACCGAATGGTACAATGCACACATCGGACTTAGTCGTCCTGTCATTCGAGGGCAGGCAAAACCAAAGATTCCTACGGTTGTGCTATTGACAGAGGATGCCGCGAACCGAAAGAAGGCAGAAGAGGGGGGCATCACCGCTACATCTAGTTAGCCAACGCTTTTGAGACCTTATCCCTTGTTGACGATGTTTCGTAGTTCGCAAATACATTTCGTCCCTCCCCGAATCGGTAGCTGCACAATTATTGGACTTATTGTCCGCAGCAGACGACAATGACATTGAGCCCACGCGAGCTGCTGGCGGAAGACAGGCAATGTATCCGGAGGCAATTTACTCCATACCATCTTATCTTTTTTCTTACCTCACAAGTAGTACTTGTCGGAGTCCGTCCTTCAAGCTGGCCTTTCCACCGGAAAACTCCACAAAGGACATTTCAACGCCAGCACTTATAACTACCTTCAAGGCTCAGTATCAGTCCCAGGATATCCCAAACCAATTTTACTCATCGGGCGTGAAAACCTGAACCGAGCAGTACATGGTGATATGGTGGTGATTGACGTTCTGGACGAGGCCAAATGGGGAGTAGAGGGAGATGAAGTCGTTGACCAAGAAGGTCTGCTACGTTCTCCGACGTTTCAGGGATATTGAACGGCTTTACTAGCGACCCTCAAAAACGATGATGCTGATTCAGATGAAGACGAGGAGAACGTTGATGTTATACGGCAGGAGGCGAAGGCTGTTCGAACCTCTGAGGCCTTGGCGCAACAAAAAGAAAAGCAACCAACGGGTCGTGTCGTAGGCATCATCAAACGAAACTGGCGACCTGTCGTATGCCATGTTGATGCGAGTACTCTTCCCTCGACAGGTCCTACCTCATCCACGAGCGCGAGTACCCTATCGACGCAGACCCTCTTGGCCCATCCGACGTCCACTCTCTTACCTCGGATCCGCATTCGTACACGGCAAGGGCCCGCGCTCGTCAACAAGAAAATCTTGGTCGCAATAGATGCATGGTCCTCGACATCCAGATATCCAGACGGCCATTTCGTGCGCGTCTTGGGCGACGTCGGTGGGGAAGACGCTGAGAGGGAGGGACTGATGCTTGAATTTGGTATTAGTTACGGAGCTTTCGGCAGTGCTATATTGGGTTGTTTACCTCCCGAGGGTGACTCGTGGGTAGTCCCGCCGAAGAGCGACGACAATGTTGTATGGAAGGGAAGGGAGGATTTAAGGGATTTGACCATCTGCAGTATCGATCCGCCAAGTATGTTTCAATGTCGTGTTTCACTCTGTGCTGACTGCGGGATGCAGATTGCCAAGACATCGACGATGCCTTGCACGCGCGCCCGCTTCCCAACGGAAACATCGAGGCAGGCGTTCGTGAGTCTAGGCATATCACACACTTCGAACTTATCTTAGACATTTTTCAGATATTGCAGACGTATCTAATTTTGTTCACGCTGATACGCCGATGGACACTGAAGCCGCCGCCCGGGGAACAACAGTATATCTGGTTGACAAGCGTATCGATATGCTTCCCGCCCTCCTCGGCACGAATTTATGTTCTCTAAGACCAAACGTCGAGCGGTTGGCATTCTCAGCGATTTGGGTATGTTTCATCTTTCATAAGTTTCCGAATCTTATCGTGCCATGTAGGAATTAACGCCAGAGGCCGAGATCGTCAACGTTCGGTTCACGAAGTCAGTTATCAAGTCGAAATCCGCATTCACGTACGAAGAGGCGCAGCTGAGGAAGGACGATCCGTAGGTCATTCCCCTTCTCGTCTTGTATTGCTCACATTCTTAGTTTCCAGGAACCGCCAAGATGAGCTGACGAGCGCGATCCGACTTCTTAACACGCTCGCCCAAAAGTTGAAAGCTGCCCGTATGGCAGCCGGTGCTCTCAACCTCGCGTCTCCAGAGGTCAAAATTCACCTAGACAGCGCCGAGTCTAGCGACCCGATCGATGTCGAACAAAAGGAAATGAGAGAGACGAATTCTTTGGTCGAAGAATTTATGCTCCTCGCTAATATAAGTGTCGCACGCAAGATATGGGAGGCCTTCCCTGCGACCGCTGTCCTGCGCAGACATTTACCACCCCCACGGACCAATTTTGACAAATTGAAGGACATCTTGCAAAAGAGAAAGGGCATGACTCTCGATGTGTCGAGTTCGGGTGCATTAGCCGACAGTTTGGATAAGTGTGTCGACGCGAATGAGCCTGCCTTCAACACCCTTGTGCGTATAATGGCTACCCGGTGCATGCTTTCTGCGGAATATTTCTGCTCGGGCAGCGTAGGCCGCGATACGTTTGGTCATTACGGGCTTGCCAGTCCCATTTACACACATTTCACGAGTCCCATTCGACGCTACGCCGGTGAGTTGCCCGTTCGCAGTTGAAACCACCGATACTCACCTTTGATCAGATGTCTTGGCCCATCGTCAACTTTCAGCGGCGATCGGCTATTCCCCTCTGCATGCTTCCTTGCACTCCAAACCTCATGTCGAGCGTATCCTAGAGGTTGTAAATCGTCGGCATCGGATGGCTCAAATGGCCGGCCGTGCCAGTGTCGAGTATTATGTCGGTCTGGCGCTCAAAGGGCGAGGAGAGAGGGAAGGAAGGCAGGTGACTGAAGAGGCCTTTGTGATTCGGACCTTCAGAAACGGGCTGGGAGTTTTTGTATCCAAGTACGTTTCATTCATACCAGCCAGCGTTCTTCCTGACTGATTTCGTTTCGCAGATTAGGCATCGAAGGCCTAGTGATGTTCAAGCGAGACATCACCCAATTCGATGCGGACAACTACACGGTCACGATTCCGGGCACCTCAACAGCAGTCCCAGGCAGCGAAGATGTCACAATTTCGGTGTTTGACAAGGTGGTTGTTAACATCGAGGTCGAAAAGGACAAGAATACGCAGAAGGGCAAAGTTAAGATGACGCTGGTGCATCCTATTGATTCGCGAGCATTGTAACGGGTAGATCCATGATATAGTCTCATTTAACGCGCTTGCCAGAGGGAAGTACCATTACATTTAGATATTCGTACATGAGATTCGTTATGACCGGTCAGTAAAGCCAACGAGATACAGAAGTCGAAGACGATGGGAAGGGCGGCTAGATCATGCATCGATAAATTCCTTTTGCATGTCCGCAAAGGCAGCGGCGCCGGCCCCCGAAATACCAAGTTGGTAGATGCACGCAGCAGTGTGTCGGTAAATCATCTCTAGCTTGGGGTGCGCTGGTCGGCCTTGCGATCCTGTTACATTGTCAGTAAAAATCGTAAAATTGAACAAGGGAGAAAGCCTACGTAGAATGGCCTGGTTGAGCTCATTCGCAAGGCTCACCCTCGCTTCCGGCCCAGCGACCTCGGCCGCTACGCCGCCATGCTCGATTGGGTCGTGCCAAGCGACGATGCCAACCGTCCGATTGAACATGGTTTGCACCTCGGGGCGCTTGTCCGACGAGTAATCGTTGAGCAGGGTTTGGCCGTAGATGATGGCCTGGTTCAAGGCGTTTTCAACCTGACTCTTGCTTGAAGTCCGTCCGGGCGAAAATGAGACGTGCTTTAAGCTCGCGGAAGCAAACCGCGGTAAGACCGGCGAACCCAGAGGGATAGCATCGTCGTCAACGTCCATACTCATTTCATCGTCATCGGCTTCCTCTCTCTTCATTTTCTTGTGGAGCTCAGTTGCCTCGAGCAAGAGCTCGACAAATTTGCGGCAGCGCAACTTGAAGAGCATCAATCCCTCGTCAGCGTCGAGAACCGTCGGGTAGTGCTTCTTAGTCTCCGCCAAAGCGGCGTCGATGTCGCCCATGACGACTGAATTGACAATTCGATTCCGGAGCTCCATATCGCCATCAAAACCCAGAAGGCTGGCGTTGGACCCACTGCCGTCCATATCAACATCAGGGTCATCTGAGGTCCCGCGGTATTGCTTCTGGAATGCGCGCGCCGTTTTGGCATAACCATGGTGGGCAAGGTACGACAACACCAAATTGTTGATCGCGCCTTTGGCCTGCTCGTCGGTGATCGACTCTGCTTTAGCCTTTGAGGTTGCGATAACACCTTCGTCAGCAATCAAAGCAGGATTGATGGGTGTCGTCAGAATATTGGACCACGTCTGGAGCCGTTGTTGGTGGACGTGGTATTCGATGTCGAATTTGAAAGGATCCTGCCCAAAGTTGACACGAACGGCTTCACCGGAATGACGGAGACCAATGGACGGGTACAAGTCAGTTGACTTGCCGATGTCCTTGAAGGCTGGACCTGCGAAGATAATGCAACTTTAATACAGTCCAAGTGATATGATAGATGATAAAGCACCTATCAAGGTGCCGTTCTTGGTGAAGAACGCCTGGTAGGTGCTGAAATCGATTCCACATCCGATGGTATCGCCAGCTGTGCGAATGGTCAACTTGGAAGGCACAAGGAACAAATTCGGGCTGACTGCCAAAGGTGGGCCCGAATGGCGTGCCATTCTTCTCCGCTGCGAAGGAGCAGCCATCATCTCCATGATATCCCCATGAGTTTTGCTCCCACCCAGGAAGGCGAGACAACCTGACATCCTTACCAGCGAACCTACATAAAGTGAGGATATATCCAGCTGTAATGTGGCGAGAGTACAACGAACCCAATGCTAATATGTCTAGAAAATATTTTAGCGGACCAGTCGGAGAAATTGGTAGTTGACTCACCCTTTGTTGCCTTTGCTCAGGATATCAACTTCGTAATAATAGATGCCACATGCGGATGGAATCGGATGAGTCGTTCGCGCAGCCGCAGCGTCCTTGTCACCGTTGCACGATGCGCCTATTGAATAGTGAGGCGCAAGACAGGAATTATTCAATAGTCTAGTAACCTTGATAGGTAACATCACGTCCATCTGGCGAGATACTGAGGAGTTCGTGGCGGTAGCGCTCGCTCCATCGGGTAGGCAGGTGTAGCACCTGAGGCGACGGATTGACAGTCGGGATTACCCGGCGGGGAGGAGGGCTTCCGTCATCATCGCTGTCTGTGGAGGGAGTCAAAGATCTTCGTGATGGTCCAGCCTTCCTACTGGGAGGAGGAAAAGAAGGAGCTTCCGTCTGAAGTAGGTGTCTTAGCGCGGAGTGCTCCAGATAAGCTGGTCGTATGAACGAAGTAGGACGGGGCGGCGAGGTCGGCGGCAAAGGCCCAGAGACGGTTCTGTGGGAGCTAGGCGTTCGAGGTCCGGTTGCACTAGCCTTTCGCGCTCGAGGCAAGGAAGAGGAGGACGATGGGAGAGATGCGGGATCAACACTCCGAGGAGAATCCGCACGGATAACCCGAGGCTCAAATCCATTGAACCTTTGAGACGATCTCACAGGTATGGTAGGAGACGAGTGGGTGAAGGATCGAGCAGAAGGCCTGGTCGGTGAAGTGCTGGGAGCGCTGTTGCGCACCCCACGGACACTAGCCCGAGGATCCTCCCCACTGCGATGGTGAGAGATGGGTATGGCCTGTGCGGTAGCCAAACGAGGTCGCGGAGGTGCCGTGTATGAAGCAGTGAATGGAATTGATATAACAGACTCGATGTTACGAGCTGGAGAGGTTGAGGAGGAACTCCTGGGAATTGGGATACTTGCGGATCTCGACTGGCGCATACTCATGGCTGGATTGAAACGACAGCCGGAAGCTGGCTTCTGTAGCTCGGGAACCAAGTTCCTGAGGCCTTGAGCAACCTGAGACGGTGGGGAAAGTCAAGAGGAAGTCGACCGTCGTGGTCAAGTGCGGCTCATCACGAGACATCTGTGACTACTTTCGTCACTCTTACGCGTCTCTTTACCACCATGGTCTGTTGCTAGCTATTCAATCTGCGCGCCTGGCTCATTCTTACTCTGTAGGATCCCTCTTTCAGGATAGTACCCGTAAATGCACCGAAGTCCGCGTCCGTCAAAGACACCGCAAATAGTCTCGGCCTCCACGACACTATGCAGTACGGCCCTCGTAGTATCGCGGCAGAAATCAAGACCGAGGGTGGCTTGAAAGATCGGCTAGAGAGCGTCAGTTTTGTGGCGCCTGCCTCTCAACCACCAGACTCACAGGGCACTCATATAGTGGGAGGAAACGCAAGACAACCTCAAACTTACTCTTCACCGCAATGTCTATGGCATGCACGCGCCGATGCGACTCTTAATGGAGCGCAAGATTGTGGCGGCTGTAATTATTCATCTAATCTCCCCCCTGCTCGTATCCTGAATACCGTTGCAAGAACCCGCACATGCCAATACTCCCCCAGTCCAATGTGCATCTCGACATTTTGATGGGTCGGGATGAGACGATAGAACCTGCAGATATCTTTGGTGGTGAGTCACACCTCTGGACAGCATTCAATCTGTATATTCACCCTCTTGGTTCAGGAATGGAGGATACGCCGCCTCAGAATATTCATAGGGACATGGAGAAGAAACTCAAAATGTAATACCTACAATACGCGTCTGATGATTTTCTCGCTTCAATTCGACTCCTGGAACCCACCCACGAGTTACAACCTCGAGTCACTTGGCTTTCTTACGACCTTCTGGATAACCGAAGACTTCAACTGTTATATGTTTGACCGCTGGGTCGCGTTTGGACAAAACGAGTCCTTCATTGGGATCTATAAACCATAGTGAACACTCTCTCTGTTCATGTGTCTCTGAGCAGAGTCGCAGGGGCATAAAATTGAGAATTTCTAACATAGTATAGAAGTGTTTATGTATTTGTTCTCTTTCCAAATCTCCCCCCGGATATGAAATGAAAAGTGCTTCATTATGAGACTCGAGTTCACCAAATCTTCGCTTTGAGCTCCAAGTGATCCGCTATCCATTTTGGAAAAGTACCTACCCGAATCGTGCCACAAAAGTAGAAAGTAAGACCATGGGATTCGTTGCGAAAAGGGCTACAAAATGAGCATTCGCACAAAGGAATTGAACTCAAGCGCGTCTGTCGGGCGCTGCGAAGAATTGTTCGTGTTTTGCCCATCACGTGAAGGAAAGAATTGCCCCGCCGTCTCTAAACGTCGACGAACTCTTTGGTTTTTGATGTCTACTCGAAAACAAGCTCCACGGCTCGCCAGGCCAGCCGCCCGATATTGGAAGGGCAAGGCGCCGAAGGGTGTCGACGTAGATGTCGACTCCGCCTCCGACGAGGAAGAGATTCAAGAGGTCGCAGAAGAGGGCGATGTTGATATTGGCGGAGACCAGGATATTGTTTCAGAGGACGAGGAGGATGTGAAGCCGGTGCCGGTGGTCCCGAAAGTCGCGACTAAAGCTATGAATGTGGCTCTCCGGGATGTCAATATCTCGAAGGACGGTAAGGTCATCGTTGCCGGCCGAGAGGAATCTGGGCGGACTGCTATGGAGGATGAGCAGGAAGGTAGGTCAATGATGCTTCAGTGCGTGCCGGTTCTGTCTAACTGTGCCTAAATTCAGAGTCGGAGGAGGAGGAAGAGGAAGATGAAGGCAAGCCACGACCTCCAGGAGCACCCAAGGCCGAATCCGACGAGGTACGTCCATCAGACGCGTCTGAATCTATTTTCAATTTTAGCCTCAAGTCAAGTGAATACGAAAGCGATTCCGAAGAAGAGAAACCTAAAGTGCAATTCCGACCGGTTTTTGTACCCAAGTACGAGGAATTCATCAAATGTTGAATCTCGTACTGACCGTTATGGAAGACGAGCGCGCGTCACAGTCGCGGAGCGCGAGGCGGAAGACTCGGAAGACGCTCAACGGAGACGGGAAGCAGAGGCCGAGGAGCGCCGTAAACAAAGTCATGATCTTGTCGCGGAGAGCATCAGAAGGGAGCTCGCAGAAAGTCAGTGAATTATTCCTCGATCTCGTTTATTTGTGGTTTAATTTAGACATGAGCAGAGGAGAAGGAGGACAACATCCCGGACATTGACGATACGGATGGACTGGACCCCGAGGCGGAGTTCGAGGCGTGGAGGCTACGAGAACTCGGCAGAATAAAGAAGGAGAAGGAGGAGGAGCTCCGTCGGGAAGAGGAACGCGAGGAAATTGAAAGGCGACGCGCTTTGCCGGAGGAACAGAGGTTGAAGGAGGACCTCGAACGAGCACAGAAGTTGCGCGACGAGAAACCGAAGGGCTCTCAAAAGTTTCTTCAAAAATACTGGCACAAGGGTGCTTTCCACCAGGTCGGTCTATCATTTTTGGTTCTTCGGAATATTGTCTAATTTCAACAGGACGAGGAAATTCTCCATAAACGCGATTACACAGAGGCCACCGAATCCACGGTGGACGTCTCATTGCTGCCCTCGGTCATGCAAGTCAAAAATTTCGGGAAACGCAGCCGCACAAAATACACGCATTTGCTCGATCAAGATACAACCGTTCCTACCGGCGGCTTTGGCGGTGCTGCTCCTGTGAAAGCAGGCGGGAAATCCCTTGAAGGCGGCGGTTGCTTCTCTTGTGGGCGGCCCTCATCTCAAGAAAGGTTAGCCGCCCGTTTTCCCTCTCGATAACTGTAGTCAAACTCCTTTAGATTGTCCGCAAAATACAGGCCCCTTAACCTCTCTCGCGGGATCCGGTGCAAATGCGGCCCCCACCGGTACCAGGAGGATTTGGGGTGGGCCCCCGGAATCCGGCACCTGGAAAGAACGCGATGATAGTGGTGGGAGCCGCGCGGGGAAAGAGCGCGATCGCGACAGCTTTATGGATTCTCGTGACCGAGGCGGAAACCAGGATGGGTGGGGTGACCGTCGGCCCGAAAGGCGAGGCAGAGACTCTTACGACAGCCGCAGTTCTCGCCGATACTCACGATCACGATCTGGGTCGCGCTCGCCCCCGATTCGAAAAGGCCCTCGGGATGATGATCGCGGATGGAGGGAGAGACGGCGGGGCTCTCCTGGGCGGCCGGGGTCACGATCTCCAGACCGCAACCATGGAGAGAAGCGGCGACGTCTATACTAGAATAGGTGTGCGCGTTGTACGAGAAGCTTTCATGCTGTTACAATGTATTTTAGGTCCGCGCGTTTACCTTGGACTATCTTAGCGCTTACTGCCAAGACCTTTAAACTCGAGGTGCGTCCGGAAAGCCCCACCTACATCTCTTTCCACTTCGATCGAGAAATCGCAGACTAGGTCAGGGTTTCGCCAATGTTTTGCGATATTGTTGTGACCCCTCTGGCATTGCCGCTTCACAGTGCATCGTAGGACTCGTAATGCAGATATTCATGCGAGGCCTCTCGTTCGCTGCGTCAGAGGAAGACTTGAAAGTCGCCTTGGCTGTGGCGATCCACCGTCCTCCGTTGAACGTACCGACAGACCCTCCGATCAACTTTCATGTGCAGATCTTTCGTGATCGCTCGAAAGGGAAGAACCACCGCGGAATAGGAATATTAACCCTCCAACCAAGGAGATTGGGCAGCAGTTCCTTGCCCTTTTTGGAGAGAACACCAACATCTGGAGCACCAGGTCACGCAGCGGTGGCTCGGGGGTATCTTCGTGAAGGGTCGCGCAGTAAAATTTACTTCGAGCAACCGGGCAATCGATCAAGGCCTCGTTGAAGCAGTTCGGAGCACGCCTTGGATTGATCCAAAAAGCTTACGAGAGGAACGGGAGGAGAGGGCGCGGGTGTCGGGACCCATCACGCTGGCAAGCTTTTCATTCGGCCGTTTCTGCACAGATGGGGTCTTCTCTCCCGAAGCATCTTATCTTGGAACAGTCGTCTGCAATGTCGAGAGCAGACGGATCGAGATAACGCACGGTGGACGTCTCGAACCACGCCTGCCCTCCACCACGAACCATTCCCCCTTCAATTTCGCCATGCTTCTAAATGAACTTCGTGATCACACATCTCTTGAGGCGGAATTCGAAACGGACATTCGCAGTGTGCTCGACGACGTCTTCTCCGTCAGCTATTCCGCCAACAGGATCATCGCTATTGCGGCCGACCCAAATCCGAAGGCCTCGGAACACCAGGTGTTCCTGCAGTCAAATTTACCTCCCTTGTTCGAGCGACTCGACGTTGGTCCTTTTGAATTCGATGGTGCAGACCCAGTAGCCGAACGTATGTCCTCTTTCAGCGATGAGGACTTTGGGGTCTCTTCGCGCGCTTCCCAGGGTCTGCGTCTTGTCTTCAAATCGCATTCGACCTAGATACGTTTTTGGCTCGATGTCGGTCCCTGCCTTCGATGCCGGACCCCTTGGACCGCATCGTCCCTGTTGTCGAGCGTAACATATATTCCGAGGGCAATTTGGCGGCCATGCAAGAGTCCCTTCGGTCCATAGAAGACTTTGGGCTAGCATTCGAGGTTGAAAAGGCGGTATGGGAAGGCCTTCTCGAACCCAGGGAAGTGATGTCAATGCAAGGATAGCCTCTTGGACCTACAGCGACGCACTCAGGATTTTCGAAACTGCTGCCATTTTCCGATATTTCCTGGCTAGGCTGAGGGTTCCTGGTTTGGAATCGATTCCGACATCCAAAAGAAAACGTAGAGGCAGGAACAGAAAGCAGCGTGTTGCCGATTCCCCTCTTATGGATCTACGACAAAGATTGGCTGAAGCGGTTAATGCGTATATTACCGAGCTTCGCCGACCCAAAGGCAGATATATGCCCTCGGCTGCGATTTATCAATCATACCACTTAATCCTGACCCCTTCGTCCCAGATTCTGGAGGGCCCGCTTCCCGATCAATCCAATAGTGTTCTGAGGAGATTTGGAAACCACGATTGTTTTCTTCGCGTGTCGTTCCAGGATGAAAATCGTTCACCTCCACGACGGGACCCAAAGATCTCCATAAATCGTCTTTTGGAGGAGCGATACAAAAAGCCTCTGAACGACGGGTTACATATTGCTGGCCGATCGTACGAATTCCTCGGTTATTCCATGAGCGGTTTAAAACAATACTCTTTCATATTTGTGACCCCATTCAAATCTGATGGGGTCATGCTGAACGCGCAGCGCATCAGGGATGGACTTGTGAGTGTCCATTGTGCTACATATTCCATGAGTGACACCATGTTAGGGAGATTTTTCAAAGATTTTACACAGACCAGCCTTGCTCGCGGCCCGGTTCGCGCGTTATTTTCGTTCAATCAGCGCAGATCTGACTGTCTTTCTTAGGTGGAGCCAGGCCTTTTCTTCATCTGACCCCTCCGTCACACTCGAAACCGATCAGATTCTTCAGCAGCGAGATATTTGCTCTGCTTCGGGTTCTGTGTTCACTGATGGCTGCTCGTCTATCTCCGTGGCCCTTAGTCGGCAGGCTTGGAAAGCACTCAGAGCCTCACAGAGAATTCCCAGATCACCGTCGGCACTTCAGTTTCGCTGCGGGGTGCCAAAGGAGTACTCGTCCAAAATCCCGATTTACCCGGAAAGACTCTCTTCTTCCGCCCCTCCCAAACGAAGTTTGAAGCCGCAGATCTTCGGACGCTTGATATTGCCGCCACATCGTCGCGGCCCATTCTCGCGTACCTTAATAGACCCTTGATAGCGCTTCTAGAGTATCATGGGACATCGCCGGAGGCCTTCATGGCTCTCCAGAAATTGGCAATCGACGAAGGACAGAGTATCAAGGATTCCCTTCTCCAGGCATCCAAGTTGTTTTCCCAACACGGCTTAGGCGCGTCCTTCCGCCTGCCGTCCCTGTTCAACAACCTCTACTATCAATTGAAGTTCGAATCGGGGATTGGTCAGACCCCGACGCTTTCCGGCACCTGTTAATCAAGACAGCTCTGGCTTACGCTACAACCACTATATTGCGCGAAATAAAGCATCGAGCACACATCATCATCCCGGGGTCCTACACTCTCATCGGCGTGTGTGATGAGTGGGATTGTTTGGAAGAGGGAGAGGTTTATGCGACAGTGGTTGATGACCGCGCAGGGTTAAATAAAGCCATAACAGGGCGAATCCTGATCACCCGGAGTCCTCAAATACACCCAGGTGACGTCCAGTTCGTTACGGCTGTCCGCAAGCCGCAGCTGGCACATCTACAGAACGTGGTCGTTTTTTCCTGCAGGTGCGGTTTTAGTATTCCTTCTCTTTCACGTCCATTATTCATATCGGAACTATAGAGGCTCGCGAAGTTTGCCGTCGCAATTGGGTGGTGGGGATCTCGACGGTAGGCTTCCGGTGTCACAATCCGGACATCTGTTCTGAAAGTAATGCAGGAGATATCTACAACTTGATTCTTGATGTACGACATGAAGTTTTCATGGTTTGGAAATTCTCATTATTGTCCCAGGAAAAGTTATACCCGCCGAAGGAATTCACAGCCGTGCCGGGTGAATACGTGGCGCTACCGCCCAAGGAGACGCCATGGCCTTGTCGCCTCTCAGACGTGGCGGATTTTGTGATCGATTTCGTACGTGGACAAGTAATGTGATATCAATAATCCACGACTGACTTATTTACCAGATTAAATCCGATTTATTGGGATACATCTCCATCCTTCATTTAAGGATCGGGGATTTGGATCCTGAAGGTCCCGGATGCGCAGACTGCGTGACACTGGCCGAACACGCATCACATGCTGTGGATTTCAATAAACGTGGTGTTAGTAGTTTTTTTTCGTCAAGTCCAGTTGCCTGAAGAATGGAAATTTCAGGTTCCAGTGGACTTCAAAGCGCTGCCCAAGCCACCTAGCCCACTCAAACCGGATTATCTCTCTGGCGAGGGTGTTAATCCGGCGGTCTCGATGGTCGATGTATACTATCCTAGTGTTAAAGTCCTAGGACAGCTTTATCGAAGCGTCCCCGACGAGGACTACCATCCGGACCCCACCGAGCTCGAACAGCAGCGTACAGATGGAGCAAAAATCCGAGCCGCGCTTGGGTCTGTTGGGCTTCGTAGCCTTGGACTTCCTCCTCTGGATTTTCCTCCCGACGAAAATCTCTTGGAAGACATGCAAAATATACTGGATGAATATTCGGACCAACTTTTAGTAATCGCTAAAACGCACACAATCTCGAAGCGCGCGAACGCCCATCTGTCCGAGGCCGAGCTAGTCAGCGGGACCATTCAAGAAAGATACAGCGATCATCGCAAGCGCAGGGAAGCCGTATCGGCAATGAATTTGCAAGTGAGTAACGGTATGAAGTAATTCATGGGCAACCACTTCTGACCTCCATCCAGACTGGGGAGTTGACCAAGGCGATAAGATACGAATTCCAGTCGCCTCATTATCGCGAAATACAGTACACGGAGGACCAAGACGATGATGAAGAGGATGATGAAGAGGAGGACATCGCTGAGGACGAGGAGAGACGGCGCGATAGATTCGAGCGCGCTTGGGCAGCGTGGCTCGTGGCCGAAGAAGCACTCGACGACGACCCGACCTCTTACGGCCCCTCCAGCTTTGGGCTACTTGCGTTGGGAACAATGCTGGAGGTTGTGAAGGAGGCCAAAAACAGGATCTGACGACCCGGGTCTCTCAGTTCTGCGACTTTCTGTGGTCAACAAAGCGCCACAATGTATTTTATTTACTCACCTTTTCCTTCCTTCTGGGTCAGCAGTGAGCACCGTTTAAGATAGTCATATTCCGTGGAGCGCCATGTCTTGGTTGAAGTTGTTACCGACTCTGAAGTTCCCAGTGATGACTATGTTTCTAGATCTGCAGTTCATACAACTCGATTCGAACTATCAATCATCCTCCCACATCGCAGACGACTCTCCGACAAGAAACCAGGAATCCACGAACAATTATATTACCCGCTTTCTCCCTGCTCCTGCCGGGACTTTTACAGTACACAGGAAGGTCAACTTTTTGAATCCAAGTTATTTTTGAAAGGATAAGGCAAGATGCATAAAAAACTGAACCTTGGGTGAAGAATGTGCAGAGGCTTCCAAGTGTATCCTATGTAGGTTAACCCGAGTGCAAAATAATTTAGCCCTCGGTCGTCTTGTAACTTTGCGCAAGATTCATAATTGGGCACGTGGGCGGTCTAGGCCATAATGCGCGGCCCCGATGCCCGCCCGTTCCCTCCTCGACACACGCAGAGGCTGCTGTGAACCCATATAT
Source organism: Mycena haematopus (assembly GCA_029281435.1). Taxonomy (NCBI): domain Eukaryota; kingdom Fungi; phylum Basidiomycota; class Agaricomycetes; order Agaricales; family Mycenaceae; genus Mycena; species Mycena haematopus. The sequence goes on from JARJCV010000115.1 coordinate 112,931, forward strand.
TCATACTACTATACATATATTCACGCTACTATACGGTACGCGGATGTACCAGTAAAGATAAACACTGATGTGTCCCATGCTAAGTCGACAACAATGTTCGTCCGGCCCCACGCACCACAAAATAGCTGAGCTATCAAAACAGTCAGACTCGCACAACGAAAGGGTGAAGTGGGTGTACGCACCAGGACACATCCTTCATCCCATCGACCCATCTCCGTCACGGCGTCCAGATGTTGATATCCTTGAGGGTCGCAACCGGAAATAAGCCAGCGAGCTCTTGGGTCTTGAAGCAGAAATATTGAAGCCTTGAGGGTAGGCTTGAATGCAGACAGCTTGAGTCTTGACATTGATGAGGGCTAGCTTGATGCCCAAGACCAGAGTTTACATAGCAGACAGAACTTGAGGATCTGAGATCGCGACTTGACAGGCCACTGTGGTGAAAGAACGTGTTGCATTTGGAGGGTCTTGAAAAATGCCAGAATTCCAAGGACGGGGACGGCACTGCGCCGCCAAGCTTGAGGGAAGATGGTGGGAGAAGAGAGAGATGCGGACCAACCCCGCGTGATCCAAGAACAATCGCGTCATCTCACGTCACGGTGCCGACGCGCACAGGCGAAATGCAAATTGACTTGAGATACGCAGAAGCCGAACTCAGAGCGAACGCGCAGGGTAAAACAGCAGAAATTTGCGCCTGGTGTACTAATTCTGATATCCCACAGACGCAAATTGTTTTTACATCTGGGTTAAGCAAAGTTGCGCGCAGTTCATAACGCGGATCACCCGCCATTTGATTTTACAGATTTAGCCCACGCTCTTCCGAAGCTCTGGCTGTGTAGGAAGAAACTTACTTCAGCTTGTTTGTTCACCGGATGCCGGCAGAACGACAGCTAGAATGCAGTCAGGAACATTGTTATTCCCGAACCTCAGCGAGGCCTTACTTGGATTCGTACGACCATGTCATTGCCTCGTCCTATCCTAGTGGTAAAGCAGCTCCAGACAGCAGCTCGCGCCTCCCGACTTACTTTCTCACTCCGGCCATCAGAGAAGCCGGAAACATTAATTGGCATGATGAGACGAGAAAGCAGAGTTTACTGCAGAGTCCCTTCATGACCAGGCTAGTGAAAGTGGCCGTCATAGGCTCTGGTCTGGCTGGATTGACAGTCGCGTACTTGCTTACTTCGTCCCATCCGGAGGACGTAGAGTTCGAGGTCCATCTCTTCGAAAAGGTGCTCTATTTTTTATTCCGTATCCTGTGGACATTTCTGAAATTTTCTTAGACAGCAAGTATCGGTATGGATTCATCATCTGTCTCAATTGGCAACGAGGACCAGGACTGGAGGATAGATGTACCAATGCGGTCTTTTCAAGGAGGTGAAGCCTAACCGCTTCGGTGTCCTACTTGTGTTCAGAGATAACCCCCAGGATACTATCCCCGTCTCATTGCGCTGTATACGCAGCTTGGTGTTACCTTCCGCCAGGCCGACTTCTCGTACTCGTTCTCGCTCTTTTCCCAATCAGAAATGACACAACCTCTCCGCACAACGATGATTTACAACGGCGCGTCGGGTCGCAACGGCGCGGGGATGTCTTCTTCACTGCAAGATCTACATCTTTATCAGAAAGAACACCATGTTTGGGCGCGTGCATTTGCAATGGGGCTCTTTATTCTTTCAACGGTCCAGCTATTTGTGTGCTACATGCGATTGATATTCTTTGCGCTTCCAGCGCTGCGCTCGAAGCGGCACAATAGATTGACATTCGAAGAGTGGGTTGCAGAGACCACGCCGAGCCATTTTATCTGGAGATTATTCCGCTTCGATACAACGTGGATATCGTTCACACAGGACGTCCTAGTGCCGCTGTTCTCTGCCGTTTGCACCGCGCCGAAAGACGTCATTGACGCGCACCCAGTCGAAGATTTCCTCGGTGAGTCGCAAGCAACTCCTTTGGGTGAAACTGACGACACAGTTAGACTATGTCTGGCTCACTTTTGGGACGCACCACTATGTGATAATAAAAGGCGTCCGCGATGCTGTTGCACGCTTAACATTGAATGTGAAGCACATTCGTCTCTCTTCGCGAATAGTTGGCGTTCATGCAGACCCCAGCGACTCGCACGTCGCTTCCATTGAATGCGCGACGAAGGGTAATACTACCTTTCATGGGTTCCACCATATTGTGTTCGCGACTCAAGCAAACCGTGTCCCCCCACTCCTTTCCTCGTATGCTGCTTCTCTGCCGCCCGACTCGCTGGCACGTCACGCTGTCATGGCGCAGATAAATTGTCTCGACGAATTCCATTACATCCGTGCGATCGTCATCAACCACACAGACGACTCGAGCGCACTGCTCCCTCCAGATCCGCGTGACCGGCGCGACCTCAACCTCATCACCGCAGCGCCATCTGCCACGGAGCCATCGTCGCCGTGGTCCCCGCACCGCGTTTCACCAGCCTACACCATGACGACGCATATTCTCGTCCCCCCGCCAGCGCTCAAGGATGAAGTCGCCGTCCCCGTCTTCCAGACGACGAATCCATTCGTCCATGTGCGGGAAGATCGCATCCTCAGCGTCGCGACGCTCGAGCGCGCGGTGCTTACCATGCCCGCAAAGGACGCACTGCGGGGCTTGTGCCACGAGACACGGCGCGCGTGGTGGCAAAGTTCGGCCGAGGCCGAGTGCTCGCTCGGCAGCCTACAAGGGGCAGGGCGGCGCGAGTCAGACGCGCGGCCAGGAATCTGGCTGTGTGGGTCATATGCGCATGTGGGTATTCCACTACTGGAGGGGTGTGTTGTGAGTGCGCGGAACGTTTACCTGGGAATATGCGAGAGCGAAGGGATCCGGCCGGCGAGTACGAGCCACTTTTAGATTCTTTGTAGTTTTGAAGGTGCATACATGGCCCTGAACTCGGGACGAGCTCCAGGTACCGCCGATGTCCATTGCCATTCATGGGTCATCATTGTAGTTCTGAGTACACTACGTGCTAATAACGAGGGGTAAGGTTCTCACGCCGAAGTTGCGTTGAGTCGAAAGCGGATCTCCCGATCCGAGATAAAATGATTAACGCGATGCAATTGCCCGCTAATACAATACCAGCCAAATGGCCGTACTACGTCACAAAGTGTACAAGATACTAAACCAATAATGAACCCCCTTTTCTCGGTGGATCTACTGCATCTTCACCATAAGCAAGTACTTGAGGCGGATCTGCGAGGCGTCGTAGACAATGTACTCGTTGTATTGGAGGTAACCCTGCTTTGCGTCAGCGAGAAAAGATATTGAGAATAATTCGGAAATCTACGTTAGGGACGTGAGTGTCTTGACCTACATGTGATGTCAGCGGCAGCAACCAAATGGAAAAAGAACAACTCACCAGGTCCGTCAGGCATATGGCATCCACTGCAAGCATTTCATAAGGACATAGTACATAGCACCCCAATGGGCGAAAGCAACTCACATGAGCTCGTCATTCCCAAGCGCTTTGCCCGCATCCTTCCATTTTCCGGGTTGAGTTTTCCCCAGGCCTTTGGTAGCTCTGCAAATCGCTCAATTCGATACGAAGGGTGGACAAAGAAAATAGACTACGCACTTGCTCTTGCTCTTCTTGCAGCCCTTGTCCGCGTCATATTCCTGGAGATGGGGCCGTCCGTTATAAGACTAGAAATGAAAGCAAGAGCAACTCACGGCGTGAGTGAGCTCGTAGAACGGCTTAGCAGCAACCTCGCATAACAAAAGGATACCAATGCCATTGCTCAAGCTGCATCAAGGGTCAACGCGTGGGCAGGGAAGAATGAACCAAGACTTACTAGGGGTAGCAATAACCAGCCGACTGTGAAAAGATAAGTAGCCTGCAGACAACACTATGCACGGACGAACCTTGGACATCATGTCGGCGAAGTAGACGCCTTTCCCGAACATGTATCCGGTGACAGGGGCTTTACGACGGTATCAGCAGCTATGTACTGCGCGCGCGAGAAACTCACCTTCAGGCGGTGCAATACGCAGCCCTTGTGCGAGAATACCCGCAAAATTGGTACTTCTCGATCCGTGCCAGAGCAACAGCCGCTCCCCGTCGCCCATCTTATCATATCCTGCACCAGTAAAGGCAGCAGTTTCCGCACCACTGAAAGAAATCCAGCAATACGTGAGCACACAGCCAGATAGTATAAAATGTGATGTACCGCTCCACCCTGAACGCATTGAGGACGTTGGCCTTGATGTGCCCATGGGTGTGCCCGTGCGTGTCGCGGACGTAGGTCTCAAGGGTGGTGAATTCGTTCGAGCTCCTCTGAATGGGCGCCATGCTTGTGAGTCCCAAGGAGCGAAATTTAGCGTCGACGGGGTTGACCGGGTTGCCGTCCTCGTCCTCGTCTTGGGTGCCGGCGATGAGCTTCGAGGCAATTTCCTGTTGCGTGTGTATTAGGCTAGAATAGCAGAGTATGCGGGACGAGCGTACCATGTCCCCGAGAGCATCGACGAGCTCGAGTTCCTGCGGGACGTACAATCAGTAAAGTATATGGATAGTAAAACGCTTAGCTACCTTTTGGAGCAAGGCCTTATCATTAATGTTGGTTGGCCTCCTCATTCCGAAGTCATGTGGGATAATACTAAAAGCAATTTGGTCGATTGGGCGAGAGAGCGCGAGGGAACGCACGAGTAGTATCTGCTGCTGAGGGTAGAGCAAGCTTTCTGGAAGCCGCCGTTCTGCTGGGCAGTCTCACCGTCGGGCTTGTCGATGACCTCAGCGAGGGTCTAAAGGGAAGAACATGAGCTCAAGAACGACAATTTGGGACCAAAGTTGACCTTCAAAGTGGAGAAACCATTCAGGATCGTCGACTTCGACAGTTTGCCTTGCGATGAATCAACAATCGAACTACTGGAAACATGATCGCACTCATACCAAGAGGAAGCTTGTTTGCGTCGTAATTCATGGCCGACAAGGTTGCTTCGATGATACTGGAATAAATGTCAGTGGCCATGAAATGCGTCGTGAAGATGCATACGAAGTAGAGAAGATGAGGTTGCAAAATTCCTTTACGAAAGCGCAGTTAATCGGAGAACAAGGCCAAAAAAATCACTATATTGAACCTGAAGCTCGGGTTGAAGAGCAGACTCAGGGATCGGCGCGGCTTTATTTTTCTTTTTGTCGCTCTTCTGCGCAACCTTTTCCTCTTCTTCTTCATCGTCGCCGTAATCGCGTTCTGAGGTAAGTATTTAGCCTGTTTGCTCCGTTACTGGAGCTATAACTGCGAACATACCAAGCCAGGTATATTTTCCTGTCGAAACGACTCAAATTACGGGCAGAGTGCTTCGGGATGTTCCTCACCTGACTTCGCCACCATGCCTACTCTGTTCTCCCAGTTCACGGCAGCTTTCGCCTTGAACTGCTTTTTGAATTCGTTGATGGCGGCGGCCGCAGGCCAAGGGCCCTAAGCCGGTCAGCACACGTGCTATCAAAACAGTAAGAGCTACCTTGACTTGAGTCTGGCCAGGAGCCCCAACACGGCCCCAGCGCGTATACAAAATCGACTGAGCATCGTTTCCGATCGGATGCAAAAGCTGGAGCACATAGAATCTACGAGATACTTTCAGAAAAGGTTTACCACGAATATGCAGTGACAAACTTGTTATTATTGTTTCCCCCATCGATGTTCGTCTGATTGAGCACTGGGGAAGATAAGTCAATTTGTTGGGGAACGACATAATATTCAACTGACTCGCGTCCCACACTCCCTCATCGTTGCTGTATACCTGGTGCGTATCTGAAGTCGGTTAACAGGTTGTTCATCCTAGCATCGAACCCTACTCGCCAACTTTGCCCGAGTTAGGGTCAACAGGGGCTTTTCCTCTTTTGAGGACAGTGACCTGTTTTCAAAGCCTGAGCGGACTGCGCCCGAGAGTTGGGTCGGTTTTACCATCTTAGCAGGAGGGTCTACGTCGGCGTCATCGTCCTCGTCATCGTCGGCGGCTTTGGCCTTCTTGCTTGCAGGTTTTTTCTTGCTAGCCGGCTTTTTGACAGGAGGCGCATCTTCCTCATCGTCTTCGTCCTCGTCCTCGTCGGCGACTTTAGCCTTCTTGCTGGCAGGCTTTTTAGCCTTCTTGCTAGCCGGCTTTTTAGCAGCGGGCGCGTCGTCCTCGTCGTCGGATGCAGCGCGCGCGCGCTTCGATTTGGAAGTCGTGGCGACCGGGGCAGCTGCTGCAGGGGTAGTTTTGGTACGTGTGCTGGACCGGGTAGGCGCAGGTACAGCACCGTCAGCATCGGCAGCTTTCTTTCTGGGAGGCATGTCTACGACAGGGTTTGTTGGAGAAAAGAATGCAAATGGAGGGAAAAGGAGAAAGTCAGTTGGAAATATGCACGGTCACGTGAATGATTGTGTACCGCAAATGAGCACGTCCATGACTCAAATCGACGTGCCCGAGCGAGTCAACGCGTCTCTCAAAATACCTGTATGACCTGTACACGCTAGATTAATATTCGCCTTCTGACTCGTCGCGTCAATCTGAAGGAAATGGGTGGGAGCCAGAGGTTCATGCTTCACATGCCAGACTCTCAACTAGTAGCAAACGATGTCCTCGGTCAGGCTCGCTGGCCTCCCAATTATCCCTTACCATACCTACCACAAATGAACCGCCTCTACCGGAAAATGAATTTTACAAGTAACAACAACCACTGAGTACAGTGAACGATAGAAGACCGGTACCACGGATGTTCGCACCGGTAATGGTACCGTGTACATCTCGGCAAAATCCGTGAACACGACCCTCGCCACGATGTGCTCATAACGAGGGTTGCACGTGAGGGTGGTCCAAATGAGGCATGATGGCGGTATTTTCTGCATTGAAGTTATTCTCTTTCAACGGCTTCCTGGCGGTATATAAGGTCCTCACAATGCATCGGTTAGGCCCCCAAAACAACTGCTTTCTCGCTCCCCATGTCTTTTCTAGCTCAGCGAACTCCCCGTCTGAACGTTTCTCGGGCCAGCCCCTGTTTGTGTTGTTTCCTTCCCCACATTGTTCAACGCGTTTATTTTCTTGCAGACGACGTTGGACATGGACAGTACACATACGGTATCCCAAGTTATTATACCCCGGTACAGGCACCTTTCGCGCTTGGGTGGAACTTGGCCGGCACACTGGAATTTCCTGGAGTTAACCCGCACTTTACTGGCGGCCACCTCGGATTCACAGACTGTGGCCCCGTCCTTCCTGACGGCTTCTCTGTGTACGATTCCTCCGCGTCCTCACCCGAGTCGATCCAATCTCTCGACACACCTCCGTTCACACCTTCTGAGGCGTCGCCCGAGCGACCCAAACGCGCGAGTCGTCGCGGTCCTGATCATGTTCCGCGCCCGCGCAACGCGTTCATGATATTCAGGTTTGTCTCCCTCCATCCATACTATATCTCTTCTGAGATGTTCGTTTTATTTTTGAATCCAGATCGGAACTCTGCGCGAGTGGCAAAATCAGCAAACAGGTCGAGGGCGACAACCGCCATATCAGCATCACCGCTGGCGAGCTGTGGAAGGCATTCTCGGAGGAGAAGAAGAAGCCGTATCAGATTGCGGCTGAGCTCGAAAAACTGGAGCATCGCCGTCGGCACCCAAACTACCGCTTCACACCGACCGCCCGCACGACCAAGCCCATCAAGCGCAAGGTGCAGCGCAACGGCGCGAAAGACATCGAGCGCTCTCGCCAGGTTGCGAAGTTGCTCCTCGCTGGGAAGGAGGGTGACGAGCTGGAGGAGGCGATGATGAACTTGGACCAGGGCGCCCCCGCTGCGGAGTTCATCCCTTCTCATCTCCCGCCCCCAGCAGCTCCCTCCTCAATGCCCCGCAGCCCCAAGGTTTGCGGCTGGGTGCCGCACAATGGGTTGCCGGAGACGGTCGATGTTCCCGACTTTATCCCTTCCCAAGTCATCTCTCCCGTCGCTTCACCTGTTCCAAACAAGGTTCTCGTTCCGCTGTCTCGCGTGCGGTACGTCCCCAACTATTCGGCCACCCTCCCCGTCGGGTGGGAACACGGCTACCCCGACAAGCCTCAAAATCCTATGTCCAGTATCCCGCGCCGGGCCGACACCCCCCGCCCGCATGCATACGAGAACGTTGTCGCCCAACTCATGGGCACTGTCGCCGCGGATTGATTCCATTGCGTCTCTCTTCATCTTTATTGTTATGAACATCATTATCCACTTGTAGCCTTTACTTCTAGTCAGCACATGTATCTTACACGCTCGAATCTACATCTCTCCTTGTTATGGTTTTTTTAAATCTTGAATGCAGACTCTTCCTTGCCAAAGGGGTATCGCGCCCCCAACAATCGAAGCGCCCACCTTGCGTATCCGTGCCGCGGCATCTGCGCTCGTAACGGCCCCGATGCCAATAATGACCAGGTTCTTCAGACCCAACACGGAATCTTGCGCCTCGAGCAGCCGCGCAAAAGAATACATGCCACGCGCGTGCAGCGCCTCGCGAAGTCCCCAAGCGCGGTCGGTACCGCGCACTCACTATCCTCCGATCCGGCGCTAACGATCTGCTCCGCGAACAGCAGCACGTTTCGCGAGCGCCCATTAGCCGTAAAAGAAAACTGCCGCAACATGTCTAACAGCTTAAATAAAGTGCGTCGTGTGCACATTTGATCCCAAGGTCAGTGAATTGTCCGCGCGCCACGCATCGGCGAGGACGCTCAGCAGCGGGACAAGGATCGCGAACGCGTACCCCGAAGGCGCGGAGTCCCGTATGTTGGGACTGAGCTATGCCGATGTCAACGAACTTGATGCGCAAAGCCAGAATTGTGCTGATTGTGCTTTGCATATAATATTGGAGTGGGACGCAGTATAGTCTCTCTAGACAGACGCTTGAACGTACCAACTCTTGTTCCTCGTTCCGTTCAAGACGCAGCGATAATGAAAGCCTTATTTAAGCTTTGGCGTCGACACCGAGAATGGATTCGAGACAGTTTGTGCGGACTGTAGCCGTATGGTTGACGCGAACGCTACCTTGGAATTACAGTGATTGTACAGCTCCGGTGTCTGATGAATGGAAAAAGCGCACTAAGTCGTCCAAGATCGGACGCCCAGGCGCAAGACGATGAACCAGCTGGAGAGATGGTGTGTTCCGGTTCGGCTTTGACAACTACGCATTGACAGTGTGCACCAAGACTGCCTGCACTGCAACGGAATAATATGGTTTGCGGAAGGGATTGGTCGATTCGTGAATGCGCGCCAGATCCGCAGCTATTGAGACGTTTGCAGGGGAAGAGAGATCGTCGAATCTGATCGCGCTTCTTTATGGCCGGCGGCGGCAAGCCCTTCCTTCCGCGCTACCGTGATATATTCACAGCTTGTAGACTTTGGCTACCGGCAACCGCGGTTCCTTGAACGTGCGCTTAGTAATCTGATTGCCGACAAAATGGCGGCAAATCACTTTCTAAGTTTCTTCACGCTTGTACGATGGCATTCAGCGGCTCCGTCCTCTACAAGTGCTCGTAACCTTTCAGAATGTATTTATCTGTTATTTCCTCCATACCACTCATGCGAGAGCATGCGTCGAGATGTATTGATGTGTTTACTGCCCTGTCATCACGCTGATTTAGAGGCACCTCATTGGGACCGACCTGTCTCCGATTTCGGCCAAATATCGTGTCAAAACTACTTTTTAATTGATTCTGCATGTATTCTATGTAACAAATCCCCAAATTGTGACCCGATGGAATGTGAATTGAACAGGATCTCAAGCTCTGCAGACCGGCCACACAATGTTTAACAAAGAATACATGTAGATTGATTTTAAATTAATTTTGAGCTACCTATGTATGCGAGGAGAGCAGCAGTTCATTTTATATGAGGTGCATCCATCGACACCGAAAATTTGGCAGGCATTCCCAAATTGGACGTGAACAGTGATGTGATCAAAATGCCCTACCATTGCCGGTAGCCAAACTTGTAGTGCAGGTCGCTGGGCGCTATGTTGACACCGCATTATATATTAGGCAACAAAGATCCTCCAAGTTGCAACCATGACACGCGTTCTCCCGGTAGAGATTTGGACGCAGATACATGCTCTTGCATGCACGGACGATGGGTCTGCAGGTCGTGCTTTATCTCTAGTCTCGAAGGATTGGAGTTCAATCTCAGCTCCGTTTAAGCTGCAGTCGATTGCACTCATTGGCGCCAAACCCATTCTCCGTTTCGTCTGTCTCTTGGAATCAACCGAGGAGAGTCTCCGCAATGTGCAGTCTCTCTTTATCGGCTGCCCAAACTTGAGAAGCTCAAGCTCTCATCTGGATCTTGCTGACGAGCGTACGCGGGGCCTGGCGTTTACCGACCAGCTATTCGCTCAGCTGGGGATCACCTCTGTCACCGACACGGTCCAGATTCAGGAGGATGCTATCGAGGAGGCAGTTATCTGCATTCTCCGACGCACTGCCGATACTCTACGTGTTCTCCACACGCACCTTGTTTTCATACAACGACCTGTACCCTTGTATCCTATTGCCCTTCCCCATCTCCGGGTCCTTGTACTTCATGGGCCGTTCGCATCTCCCCCGCAGCGGTCCCCGCCGATTTTAACTTCGTCCTTACCAAACCTCCGGCGCCTTCGTCTTGCCCCTCCACCGACGTCTCCGCACAAAGGTGCGGTACTCCTGACCACAATCGCTGCTGCGACTTCGAGACTATCCCACCTGTGCATTTCGTACACTGCATGCACGTGCGAAGATCTAGAACGCGCACTGGAGCACACTAGCCTGCGCAATTTGACGCGGCTTGTTGTGGAGGTGGGCACTTCGCGCCGCAGCCGCAGCCCTCCTGCAAACGCAGCTGCTGGGTCGGAGCATGCCAAATTGATGCGGCTCGCGCAGGATGGACGAGTCCGAATTGTTCGGGAAAAGCGTTGGTGGATAGACGTCCAAGCCGCACTTATCGAATGGGAAGAAGTTGACGAGCGGTGGGAGGACAGGGAAGAGTTTGCAACGGACGACGATTGATGTATGTTAATAGTCAACTCTGTTAAAGTTAAGCTAACACCAAAATCAGGTCTCGTCTGTTCAATGTTATTTCACAACTACCTTCTGCACCCAATCTCAGGTACTCCAGATTCGACTTTCGTGCTTCCACTGTCGGCAGAGGTGTTCCGATCTTCTCGACATGCGACACCACGATGGGAAGCCGCCGCGCCGTCTCCGCCAATGTCTGCAAGTATTCGGAATTGGCTTCGTCGCGGACAGTTATGCAATGCGGTGACTCTATGCATGCGCGGGCTACCGCGTCGTGTTCGACTGGTTTCCGGGACGGAAACGCGCGCTCGCAGAGATGAAGAGGTTAACAGGACTCCATGCTCCGCAAGGCGTAGGGCGAGGGCGAGGAGACAGGTACGGTGGCTGCCGTGTTTGAGATATTGATTTGTGCGAAGAAGACAAGGGCATTGGCATCGTCGATAATCGAACGGATGGACTGGGAGGATTTAGATGGGTCTAAATAATGAAATGTTGTGCAACACACCTGTTCTGGCGTCTCTCTGCATACAATGTAGTTTCCTCTGTGAGAGGGGTATTCGTAGCTGCTTGTGTCTTGCTTCTGAAGCAAGGGTGATATCCCTCCGTGTTCTAAGGCCGGCGGTCACGAATCGATTGAACTCAGGCCGGAGCAATCGCGCAGGATGAAATGTAGACATTACGCGGGAGACCAACGGTAGACAGTGTCTTCGAGAGCCAGGAAAGCGCCATTTTATCTGCGCCCCGTAATAGTACGTACTTAATGGCGGAGGACTCGGAGCAGAAGGTGGTTGGAGTGCGGCCAAGCATTTAGCACGAGAATGTTCGGTATTCGAAGTCCCTATTCTTCACAGAAGGCATTAAATATCATGGGAAGGTGCTCAGCGCTCATCGCCTTGTGAGGCACAATGACTGCACAATACGTTGAAGGATGTGACAATGTGATGTCACGCGTTCGTGACATTGACGCGTTCAAACTCTCACTACCGCCGCTGGCATGGCTCGCGGCCGCGGAAATTTTGGACTCTCTTCAGCTCGCGGTGGCGCTCGGGGCTCTTTTCGCGGATACCGTGGCGGTGGGTCGTGGCGAGGCGGCGGATCGTGGCGCGGGGGTCGTGGTGGCCGCGGCAGAGGAGGCAAGGCAGGAGAAGGTGCCCCAAGCGCGAGGACGACGGAACTCAGCTGGAGGAAAAGTTTGAAGCAGTAAGGGTGTACGATGAATTGGACGAAAAGCTCGGGTTTGCCCGAGTACAAGAGGGTCTGCAGAAGGAAGGGTGGCTCGTCAATATGCACCCGGTATGTCGTTGTCGTCTTGTCCGTCGGCTGATCAGAGCTTATGAAATACAGACGCTGGTGAAGGACGCGGAATGGCCGTCTGGCAAGGCTGCAGTAGACTTTTATTTCATACAAGACGACGGCGACATGTTCAAGTGCACGTACCAATACGAGCCCTATTTCTACATTTGCTGCAAGGTACGTTTGGAAACATAAGCATTTGCACTAACCATTTCTCACCATGTCTTTCAAAGAGCGGAACCGAAACGACCATAGAGGAATGGCTGATGAAGAAATACGAGGGATTAATCGTTCGCATCGCACGAGAGCGCAAAGAGGACCTCAAAATGCCAAACCATCTCATGGGCCATCGCCGCCTATACCTTCAACTCTGTTTTCGAAATGTGTCCGATCTCTTGGCTGTCCGTCGCGAAATTGTTCCGCTTGCGCTTGCCAATAGTGCCAAACGCGACGCAGTCGACGCGTACGCCGAGGTCGTGAGCGCAACTGTTGGCGGGAGCATGGAAATCGACTTCGATGGAGGGTGGGAGGACACGTCTGGGCGCTCTGGAAAGGGCTCACGCGACAAAGACCCGCGAGAGGGAATTATCGATGTCCGGGAATACGACGTGCCATATTATCTGCGCGTGGCGATTGACAACGACATCCGCGTCGGGCTTTGGTACGCGGTCACGTTCAGTGCTGGACAACCCGGCTTTAGGCACATCGCCGAGCGTGTTAAACGTGCCGATCCCGTGGTCATGGCGTACGATATCGAGACAACAAAGGCGCCGCTCAAGTTTCCTGATCAATCCATAGACCAAGTCATGATGATTTCGTACATGGTCGACGGGCAGGGATACCTCATAACCAACCGCGAGATCGTCAGTGAGGATATCGAAGATTTTGAATACACCCCCAAGGACGGATACGAGGGTCCGTTTATTATTTTCAACGAGGCGGACGAGGTAAGCGCGGAGTTCGTCTGTCCTTCTTCATTTACATTTCCCCAGGCTGCAACTATAATGCGCTTTTTCTCCCACATTCAAGAGGTCAAGCCCACAGTTATGGCCACCTTCAACGGCGACTTTTTCGATTTCCCGTTCCTCGACGCCAGGTCAAAGGCGAATGGTATAGATATGTTCTTGGAGACTGGCTTTGCGAAAGACGCGGAAGACGAATATAAGAGTCGCACATGTGTTCACATGGATTGTTTCCGTTGGGTGAAGCGCGACTCGTATCTGCCTCAGGGAAGCCAAGGCTTGAAAGCTGTAACGCAGGCAAAACTGGGATACAATCCCATCGAACTCGACCCAGAACTTATGACACCGTACGCAAATTCTTTGTTTCTTTCGAAACGAATCCAATGCCCAGACAGATATGCTTTGGAGCAGCCGCAAGTATTGGCGCAATACTCTGTCTCCGACGCTGTAGCGACGTATTATCTGTACATGAAATATGTTCACCCGTTCATTTTCTCGTTGTGCAACATCATTCCGCTCAAAGCGGATGAAGTTCTTCGCAAAGGAAGCGGTACACTATGCGAGACTTTACTTATGGTCCGTGCATTTTCGTCTTCTCTATCATGGCGTTGATTTTGTCGGTATAGGTTGAGGCTTACCGAGGGCAGATCATCATGCCCAACAGACACGAGGAGACTCATGGTAATATGTACGAGGGACATCTGTTGGCGTCCGAGACATATGTCGGTGGACATGTCGAAGCACTGGAGGCTGGGGTTTTCAGAAGTGATATTCCGACTCATTTCAAGATCGAGCCCTCTGCTATTCAGCAGGTAAGGCTTTCCACGATACTTTACGACCCCCCAGCTGAGTATGTACAGTTAATTGATGACCTGGATGCGGCTCTCACCTTCTGCATCGTGGAAGAGTCCAAATCTTCCCTAGAGAACATCACCAACTACGACGAAGTCAAAGATGGAATCCAGAACGCCCTCGAGCTCATGCGTGACAATCCAATGCGACTGGATAAACCCCTCATCTACCATCTCGACGTCGCCGCCATGTATCCCAACATCATGTTGTCGAATCGGCTTCAGCCCGACTCCATGGTTGACGAAGCTGTATGCGCGGTTTGTGATTACAACCGCCCGGGTAAAACATGCGACCGGCGCCTTGACTGGGCGTGGCGCGGAGAATTCTTCCCCGCACACCGAGACGAGTTCAACATGATCAAGCATGCGCTCAACCAGGAGACCTTCCCGCCTCGCCGTCCGGGCGGCCCCCAAAGACGCTTCCCTGATCTTACCGAAGCCGAACAGACCGCACTCCTGCACAAGCGCCTTGGCGATTACTCCCGTAAGGTGTACAAGAAGACCAAGGACACCAAGGTCGAGAACCGCGAATCCATCGTATGCCAAAGGGAGAATCCGTTCTACGTCGACACTGTGCGGACGTTCCGAGACCGACGATACGAGTACAAGGGTCTGCACAAGACCTGGAAGAAAAACCTTGACGCCTATGTAGCGGAAGGCAGGTCGCTCGGAGAGGTCGATGAGGCGAAGAAGATGATCGTCCTGTACGACTCACTACAGCTTGCCCACAAGTGCATTCTCAACTCGTTCTACGGCTATGTGATGCGCAAGGGGGCCCGGTGGCATTCGATGGAGATGGCTGGAATCACCTGTTTGACTGGCGCTACCATCATCCAGATGGCCCGCGCTCTGGTGGAGCAGATCGGGCGTCCGCTAGAACTGGATACGGATGGTATCTGGTGTATGTTGCCTGGCGTATTCCCCGAGAACTTCAAGTTCAAACTCGACAACGGCAAAGCCATAGCCTTTTCATACCCATGCACCATGCTGAACCATCTCGTCCATGCCAAGTTCACGAACCATCAGTATCACGACCTCAACCCCGACACCGGAGAATACGTCATCCACAGCGAGAATTCGATCTTCTTCGAGCTCGACGGGCCCTACAAGGCGATGATTCTCCCCTCCTCGAAAGAGGAGGACAAACTGCTGAAGAAGCGTTATGCAGTGTTCAATGACGATGGGAGTCTCGCGGAGCTGAAGGGTTTCGAGGTTAAGCGACGCGGCGAATTGCAGCTCATCAAGATCTTCCAGTCGCAGATCTTCGAGAAATTCCTGCTTGGAACGACCACGGAAGAATGCTACGCTGCAGTCGCCCAAGTGGCCGATCAATGGCTTGATGTGCTCTTCAGTCATGCAGACAGTTTGGGAGACGACGAACTGGTCGAACTTATTGCCGAGAACAGGAGCATGTCACGAACGCTGGCGGAGTACGGCGGCCAGAAGTCGACGTCGATCAGCACCGCCAAACGCCTGGCGGAATTCCTTGGTGACCAAATGGTCAAGGATAAAGGTCTCGCATGCAAATTCATCATATCTGCCAAACCTATAGGCGCCCCAGTCACAGAACGTGCTGTTCCTGTGGCGATTTTCTCCGCAGAGGAGGCTGTGAAACGCACATACCTCCGTAAATGGCTGAAAGACAACAGTCTCACAAACTTCGAACTGCGGTCCATATTGGACTGGCAATACTACATCGAGCGCCTGGGCTCCGTCATTCAGAAGCTGATCACGATCCCGGCCGCGATGCAGAAAGTCGCCAACCCAGTACCCCGCATTCGACATCCAGATTGGCTTCATCGCCGTGTGGCTGGCGCCGTCGATAAATTCAAGCAAAACAAAGTGACCGATTTTTTCAAAGTTTTGACGGAGGAAGAAAAGGCACTTCAATCGCAACAGGCCCAGCCTAGGGATATAGAGGATTTCGGAGCGCCAGAGAGCGGAACAGGCGGTCGGCGCCTCGCTGTCGTGACAAAAAAAGCCCGCAAACAGTCTCCAGAACTGGAGGATGCTATTCCTCAGCAGATACCTGACCCTTCTGTGGATTATTCTGGCTGGATCAAAGCGATGCGCCCCCGCTGGAAGTACAGGCAGGAGATGCGCTCCGGCTCTACTACGACTATCGTGCCTGCGATGTTCAAAAACACCAAAGTGCGAACCAACCGGAGATGGGATGTAGTTCAAATTCGTCCGAGCAAGACGCTCGGTCGTTATATTCTTTGGCTTTCAGTGGATTCGGATATCATCTCGCTGCCGCTCCGCATTCCTCGAGAGTTTTACATCAATCTTCGGACGCCAAAGGAAGAAATGTTCCAGTCTCAGTATTACAGTTGGGACAAAGTCACTCGGAATCTTCCTCGAGATCTGGCGAGCGCGAACCTTTATAAAATCGTCGTCCGAGAGGATGTTTACCAGGAGATTCACGAGCACTTCATTGATCTCATCAACGATCCAAACGTCGACGGAGTATTCGAGTTGCAGGTACGCACTACCATCGAGGGAAACTGCCACCTGCTCAATGCTTCACGTAGCTACCTTTGCATGTGCGGGCTGTCTTGAAACTGGGGAAGACCTGTTCGACCGACGACTCCAGCATGACTTTGAACAGAGCGCAGACGGTAGGCCTGGATTTGAGTCAAATCGATCGGTCGGGCTCCTCCCTTTCTCGCCAGAAATATCTTGACGGCGGCAGAGAAAAGAAATACATTTTTATCTATCACGCTTGTTCTGCCAATGCCCCTCTTCACCTCTTTGCGCTCTTTCTTCCCTCTGGCCCTGTAAAGCTCCATCTCGTTGACCCCGCCACACGCAGGCAGCCCATTCCTCGCCTCGCATCGACTTACGCGGATCTTCTAGCCAAGTTTCGACAGGAATCATACGCGACGAATAGCTTGATCGCGTATCCCGAGTCCTTAGAGTTTTCGACCACCTATCATGGCACTGAAATGACGGCGCTGAAGGCTGTGTCGCGGGAGCTAGGATTATTGGAGGATAAATCCTTCATCGTTGCCATTTCCTCCATCAAAGATCAGGAATATTTTGACCGACTCGTGCCCAAGTTGTCGAAATTTCCTGTCCTGTCTATGTCACAGGCGAGAAGTGCGCACACACTGGATGTCTTTCCCTGGCAGACGCGTGTCCCTGAGACAATGCTCAAGCGGTATCTTTCCCTCGGTACCTGGTTGGATCGAATGGTTTCGCTAGCAGACTATTACGATGTCCCAGTTGGCCACGTGGTGGGGGATCAGCCACTTTTCATGGCGGACATTAGTTTTGCGCGTCGTTTAATCCACCAGGATATGGTATTATGGTGGTCTCCTGGAGAGCGTCCTGATCTAGGGGGCATCGAGAACGACAAACGGCCAAGCGAGGAGTTTCCCAAAACGGAGTTCATGTCACCTGGGTCATACTCCAACGTCTGTCTCGAAATCGTCGTCCGCAATCTGGCTGTCAATTCGGTCTTGCACTCTGTCGTTGTCAACGAGCTAGAAGGCAGTGGTGGAGCCACGGCGTTCGATTCTGTCGCGCGAACTATGGACGAATACACCAACGCAGAGACTCAGCGCGACTTGACGTTGGGGGAGTCAAACGTCTCGACCCAAACATTTGGTATTCTTCGCGCCATGGTGAAGACGTGGCTGCTCGATAAAATCGAAAGCAAATTCGCTGGTCCAGCCAATCTAGCGCTCGACCACTTCTGGCGCTGGATCAGCTCGAGCGCTTCACACATGTATGACCCCAGCATCCATCGATTTGTTCATGGTCTCATGCGGAAAACGTTCATACAATTATTGGCTGAATTCAAGCGCCTGGGATCCCACGTAGTCTACGCCGATTTCAGCCGAATTCTTCTCGCTACCTCTAAACCACCCGGAACCGCACATGCGTACGCCACGTATATCACCACCGCCGTCAATTCCCATGAATTGTTCCAGCATATTTATCTCAACACGCAGCAGTTTTATGACTTCTTGCTTTTCATGGACCAGGCTAATATGGGCGGCATCGTCTGTCTAGATCCTTTGGCTGTTGAACCACCTGAGGAGCTCACTATGGAGATGCAGTGGAATATTGCGTCCTTCCTCCCGCCTGCTCTCCAGCAGGATTTCCACGCTGCTATACAGTACTACATCGTCGAACTATTCAAACTTCGCCAGCGAGTCAACAACAGCGGCCGCGCACCACTTCGCGTGATCCGCAATACTGATGGGCTGCCGGACGCGACGCAGCGGGATTCTCTCAGAATCAAGGAGATGGAAGTGATTCAGGAATTCATCGCCCGGCGCCTCACGCGGAAACTCTTGAAGACCGTGGAGAGCGCACAGGACCGCTATCGCGATGCGACGATAAACGACGAGCTTATGAGTAGCTTCGAGTTCCCCATTCTTCCGGGATCCCACCTCCACTTGACGAACCCAGTTCTTGAGCTCGTCAAGTCTGTGTGTGCCACGTTTGCGCTAGCGAAGGAGTATCAGGTGGAAGTTGGGCTTCTGAAGCGCAATTTGTTGGAGCTCATCGGCGTGCGCGAGTTTGCGACAGAGGCAGTGTTTCGAAATCCTTGCGAGCCGCTCAAGTTATTCAATGTTCCCTGCCGGCACTGCGATGCGATCCGAGACATGGACTTCTGCAGGGATGAGCGGCTGCTTCCCAGGAACAACGTCGACCGCTGGATATGTGATGATTGCCACGGCGAATTTGACCGGCTTGCGATTGAATTCATTCTTCTGGATGTTGTTTATGGCCTCGAGCGGTCATTCGCGCAGCAGGATCTACGTTGTTCCAAATGCCAGCAAATCCAGTCTGACAACGTTTCACGTTATTGCCAATGCTCTGGAGCGTATCAGTTTACTCTCAGCAAGGCAGATTTTCGGAGAAAACTCAGGACAATAGTCAACGTCGCTATCGTCCATCGTTTGCCCCGATTAAAAGTGTGTTCTGTTCCCTACCTGTTCGGTATTACGACTAATGCATTTCCAGGAATGTGCAGAGACAATGCTAAATAATTGGTGAACGGCGCCAAATTTGCCGATACCTCTTCGTTGATACCTGTGTACGTAGTATACTTATAATACAGCCATAGCATTTGTATCGACCTGGCTACGCTGACCAGGATTCCGGCCACAACGGTGCTGCGGGCGGGTCCGAAAGTTGATCCTGTGCTGGATCAAGATCTGCAGACTAGCAAAATTAAGTGGCAGTGCTTGAGGTCCCGATATTTGGTCCGGGACTCGGGGAGATGGAAAGTTAGTTACTATACCACTATTACCAGGACGTATGATGTTGACGACAACGATTAGGCAGTTTATCCAAGGCTGTGGAAATTGGAATGAATTTCGCAGGTGCGTCAAACTGGATCCACTTGTAAGTTGCTTGTAAGTAAGAATGAACATTCAATGAATTCATTTGAAAGTCAGGTGTTGGTCGGTCAAGCGATTGATTCCAATAAAATACAACAAGGGTTCAAAATCATCAAACTAATAGGGTAATACTATTACTAGTACCGGTAACTTAAAGCAGGCAATACTTTTTTCAACCATACTCCTAGATCGTGCAACTCCTCCTGGCATATACCCGTTCCTAAACCTTTATAACCATGGAATTCGATGCCTATGGGCTCTCCCGTCGCAGGTGCAATCGGGAAACCCATCTCTTCTGTTAAAAATTTGATCGAAACCTGAGAGAACATATACTTCGCCAAAGGGTCGGCTATGTTGTAACCCCAGAAAATCGGTAGGGACGAGGCATGTGCAGGAGCCAGCTCCTTTACTTTTTTCGAAATTGGCAGACGCCCAGATAGAACGGCGAGACCGCCTAGCTTCTTGTGGGCTGTCAGTCCAGTGAGGAGGCAGAGGGAAGCCCCTTGCTTGAAGCCCGCAAGGACGATGCGATTTGGGTTAATTCCCGCAGCGATTTCCTGGTTTATGAGTTGCTTGATGCTCCCCCTACTTTCGAACATGCCTTCAGAAGACTGCCGTCAGCATTTGCGAAGAATGTTGGCGCCGTTCGCACCTGTTTCGTCCTCGTCGCTGCCCTCTAACTGAACGTTGTAGACATCGAACCACGCCTAAGAGCCGCAAACGAGGTAAGCATTTCTGGTTTCTGAAGACATCACAAAAACAAGCTACAAACCCGCATTTGGTGATTTCCGTTAGCTGAAACGGGCCGAAAAGGTCTATTGCGAAGTCGGATAAATTGATGCTCGAACGAAGCCGGTCGATCTTACGCATGAGGGAGTATCCATTTTATATGTTGTAATTCAGGGACTTGGTGGAATAGGTTTGCGATAGCATGCATGCTTCGCCCCTAAGTAGTACCAGCTCAATCAGTGTTCCGAATCGGAGACACTCCAGCCGGGTGCTTACAGAGTTTCCCAGTCCCTGAACATCGGTTATTGAGAATCTTGTATTATTGGCGACTATGCACGTACATGTATAAGGATGACCGAGGCGGAGTGGCAATTTGAGTCAATTTCGATACAGGAAGGTGCGTTGAGTGCCATAGCACAGAATTCAGACAATAGCCCTGCATGAAGCGGCAGTCAGCCCTTCTTCAAGTACCGCCAATTTTGGAGTTGTGTCATTTCCGTTTGCCTCATCGGACTAATCCATATATGTATTCTCAGTGCTGAGTCCCATCTCCGATCAAATCTCCCTTCTATTCGGGGAAGTGGCGCACTGGTTTTGGCTGCACGAGCACCTGCAAGGAGTCCACCCTGACCCACCTGCAAAAAGAGCAGAAAGTACGCCCAATATTCAATCGAGGATGCAATTCTCACTGAAAATAGACCGAGGGGAAATGACGGCAGTCTGGGCGCTGTTCCCTTCAAAAAGCTGATCAACGAATGTCGCAAAAGTACACTGTACAGCCTGGACAGGAAGTACAGCTCAACTATCAACAGAAACGCATGGATGACATCGGAGGATCATGCTAAGGTGTGTTGCAGGATCGGTGATGACGTGGGACGGCCAAGGGGCGGTTGAACTCGACAGATATCGTGAGCCCAAGTATGTGCCGGAAAAAATCCTCACGGGGTTTCCGTGTGAGGCGGAAGAACAGGCGTCAGCCATACGGCCAAATCATCAAGTTCCTCAGCAGCAAGTTCATGTTTAATCCGCGGTATGAGTGAAAGGCGACGTCAATGACACGCCATAGGAGTCGTTTGAGGACTGTGAAAATTCGGGCCCAACCTGTCGAGGATACCAATAAAGAGGCTGGCGGCAGGCGCGGGTGGGATCTCAAGTTCACGCCCCAAGTTGTGGGTCACCAGCGGATCTGCTGTCCCTAGAAGATTGGAATCGCTGAGGCGTGCGGGGAGACCATCTGATCAAGTATGGCGCCAATTGTGCGTTAGTAGCTCGGAGAAATAAGTCGCAGAAGCATACCGATTTCATCTGATTTCTAAGCGGAAGACGTCCAGTCAATTTGGTCGCAGTAAGACCAGTGAGCACGCTCATTGCTGCACTCCGGGAAAAGCCGCCTAGGCCACGCTACAAGTTCAGACAAGAGCATATCCAAAGAAGCTACGCTTTGGGGTAATTAGGGCTCAGAATTCCTACGCGGCAGGCACGATGAACCGAACGCCAGGACATGAGCGTAACATGATCGCGCCAGGCGGAGGATGCCTTGTGCTGTGTCACCCAAACTTTGAAAGCCTACAAGTTTCATTAGATGGCAAGTCAGTCCAAGGTGCATTCAACTCGTGAAGCAAGATAATAACTGCGGCGAAACATCCCTTCGCTGAAGGAAATGTTATAAACAAGGGTAAGTATACTACTTCAAGTTGGATCGTTCGAGCAGACGGACACCGGCCCGGGCAGTTGCAGAGATTGGATAAGATTACTTGAAGATTACGTTGCACACCCTCTCATCAAATGGCCAGGTTTCTTGCCTTGTTTAATCGTAGAGTCGTTGAGACCATCTTCTTCGGAGCAGAGTACTTATTAGCCAAGGCGTCCCCCTGCCCGCTACTCGGCAGTGTAATCCAATGAGTACCACCGTCCACGCAGGCTTCCCGCACTGAATTTCCTCTTTTTCCCAGACCCTTTGCCGACGTACCGCAGGGGGACTCCGGATGATGCGTTTGACAAACTCGAGTAGTTTTCCAAAATTCCCCACAACAGGGTGGTAAATTCCGGCATGTTCTTCAAGATGTCAACACTCGACGACCGCGCATACATACCAGAGCACAGTCTCCCAAGACTCAAGTTCTGAGCTTCCGCCTTCCGCCACAAAAGGCTCGACAGGCCCCGCGAGATGTGTAGCCTGTAGGGTTCTTCTCTTAGATCATTAAACATCGCGTCTTCCTACCGGGCGGCGGGGAGAAGCGCAACAGATATGTCCCCGTCGTCGAGCCAATCGCGTGCGTGCTTCCCTCGTCTCAACATCTGCCTCCTTCTTGGCCAACGCCTCTGCCGGCGTAGGGATGCCATATCAGAATCCCGTCACTCCGGTAACCTCGCTTCCACCGTCGAACCGTACTGGGTACTGTTCATTTAAAATGAACTTTCTCACAGTCGGGAAGCCGCCGTCTGCTCCACAGCCACGTCAGGCCCTCGGCGAACAGAACCTGCATCTGCCCGGATTCTTGCGAAAACGACCCCGCGTTCTTCCCCCATTGCACCTCTTCACCGTGCTGGAGATATTCGGAGACGAGCAGATGCTGAGCCTGTAGTGCATGGCGCTCAAAGGCTCGTGCGTTAGTTCGGGGGGTCCTGATCGACGTTGGGTTGCATATATCGAGTTTGTTGTATCTGCTGGTGCAAAAGAACCATCAAGATCCATACACTGATTGCCACATAGTGAGACAAAATAGCTCGGAGCTGACCTCATCGAGAGCTGCTCGTAAGTAATTCCAGGAGATAAATTGGGAAGGACGGCGGATTTGTCAAAGATGATTGGGCTTGAATCGCGAGTCCAAAATGGGTTGGGAAAGCAGTTGTAGACCCAGCTATTGCGGAGCCAATTATACCTACAGTTTTGCGGGTGGCTGGAGCTGCTGCCATTATAGGTGGAAATGGGGTCAAGGAGTAGGTAGGCAATACCAAGGCTGAGATTGACGGAGTGGGCGGGAAGGCGTCAATTTTCGTAACATAATTATCGAGAGATGTTGGAAATCTATGGTACAAAATTCAATACACGAATCCTCGTCATTTCTCTATCCAAAACAAGTAAAGAGATTAAGTGAGGAATCAGGAATGGTATAGGAAAGTTCAACGCACTCAATCCCATCTTCATCCATTTGGGGATCTTCTTTTCCAATGAATTCAACCCGTTCTTTAGATCTGAGCTTGAGCCGGACGGTGTAGAGGATGACGAGGCGTCAGAGGTCGGCGGCGTAGGAAGGTCAATCGCCTGTGAGAGTATGGCAGGCGTTAAAGGCGCCGGCACATTAGAACCTACAAACCGGGCAGTAAGGGACCAGTCCACCGAATGGTAACGGGTTGTACATACCGTTGAGCGCAAGTGCTTGTTCCGCGTGCGCACTGTCTTCAAACCGCAAGAGGAGCACAGAAGACGGTGCGAGATACAGCTCCGAAAGCGTGAGATCGCGCACGGTGGGATCGGATACTTTGAGATCGCGTTTCGGTGGTTGATCTAGATGGAGGGGAACTTTACAAGGACAATAAAGTGTGACTCGGCGGCGTACATAGTACGAATTTGACTGGCTTGACGTCTTCCCTCAGGGAGTCTCTTACAAACGCATAGACCGAGCGTATCTTGCTGGTCGACGGAAACACCTTTTCCAGCTGGGTACGATCTGTGAACCGGATTCGAATTGTTGTCTGTAGACATTAATCGGTGTCAAGAGAGACATGGATAACGAGCTCAGCGAGCGCACGTTCGGCCATCGATCTCGCTTCGATTTCTCCGCAGCATCGCGGACAGAACGCAGCTGTAGCGGCGCGTCATTAAGTGCTTGTGTTTTGGCAGCAAGGCTCGACTGCGCAAGTTTGAGATCCGCTGCAGTTGGTGTAAAATAGTCATCAGGAAGCGGCGCTAATTCGTAGATGAGTGGGACTGCGAGAGGGTGATACAGCGACCTTACGCGGTGACGCTGCGGATGACGAAGGTTTGTAGACCTTGAAGGACGGTGTAGAAACTGGAGTTGGTCCGGGTGATATTTGTTCAGATACAGAATCGTGGACATTATTGTCTACCGGAATCTCGGATGGCACAGATGTGCTAGCTTCAGGCGTCGACTCGGACATGGGGTCAAAACTACTACATCGATTGAGATTCAGAAACGTATTATACAGGCTGGAAGAACGTAGGATGCTCCTTACATCTATTAAGAAATAAATGGGGATACTAGGAAAGAAGATAGTCAGTAACAAGCGAAAAACGAGAGAGAGAGTTCAGAAAAAAGTAGTTGTCTCATGCCGTCTGTCCCAGGACGGCCGGCGAGCCACCCCTTTGGTGTGAGACAGCCGGAAATCGAACGCAAATTACAAAAAAAACATCACGAAAGGAAAAGAGACAAGGACAGAAGAGGACTTACCAGGGAAGGATGTTGGAAGGAGGAAGGTGTTGATGTTTGGTGTCGTCCACTGCACCAAACACGTTCCAATTTCGTGATCGATATACACCGCCAAAGTGCCCGCATGTTGACTCTACCTGGAGCAGTTGCATGCGAACCACCTGTGATGATTCCTGGTGCCAGATGGAGGTCGGCTGGTTTCCAGCTGAATATTCCAGGCGACATACCAGGCAGTTTCCAGCTGGATGTCCATGTTCCCTCCATACTCCTGCGCTTCCTGGAAGTGGGCTTATTAGTAAATCGCTTCGTTGTAATAATTTTGTTGCAGGTCATTAGTCGGCTCAAGGATGATTATTGAGAAGATAATCCACGAACATCATTCAACTTGGATATTAATATTACTATGAAATTTGGGTTGATGATTTCAAGCCTGAGGGGCCTAAACAGATGCCTCGTATTCAAATCGGCGACGTCCAACGAGCTCAGAGAGTCGGCAACGTTACTTACCGTAAACGTGCAACGGTTCGCCGGGTTCGGAGAAATTCCGCCGGTTTTGATCACATCACAAAATTTGATAGATGGCGATGAGTGGCGTGACTTTTTGATTTGGTTCGTCTCTTCCCTCCCCACTTCCATCCCGCCATCGATTCCTTCACCAAGTTGCCTACCCCAGCTTACCGTATATCCCTCTCCTTCAGCCCCAAGGTCTCACGGTCTCGAGAGCGCGCTGTCGTCGTTTCCCAACATCTTGAAGACTGCGAAAGATCTGAAGAGCATGCCACGTCACCGTCTGCGGCTGGAAGACGAAGGCTCAAGACGGCGACAGGAGGACCCGCTCCCTCTTTCCTATGCTCGGTCTCATCCCTGCTCAAGTCAATCCCAATCCAGAGGCCCCCCAAGATGCTTTAAAGCATGGATTCGCCCTTCAAGGTCAACCAGATCGTCGCATCACACTGGTCACCGGCGCGTTTCAGCCTTTTCTCATCTGTCTTGGAGTCCGTGCCACCCCTGAACTTCCTTCTCTCAACCCGGAACCTGCTCTCCTTTCTGCTCCTCTTCAATATCACTGGTCAAGTCGACTGTCAAGATGCTTCCGTATAGGAAAAGACGTTCGCGTCACGCCGGCTAAGTCCGCAAAGACGTTCGTGTAACGCCGCCGATTTAATGTCCGGTCACGCCGATCTGTCCACTTGCCGATCTGCCCGCTTTTGGCCATTCTCCGAACACCATCTTTCCCGCTTTCTGGTGTCGTCTCGACTCGGTTCGCGCTCGCTCACTCTCGTCTTCGATCACTGCAGCTCGCAACGACGCTCTAATGTCCCCGACGATCATACGACTTTCCCCTCTTCTACCCAGTCGTCGTCGTCGTCTATCGCCAGCCAGCCGTCTGCCGCCGCTGGCCAGCAGCTCCAGCCTCTCCCAATCCCAGTGTGGGGCATCGTTGTCACCTTTGTCATCGGCGGACTACTCATTTCCATCGTCCTCTACGTCCTCATCATCTCCCCTTGGCTAGCGCGCGGAATCACACCTCACGACGACGTCGCAGTACACGACGACGACGACACAGTAGAGGACGTTGACGACGACGTCGCTCCACCATACGAACAAATCGAATTAGCGGAGCTCAGCAGGCCTCCACCTGTTTACGTTTTGCCAGGGGTCCTTGATATCAGCCCCGCCGCTTGGGTTACCCGTGGCCGCACAAGCCACATTGGCGTTGATCTTTCGGCTCTGTCGACGCGCTCACGTGGTCCTGTTGGTCCTGTTGGTCCCTACACGGTCTCTTGGCCGCCGAGGGTTGACTCGCCGTCCCAGTCCTCTGACTCCGACTCCGACTCCACATTTCGTCTGTCCTTGTTCCCGGACCCACCCCCTTCAGCTCTGCTCTCGAACTCTCAGCCTCTTAGACGGATGCCCCGCGAACCAACAGAAGAATCTCTTCGCTTTCCTATCCCGGGGACTTACGACCCCGCCTCCAATGCTTATCAGACCGAATTCCGCATCATGTACGCCTTCTTTTCTTTCATAAAAAGCTTTGAGCTGAGGGAAATTCTGTAGCAGTGGAGTCGGTGTCAAAGTAAAGCACCTTCAAGAGCTCTGTGCCCGCTATAAAGAGAAACCTGGGTCTCAGAGGAAACACGAGCTCCAAGCGTGGCTCAGAACGTTCAGCTCCAACCCTGGATGTTGGCCGGCCCAGTGGGTAGCTTTTCTCATGCTGAATCTGGGACTGACCTGTTTACCAGACTGGAGCCAGGTGCAAGGAATACGCACCGGAACACGCGGCCAACAACCAAAGCTTCGAACTTGAAATATTCGACACTACGGCGGGAGATTCTCATAGCAGGGACGTCCGACTCGGGTTCGGTCGTGCCGCGCCTCCCCACAGACCGTTCCCGCGATGAGCGTACGGCCGCGGAAATCGCGGCCACGCTCCCATGGGTAGGTCCCTCCCTCCGTCTCCTCCGTCTATTTGCAGATCAATGCCTGTGAGATAGGCAATGGAAATTTGCAGGAAGTACCCCTACCGCCCCAAGGCAGTGCGAAACCCCGAATTTGACAAGGAAAATATACAAGTAAGCCATCCGTCTCCACATACAGGTCATTAAGCTCATGTTTTTCAGACTTCCCTGGGCCGTGCCCCGATCTCGCTACAAACCCACTTCCACGAAACGGCGACACAGATGGCCGTTACCCAGAACACCTTGAGCGCTATAGCTGGCCATCTGAACCGCTTGGCCCGTTCGCAAGGAGGAGGACCATCCAGCGGGATTCAAGCGTTCGACCTCATGGATGGTGCAGTTAGTCCTTACAACCCGATGGAGGACGTACCAGACCCCTTCGCCGCACATCCATCCCTCTCCACTCCTGCACCCGCCACAGACAAATTACCCGAGGCTCTCTCTGTGGGTACGAGTACGAGCTCATTCGCGGCTGAGTCGATCTCAGTATCGTGCGCTTCGCTGTCATCCACATCGACGAGCTCATTCGCGGCTGAGTCGACCTCAGTATCGTGCGCTTCGCTGTCATCCACATCGACGAGCTCACGGAGCTTGAACGACTCCCCTGCGGTGGAGCGGACGTTCACCCTCGATCTTTTTGGGGACTTCCCATCAGTAGCGACAGTTGCCGACCCTCGTGGGTTGGTGTATGTCTCGCCCCCTTCTCCGCCTATGGTCCATATATCTTTCACCGACAGCGATATTCCGGATCCCCCGGCACTGACTTTTGCAGGCGATGGCCGTCGGCAACTTGAAGAACTCGTAACTTTATGGACCGACGAGCCAGGGTTTCCCTGGCACACGCATCCTCGAGCTCCGGAACTCCGTCGACGGTTACCGACCATTCGTGGTCGTGCGATCCCAATCAGGCTCTGGAATCAACTTTACAAGTACCGCTCAGGCGAGAAGGCCAGAATATGGGAAAAAACTAAAGGTCGCTGGGGCGAATGGAGAGTGAGTGCAGACCTAGTTCGACAATTTAGGGCCCGCTTTTGATTTTGGTCACTAGTATCTCTTCGAGCATTGGGAGCACTCCATCGACGACGAAACGTTCTGGGCGGCCTTTCCGGGTCCCAAAGGCGGTGTTCAGACCTTGACGCAGCTTACGGCGTCGTTGAGGGAGGT
Source organism: Mycena haematopus (assembly GCA_029281435.1). Classification (NCBI taxonomy): domain Eukaryota; kingdom Fungi; phylum Basidiomycota; class Agaricomycetes; order Agaricales; family Mycenaceae; genus Mycena; species Mycena haematopus. The sequence goes on from JARJCV010000115.1 coordinate 141,129, forward strand.
CCGCAAGAACCAAGACGCCCAAGATGCCGCAAAGGTTCTCAGCCTCTACAACGGGGTTTTGCCCGAGTCCTTCCGTCGTCGGGGTTCCCCGGAGTTTTTAACGCAGCCTAACCACATCGCGTCTCGCTTTCGGGAACAAATCGCCCACGAGGCCAAACTCCAATACGGCTCGAAATTCTCGAGCATTTTCACATATACCGGCAGGCGGGGGGTGACAGTCATGACGGACGACTTCGATATCGCCAAAAAATACCACTCCTTGAAGGATTTGCTCACGCAGCTTGCGCTGTAAATACGCTTGGCATAATCATTTGTAATATTCATTTGTTTCTTGTTAGAAAGTAGGTCCAAAACGACGACTATGTAGCAAAACAGAGATTGTTTCCTTCTGTTTTATCACCCTCCCCCGGGCACGTCATGCTTGGATGTCAACGATCTGAAGGGTTCCGCCGCCAGCCTCCAAGTTGCGGAGACGCGCAGCCCAACGTTGCGATTGAGCTTTGACTGGGCCGATCTGTCCAAAATCTCAGAGCCCAACGGCGTCGCATTCAACGTGATGCGGGCAGCGACGATGGGCTGTGTGGAGGAAGAGGATGTCGTCGAGTCCTGTGGGGGGCGTTGAGAGGAGAGCGATAGTAACACCGACAACGGGAAGGACGGGGACGGGATCGAGAGGGGGATAGCGAGATTGAGTTGGTTCGTCTGGGCGGAGGGTGGGGTTGCGGGTGGGCACGAAGAAGATAGCGAGGCGGAGCAATGAGGGTACGGATATCGAAGAGGATGAGGGAGGGATATACCCCCTGCCGCCGCGGCGCACGTCTTCGTACAGGAACGGGAATGGGAATTGGGGCAGCAAAGGCAAAGGGAGAGGGAACGGCAACCCGCTCTTGGGGAACGCCCTCGCGCACCTTAGCGTCGTCGGTGTGCTCTCGCCGCGCGATCCAGAGGACTCTGCGCGCGATATCGATATCGATCCCGAGCTCGGCATGGGTGTGGGAGGAGGGAGTCGCGGGCAGGGGCGGGGAAGGGGTGAACGGGACGGCGGTGGAGGTGGAGATGGGGAGGGAGAGGAAAAAGAGGCGGGAGGTCTGAGCGCCAAGGCGGGTGTGATTCTGGCACGCTTGGAGGCTCATGCTGAACTTCGACCTGCGGGAAATCGGGGTGCGGTGCATACGTGGAGTCTACAGGAACACGTGGCCGCCGCGGGAGAGGATGGCCGGGGTAGTAATAGGGATAGTGCCCTGCGGAATGTAGATTGACCTTTCGCACGGCGGTCCCTCTCCGACAACGGGTAGATCGGTGCAGGCGTCGGTGACACGAGAGCAGTCGGTGGTAGGTTGGCTGAGGAAACATCGATGACGGGAGAGGCTGCCTTGGGCGACGTCGGTGGGAGCGAGTAGACGATGACGGCGGGCGCGCGAAGGCGTCTGCGGATGCACAGGCGATCGTTCGACAGTAGATCCCGAATCGATTATATTGAGCGCAGCTTCATCGGACTCCGAGTCTGAATCTGCACGGGGATCCTCGTGAGTCTCGTTCGGACGATATTTTCTTCATGAGCTAAACAAACCCCCTACGCCACAGGGCATCCACAACATCCTCATCGTCGTCTCTCAATTCCTCGTCACCGCCCTCATGGCGAAGACGACGAGTACGCGACGCTCCTGAGAAGGGGGTGGACGTTCTTGAGAAAGTGGAGAATGCTGGTACGGGAGGTAAGGGTGAGGAGACTAGCGGTGCGTACGTGAGCGGGAAAGTTGGAACCCGGAGAAGGAGAGAGGGTTGCAGAAGTGAGGAGGGAGTTGAGGATTTGATCAGACGCAGCGGACTTTTTGAGCGGCTCAGCTTGGTGTGGCGAAGACAGATGCAGCGGGTCCAATGATACACGAAAAAAATTTGGATAGACCGAAACAGCGTAGATGTAAGCTAACGGTAAGTAATTTGACTTGGGATCTGCAAAACGGGTCAGCGACAGCAGAGAAAAAAAGAGGGTGCATACCTGTTTCCTAGCGGCGGAATCGGTGGGCGACCCACTGTTTCGCTTGCGTGTACGCCTTGCGGATGCGGCCGAACGCACCAGCGTCCGCTTGCTGGTTGGCCTGCGCAGGCACGATCTGCGTCTGTACCAAAATGAAAAATAGGAAAAGACGTACAGTCATTCCCACAGTCATCCCCACAGGGTGTCCGACGACGCTCGCGTAGGAAGGAGGGTCTTCGTAGGCCGGAGGGGGCTGCTCGATGGGAGAGAGCTGCGCATTCGCAAGGCCGGGGTACGGAGGGACGGGGTTCGAAAGGACCAAATTCATGATAGACTCGGTGTCAGCGTAATCCATTGGTGTTGAAATGTGGAGGACGGCTCGGATGTGATATGAAATGAGAGCGAGGTCGATGAGGGTGAAAGAGAAGTCGTGCTTGGTCGTACTGTGCGGCGATCACGTGATCTGACCCGCCTTGGACGTCCTTCTATAGGCCTAGGCGCGCTGTACACATCTCCCGCCCATCTCCTGTATACTCGCTCGTAAGGACGTATCAGTCGCTGTCCTTGCGAACGGGACGGGGTTGAGCCCCGGAACACGGTCTGACACGCAACCGTCGACGAAAGTTAACCTTTCGCGGGGCCCCAGTTCGCGATCGTGATCGTGCACCTGAAGAGACGGAGTTTGAGTCTGAAAGGTAGAGTTAGCAGCGTAATACAAGGGAAATAAAACACCTACATCATATTAGTCCCTCAATGCTAGGTACACAGAGCGAGGAGATTTCGGTCGACGCCGAGCATGACCAAGTCTCGACGAGCAACGTTCCACACTTTCAAGCGAGCCGCTGTGGTACTGTGCTCCCAGTTTACGATCCCACCCTCACGGTGTTGAATATATATTGATATATATACTGTAGGTTTTCTTAAACCCTCCGTCAATTTTGAGAGCATCAAAATTAAAAAAACTTACTCACGAGCAAGAAAGTGGAAAATTCGAGTTTTTGGCATCGAGAGATCGTGACGATGGTGCAGTGGGTCCGGCGGGCCCTGCAGCTCATTAGCACCGGAAGGAACAAGGAAAATACATCGACTAACTTTGGAGATTGACACGATAAGAGGCGAGAGGCGAGGGCAGAGTTCAGAACGACTGCGGAGAGGACTGGGCCTTTCACGAAGGCCATTGTCTTCGAAATGGCGTGTTGACCATGAACTGCAGGGGTAGTGGTGCGATTGGGAGGACTGGGCCTTTGAAGTGACCTTTCACAAACGCCATTGCCCTCGAAAGGCGTGTTCGCCATAAACTGCAGGGTTTGAACTCAGTGGTGGTGCGATAGGTGCAATTGAGGTTCGTGCACGCCACAGCAGCCTTTCAAAGGGTCTTGCCCTCCAAGTGGAGTGTTGGCTTCAAACTTGGACACCAAGCCGAGTTCTGCAGGGCTTGCCTGTCAGAGCTCGGCGGTGAAGATTGTGCATGTCACATAGGTCCTTCACAAAGGTCTTGCACTGTAAATGGCTCGTCGGTCACAACTTGGACGCTACACTAGGTTCCGTAGGGCTTGCTTTAGGGCCTTCCTGGACGACTGTCGATTAGTTAGCAAAAGTCGAATCGTCAGGTGTAATGGACTGCGCACAGCGAGTGAGAAATTCGGTGTAGTAGCGGGCAAGTCCAGGGCAAGATTTAAGGTAGACGAAAGGTGATCACTCAGTCTCAGCGACAACGCTTGAAACTGAGCGAATAGTAGCCCACTGAGTCTACATCGTAGCCTCGGCGATGCTAATCTATCGGGAGGCTTGACAAAGCTCGAGGGCCTTCGGTTGCCGAAGGTCCCTGATTTCTCGATGTCGGAGCTGAACGACAATCGGTTGGTTAGCAAAAGTCGAAAGGTCGGGTGTAATGGACTGACCAAGTCATGCGGACAGTAAGCAGGTAAGTCGAGGGTTGAGGTATACGAAAGGGTGTGATCACGGAGCTTCGGCGACAGCGCTCGAATCTCTGCGCATAGTAGCCCACTGAGTCTACATCGTAGCCTCGGCAGTGCTGACCCATCTCGAGGCTTGATAATGCTCGAGAGCGGAAGGACCTTGATCTCTCGACATTGTAACTGGACGACTGTGAAGTAGTTAGCCAAAGTCAAAACGTCAGGTGTAATGGACTGCGCACAGCGAGTGAGAAATTTGGTGTAGCAGGCAAGTCCCAGCCGAGATCTCAGGTAGACGAAAGGTGCGATCGCCGAGCCTCGGCGACAACACTCGAGTCTCCACGAATTGTAGCCACTGAGTCTACTCCGTAGCCTCGGCGACGCGCATCCATCTTGACGCTTGCTGGGAGTGGGCGTTCGCAAAGGACGATGCCTTTGAAATGGTCCACTGGCAAATTGGCTGAGGAGTTCTCTGGGACTTGCCCATCGACGTTGTAGCTGGACGACTGTCGATTAGTTAGCCGAAGTCGAAACTTCGAGTGTAATGGAGCGCGCATGGCAAGGTTCAAGTCGACGAAAGATGTGATCACCGAGCCTCGGCGACAACGCTCGAGTCTCCGCGAACAGAGCACGGAGTCTACATCGTAGCCTCGGTGATGCTCATCCATCTGGAGGCTCGACGACGCTCAAGGGCCTTCGCTTTCCAAAGGTCCATAGCGTGGTACGAAACAACCCGACAGATTAGTAAGCCCACGCACAGCCACGCTCAAGACGTCGAAGTCAAGTCTGAACGGCGTCTACAGCGTATGTATATAGAAATGAAGAGGAGTACATTTTGGAAGGAGCCCCGTAAACTAGAGTCTATGCACAGTTGCATGAACGACCGCAGTATGTACACTTGGTCTGCACAGGACGCTTGGGATTAAAAAAATCCCTCCTCCGAACAGACGGCTCGTCATTCGAGCTGATTAGATACTTGACAATTGTCAAGGAACTAAATTCAATGCTCCAACCCCCCATTGGCATATATCTCGCATGAGCCACCGTCGGTGAATGTGGAAGTATTGGCAGCCCCCCCTGCGGAATGAGTGTGTTCCATAAGGATAGGGATCTATCCCGACGTCGAGGAGATGGTTCCGGAACATTTCCAGGAAATCGGCAGAGGACTAGAGTAAGATTTGAGCGATAGAAAACTAGCAAGATTGCAATCGAAACTGACCATGGGCTCTTTCTTGTCTGTTATGAGGCGGTCGCCAGAGCCGATTTTTGGGCAAAGGTAGCCGTTGCTGATTTCGCTTGCACAGATCCACTCGGCGTACGCACGGACCGGGCAAAGATAAGCCTGTTCCTCAGGAAGAGGGTATAAATAAAACGGTTCGACTTCTGTTCGTTTGGCTCAGTAAGAAGTAAGAGGTCATTGATCAGATACTATTACTGACTTCCGTCTTGATGGGTTTTCCTAAACGGAAGCGTCACGATCAGAAACCTCATTGTCCTCCAGGTCTATTCGGATATCGTGAGCCTGTATCTTGAGCACTTCGTCGACACGGAGAAGACAATGGAACGCGATGAGATACGCGCACCAAGTGAGAAGGCGTGCGCGAGCTCCTTCCCACTTTCTGCACTTCACTGCACCCAAACGCTGGACCTCTGACCGCCCGTTCTCATGCATATAGTCATACATTCTTTCAAGCATTGCCTAAGAAATAGGTCAACCACTGAAAGGAAGGATAGCGAAGCATATAACTGGCGTGATTGCACGAGCGCTCGTCGCAACCTCTCCAGCTTGAACCTATGGGTGCAGATCAGTGGCTGCGGAAAGCAAGGATGGAGTTTGTCGATTGACCTTCCGACGCTTCAGACTCGTCATGTATTGGGACACCAATGGGGATACAGACGGATTGCCCGTCCACTTCTCGGTCACTTCGCTCTTTCGCCATGGGACATTGCCCTGGTTCTCAACCTGGCCAAAATTCCAGCTCGCTGCTGCGCGCATCTTTTGTGCGTTGGCGAAAGATAGTCGAATCTCCCCCGGGTCACGCATGGTGCCGTCAATGCGTATGCTATCACACCTGGAATCCAAGCTGAAATTAAAGTCAAGCTGCGGCACAAACGGGGACTGCACGAGTTCATGATCCACGCCGCGATCCACTCTGGCATCTTTGCGTGCGGGGTGGATGTGAAGACGGCCTCGCCAGGTTGGATGTTCCCTGTCTCCACGAGGAAACTTGTGAAATTGCGTCCTAGTCTGAGACACAGTGAGCCACGAACACGGTAAATTTGCCAGAACTTACCGCTTGTAGCCCGCAGACGTCTGAATGTTGACAGACTGAGCCATGTTTTGAATGTGCTCCGAGTCCGGGATTAAGACCTTGTCCTTGAGGAGGGTGGCAATGTCGTGTGGGTGGTCTGTGTCCATATCCTCATCAGGGGGAGGGCCCATGGCGTGACGCTCTGCGTCGAGATCATCAGCGGCCTCGAGACGCACGAGCTCGGCCACACCCCCACTAGGCTCGCTGATGGCCTGGGATACGACAGCGGTGAACGACGGCATTGGTTGCGACTGAGAGATTCGATAGGAGGGGCTGGCTGGCTCAGTTTAGGAGATCCTCGTCAGGAAATGATCAAGTAACCGACAGTCAGCATTCCTCAACCCTAACTTTGCTTTGAGGGGAGTGGTCACTCAAATTAACTGGGTGCTTGCACCCGAATGACAGCCACAGTACAAAGTGGTGCGCACAGCGAGTGAAAAAATTGGTGTAACAGGCAAGTCCAAACGAAGATTCAAGGTAGACGAAAGGTGAGATCACCAAGCGTCGGCGACAATGCTCGAGTCTCCAGGAATAGTAGCCACTGAGTCTACGTCGGAGCATCGGCGATGCTCATCTCAAGACTTCACAATGGCCGAGGGCCTTCCTGGGCGACTACTGATTAGTTAGCAAAGTCAAAACGTCAGGTATAATGGACTGCACACAGCGAGTGAGATATTGGTGGAGCAGGCCAGTCCAGGCCGAGATTTGCATCGACCTTCGACGACAACGTTCGAGTCTCCGCGAATAGTAGCCCATTGAGTCTACGTCGTAGCCTCGGCTTGATCCGCATCCATCTTGACGCTTACTGAGAGTGGTCTTTCGCAAAGGACGATGCCTTTGAAATGGTCCACTGGCAAATTGGCTGAGAGGAGTTCTGCGGGACTTCCCCATCGACGCTATAGCTGGACGACTGTCGATTAGTTAGCCGAAGTCGAAACTTCAGGTGCGATGCAGTGCGCACGGCGAGGTTCGAGGTAGACGAAAGGCGTGATCACCGAGCGTCGGCGACAACGCTCGAGTCTCAGCGAGTAGCCCACTGACTCTACACCGTAGCCTCGGTGGTTCTCATCCGTCTTGACGTTTGGTGATGCTCGAGGGCCTTCGGGCGGCCCAAGGTCCTTGATCCCTCGGTGTTGTACATGGCTGGACGACTGTGGATTGATTAGCTAAAATCGAAACGTCAGGTGTAATGGGCTGACCCAGTCGTGCGCACAGCGGTGGGAATTTGGTGTGGCACGCAAGTCCATGCCGAGATCTGAGATAGACGACAGGTGTAATCACTGAGCCTCGACGACAACGCTCCAGTCTCAGCGGATAGTAGCCCAATGAGTCTGCATCGTAGCCTCGGCAATGCTCATCACAGTGCTTGAGGGCCTTGCTGGACGGCTATCGATAGTTAGCGCCAGTCGAAACGTCAAGTGGAATGGACTGACCCAATCGCGTGCATCACGAGTGAGGTTTGAGGTAGAGGAAAGGTGTCTCGGCGACAACGCTCGAGTCTCGGCGAGTAGCCCACTGAGTCTACATTGTAGCCTCGGCGATGCTCACCCCTCTGGAGGGGCTTGACGATGCTCGAGGGCCTTCGATTGCCGACGGAGTTGGACGAATGTCGACTAGGGAGCAAGTCGAAAAGTCGGGTCTGATGGGCTGACCCAGTCATGCGCACAGCAATGGTAATCCATCTTGACGATGAGGGGCCTTCGGATGCCGAAGTTCCTTGAGCTCTCGATGTCGCAGCTGGACGACTGTCGATTAGTTAGACAAAGACGAAACGTTAGGTGTAATGGACTGCGCACAGCAAGTGTGAAATTTAGTGCAGCAGGCAAGTCCAAGCCGAGATCTCAGGCGGACGAAAGGTGCGATCGAGCCACGCCAACAACGCTCGAGTCTCCACGATTAATAGCCGTTGAGTCTACGCTGTAGCCTCGGCGACGCGCATCCATCTTGACGCTTGCTGAGGGGTCTTTCGCAAAGGACGACGCCTTCGAAATGGTCCATCGGCAAGTTCAAGTTGGAGGGCTGAGGGGTTCTGCGGAACTTGGACGACTGCCCATCAGTTGGCCGAAGTCGAAACTTCAGGTGCGCACGGCGAGGTTCGAGGTAGACGAAACCTGTGATCACCGAGCCTCGGCGACAACGCACGAGTCTCAGCGAGTAGCCCACTGAGTCTACATCATAGCCTCAGTGATTCTCATCCCTCTGAACGTTTGGCGCCGCTCGAGGGCCTTCGGCTGCCGAAGGTCCTTGATCCCTCGGTGTTGTACGTAGCTGGACGGCTGTGGTTTAGTTAGCCAAAATCGAAACGTCAGGTGTGATAAGCTGACCCAGTCGTGCGCACAGGGGGCGAGGAATTGGTGTGGCAGGCAAGTCCAAACCGAGGGTTAGGGTAAATGAAAGGTGTGATCACCGAGCCTCGGCGACAACGCTGGAGTCTCCATGAATAGTAGCCCACTGAGTCTACATCGTAGCCTCGGCGATGCTAATCTATCGGGAGGCTTGACAAAGCTCGAGGGCCTTCGGTTGCCGAAGGTCCCTGATTTCTCGATGTCGGAGCTGAACGACAATCGGTTGGTTAGCAAAAGTCGAAAGGTCGGGTGTAATGGACTGACCAAGTCATGCGGACAGTAAGCAGGTAAGTCGAGGGTTGAGGTATACGAAAGGGTGTGATCACGGAGCTTCGGCGACAGCGCTCGAATCTCTGCGCATAGTAGCCCACTGAGTCTACATCGTAGCCTCGGCAGTGCTGACCCATCTCGAGGCTTGATAATGCTCGAGAGCGGAAGGACCTTGATCTCTCGACATTGTAACTGGACGACTGTGAAGTAGTTAGCCAAAGTCAAAACGTCAGGTGTAATGGACTGCGCACAGCGAGTGAGAAATTTGGTGTAGCAGGCAAGTCCCAGCCGAGATCTCAGGTAGACGAAAGGTGCGATCGCCGAGCCACGCAACAACGCTCGAGTCTCCACGATTAATAGCCGTTGAGTCTACGCTGTAGCCTCGGCGACGCGCATCCATCTTGACGCTTGCTGAGGGTCGTTCGCAAAGGACGATGCCTTTGAAATGGTCCACTGGCAAATTGGCTGAGGAGTTCTCTGGGACTTGCCCATCGACGTTGTAGCTGGACGACTGTCGATTAGTTAGCCGAAGTCGAAACTTCGAGTGTAATGGAGCGCGCATGGCAAGGTTCAAGTCGACGAAAGATGTGATCACCGAGCCTCGGCGACAACGCTCGAGTCTCCGCGAACAGAGCACGGAGTCTACATCGTAGCCTCGGTGATGCTCATCCATCTGGAGGCTCGACGACGCTCGAGGGCCTTCGCTTTCCAAAGGTCCATAGCGTGGTACGAAACAACCCGACAGATTAGTAAGCCCACGCACAGCCACGCTCAAGACGTCGAAGTCAAGTCTGAACGGCGTCTACAGCGTATGTATATAGAAATGAAGAGGAGTACGTTTTGGAAGGAGCCCCGTAAACTAGAGTCTATGCACAGTTGCATGAACGACCGCAGTATGTACACTTGGTCTGCACAGGACGCTTGGGATTAAAAAAATCCCTCCTCCGAACAGACGGCTCGTCATTCGAGCTGATTAGATACTTGACAATTGTCAAGGAACTAAATTCAATGCTCCAACCCCCCCATTGGCATATATCTCGCATGAGCCACCGTCGGTGAATGTGGAAGTATTGGCAGCCCCCCCTGCGGAATGAGTGTGTTCCATAAGGATAGGGATCTATCCCGACGTCGAGGAGATGGTTCCGGAACATTTCCAGGAAATCGGCAGAGGACTAGAGTAAGATTTGAGCGATAGAAAACTAGCAAGATTGCAATCGAAACTGACCATGGGCTCTTTCTTGTCTGTTATGAGGCGGTCGCCAGAGCCGATTTTTGGGCAAAGGTAGCCGTTGCTGATTTCGCTTGCACAGATCCACTCGGCGTACGCACGGACCGGGCAAAGATAAGCCTGTTCCTCAGGAAGAGGGTATAAATAAAACGGTTCGACTTCTGTTCGTTTGGCTCAGTAAGAAGTAAGAGGTCATTGATCAGATACTATTACTGACTTCCGTCTTGATGGGTTTTCCTAAACGGAAGCGTCACGATCAGAACCTCATTGTCCTCCAGGTCTATTCGGATATCGTGAGCCTGTATCTTGAGCACTTCGTCGACACGGAGAAGACAATGGAACGCGATGAGATACGCGCACCAAGTGAGAAGGCGTGCGCGAGCTCCTTCCCACTTTCTGCACTTCACTGCACCCAAACGCTGGACCTCTGACCGCCCGTTCTCATGCATATAGTCATACATTCTTTCAAGCATTGCCTAAGAAATAGGTCAACCACTGAAAGGAAGGATAGCGAAGCATATAACTGGCGTGATTGCACGAGCGCTCGTCGCAACCTCTCCAGCTTGAACCTATGGGTGCAGATCAGTGGCTGCGGAAAGCAAGGATGGAGTTTGTCGATTGACCTTCCGACGCTTCAGACTCGTCATGTATTGGGACACCAATGGGGATACAGACGGATTGCCCGTCCACTTCTCGGTCACTTCGCTCTTTCGCCATGGGACATTTGCCCTGGTTCTCAACCTG
>JARJCV010000116.1:0-148645 GCA_029281435.1 Mycena haematopus
GGAAAGAACACCAGAAAGCACAGCCACTCTTTTACGTAATTTGACGGCTTGTCAACAAGCGCCCCGTGTTTACTATCAGACTAGCTCCGGCTGCTCCGATCGCAAACGGCAGGCTTAGAATTACCTTGGAATCACCTCAATTAGGAAACCTATCGAATTCAAGCAAAAAAACTACTATGGGTACCGGGATTCTTTCTAAAAAGGACAGGCTAGGGAAGCTAGGGTTAGCATCGAAATGCGGAAGTTTTGGGACATGATTGCCGGTCACATCACGTCCATGTGCAAAACACCCGCAACTCCGGCGACCAGCAACACCAGCACTCCGGCAAGAGAACTTTGAGCTCCCCTATTGGTGGCAACAAGGCGGCCAATAGTAAGGACCTTGCCTTGATCTCTTCACTCCAAGCCCAGTGGGTGCCCTCGTCACCCTGTTGACTGAGTCCGTGATCATCCTGTCGCCAACTCGCCCCAGAACCGTGGCGGAGATGCTCCGAGTCGGAGATGTTTCTACTCTGCATTCCCTTCAAGTCTGGTCCCGAACTACGACATTCGCCCTCAGAAGCTTCTTTACTCTTAGAGCAGATCCATCTTCAATGGCGACAGATCACTTTCGATACGTCACACCTGTGGCGATCTCTCCTCTTCAAATAACGGACATCGATAGAGGCACCTGTGGTTATCTTGCTTTGGAAGTCTATCGCTTCAATCCTTCATTTGATGTGCCAGGCGCCTTCTCGGGCGCTCTGATCGAGGTGACCGTTCTCACCACCGGGTGGATGTAGAATTCGGCCTCTCGCTCATATTGGTCTCCAATCCCAAAGTCGCCCTCCATACCGAATCCCTACCCATATTTCGTACCTTCGCCTTTGATGCTATCCAATCGAGCTGCCCAAACCTCGTACATTCCACTATGCCTACCACAGGGCGGCCGCCAGACACAGGCCTCTCACGACTAAAAGTCTCAGAAATTGGTATACGTACCATCATGTTCGTTTCTCGAAACCTTTTTACTCATCGCTCTGTACTATGCCCGTTCCAGTTCCTTGACCCATAACGGGCGCGAGATCGTGCTTTGTGCTCGATATCCTTATTTGATGTTTGCTCGCCGTCCGTGATCTAGGCTGCTGGGTGAGATTCCTAGTCGTATAAACTGGACAAAAATCTCCATGACTGCGATTAAACGTTAACGATTGCAAGGCACCTGCCGCCGTGTTGGATGGTTACTCTAGCTGGCAGGCAATTCATTTAATTTCGGAGTCATTTGGACAGGGTCTGTCTGTTCATGATAGGAGTCGACAGGCTACGACGACAGCTAGGATGTGATTCCTTCTTGAAGACGAATAAGGAATCGGTTCCTGAATCCATGTAGAGCGGTCTTGAAAAATACTTGTTCTGTTCAAGTCACTGAGTCAGTTCGACAACCCCGCGCCCGCTCCAGTCGCCGCCCATCAGTGTCAGAGCCAGCTTGTCGCCCGTCAGACAACATCCAGCAGTGTCATTACGTTGAATGCGGCAGCCAGAGAGCCACAACCAGCCGATGCGTTACTCGATTTTTGGGCCTCAGCACTGTACACAACATTAAGTGTAGTCAAATCCCAGAATCATCCGTGCGGACCGACAGAGCTACTTGCTGCATTTGCTGGCTTTCAACGTTAACGACGGTTCATATTATACCCATCACGAAAAAATGACGAGACGGGTCGCCGCCGGGGTCGGTGTCAAGTGACTCCTCGGCACCAATCGGCAACGCGCGCTTACCCCATCAATGTGTGCTCTCTCAGTTACACTGATGCCTCAAAACTAGTACCGTCGAGTGCACACAAAGTCTGGCTCAAACCAACCAAAAAAAAAACTAGTAACGTGGGTCTTAAGAACAGGGACACCGTACCTGGAAAAATGCCGCAAAATCGATCAAAAACTTGGCGAAAACTGGACATGGTGACAACCGGCATGCTGGGCCCGCCAATGTGGTAAGTGGCAGTGAACGCTGATCTCTACTTGGCTGGCGGCGGTTTCTTTCTTTGATTCTACGATGACCCACTGGCAGCAGCCGCTGCAGGGCCAAAACGACTACTATTCTCCCGCTCCTTACCCCCCCACTGGCTCATCTGCATCTCTTGCTTCGTATTCCTCAGAACCAGGCTATCCCTCGAATGAGCACGGCTATCCTTCGAATGGCTATCCTTCGGACGGCTATCCTCCGAACGGCTATTCCTCGAACCAGCATGGTTATGCTTCGAACCAGCAGGGTTATGCTTTGAACCATCACGGATATCCCTCAAGCGAGCACGGGTACCCCTCACACGAGCACGTATATGCAGACAATGCATCTGCCTACGCAGACAGCACGTACAACCTGAACCCGGGTGGTGCAGGGAGCCGCCCATACCACGATGGCTCCTCGTACGACGAGCCTATTTTGGCCCCTGTCCGTCACAACGAGAAGCGCGCAACCTACGTCGCTCCCAAATCGCGCGGTCGCCGGAAACGAATAATCATCAGCCTCGTCGTGCTACTCGTTATTCTGGGCGCCGCTGGCGCCGCCCTTTACTTTTTTGTCTTCAAGAAAAAGGACCCTGCTGCTGGCTCGCCGTCAAAATCCGTGCAAAGCAAGATCGCAGTCGCAGTCACCGGCAACGACGGCAGCACCATTATCGCGGACGACGGCTCAAATTTCACCTATACCAATCCTTTCGGCGGAACGTGGTACTGGGACGCCAACGACCCTTTTAACAACGCCGCCCGCCCTCAGTCTTGGTCCCCCGCCCTGAACGAGACTTTCACCGTTGGCGTGGATAAGATTAGAGGGTGCGTTGCGCTATCATAGACTCGCGATTGTTGTCTCATAATTCTGGTGCAGTGTTAATATCGGCGGATGGCTCGTCACGGAACCGGTATGTCTCTTTCCTCCCTTCAAATATAAATTCTTACGTGTCGCGCAGTTCATTGTCCCGGCGCTGTACCAGACCGTGCAGGCATCGGCCCCGAGCGGTATCACTGTCATCGATGAATACACCCTCCTGCAGGCCGGCGGCCAGGCCGCGCTGGAGGACCACTACAAGACCTTCATCACGGAACAGGACTTCATGCAGATCGCCGCCGCCGGGCTCAACTTTGTCCGCATCCCCATCGCCTACTGGGCGATCGAGGTTCTCGAAGGCGAGGGCTTCCTGGGTAACGTCTCGTGGACGTACTTTCTCAAGGCGATCCAGTGGGCGCGCAAGTACGGGCTTCGCATTAACGTCGATCTGCACTGCCTCCCTGGGTCGCAGAACGGGTGGAACCACTCGGGCAGGCTGGGCTCGTACAACGTGCTCTTCGGCCCCATGGGTATTGCGAATGCGCAGGTTTGTCTGGGTCGCTGGTTTCAATCTTAGCTGTGAGAGCTGACGACGACATTCAGCGCTCGCTTGACTACATCCGCATCATCGCCGAGTTTATTAGCCAGCCCGAGTACGCGGACGTTATCCCGATGTTCGGTGTCACGAACGAGCCGCAGGGGGGTGCCATCACCAAGGATATTCTCTCCCGCTAGTGCGTCCCCTCCCTTAGCTTTCCTTCCCTATCAGGACTAACTGACAATGGGCGCCGCTGCAGCTACCTTCAAGCGTACAACAACGTCCGCCTTGCGTCTGGTATCGGCGCCGGCAACGGTCCCTTTGTGTCCTTCCACGACGGCTTCCTCGGTCCCGCCGAGTGGTCAGGCTTCCTCCCAAACGCTGACCGCGCCTCACTCGACATGCACCCCTACCTCTGCTTCCAAACCCAGGACCCTGATCCCATTACCAAGCGCACCGGCGACCCCTGCGGCGCTTGGGGCGGCCTCTTTAACACCACTATGGTGGATTTCGGCTTCATCGTTGCGGGCGAGTGGAGTAACGCCGTGACGGACTGCGGGCTGTATGTAAACGGCGTGGGGCAGGGAGTGCGGTATGAAGGGACCTTCACGGGCGACGGAAACACGTATCCCGTACTGGGGAATTGCGAAACGGATTGGCTGGACTACCAGAACTGGAATGCGACGACTAAGGCGGCGTATATGACGTTTGCGCAGAGCAGTATGGATGCGCTGCAGGTGCGTCTTCCCTCTTTCTTCGTTACTTACCGGCAATGTACTGACCCATCCGCCCACGCAGAACTGGTTCTTCTGGACCTGGAAAATCGGCAATTCCACCGCGGGTATCATTGAGGCGCCACACTGGTCCTACTCTCTCGGCCTCGAGCAAGGCTGGATGCCGCCCGACCCGCGTGCCGCCGTCGGCCAGTGCGGGAACCCCTCTCCTTTCGCGGGGCCCTTGTCTGCGTGGCAGACTGGCGGCGCGGGCGCAGGCTCGATCGCCACGGCCGTCCTAAACTCCCTTGCGTGGCCGCCCCCAAGCATCTTCTTTCCCAACGGCATCTCAACCCCCGGGAACCTGCTTCCGACGTACGCGCCGCAGGGCACGCCCGTCACCCTCCCGGGCCCGACTTTCACCATCACCAGCGCGAAGGCGAGTGCCACGGCGGACGCGGGGAGCGGGTGGGCAAACGCGAACGACCAGGCGGGGATGATGGCCCCGATTGCGGGGTGCAGCTACTACGACCCGTGGGTCGGCTCAAGCTTCGCGCCGCCGAGTCCGCTGTGCACGGGTTCTCCACAACGCCGTCACGAGGCGGCGGAGCCGGCGATTACGCAGCCCCCGCAAGTGAGGCGGTAGTGCATCTATGCCCCTATTCAATCGTGCCCCCCGATGTCCTCGTCCAGCCTGCACATCCGATCCATGTCCTGATTAATGATGTCCCTTCGGCCTCTCCTCTCCTCCCATGCCCGTGTTGTATCTGGCTCCATGCTTGTCACACCCCACACCCCACCCACTCACCCTACACTCCCCTCCTTGTCAGACCTCACCCACTCTCCCTACGCCCTCCTCTCGCTGTATGTAATACCTCCCCCGCCCACCGGCCCACCGTTCGTTTTCTCGTTCCGTTCTTTGTCTGCCTGCATGGACTCGGATTACTTATTGGACTATGCCTACCCTCCCTCTACCATACAACACGCGTCGCATCACATCCCATAATCACCCTGGCATTTCCGTCTTCCCTACACTCATCGCCGTACACTACCACCCCGCGCTTACCGCTTCCGCTCACTGACACTGACGACCTGAGCCGCTCGTTGCTCTCACGTACTGGCATCTTCTTATTCTATCCATATTATCCTCAGAACCTCCTACTTAGTAGACTGGCTGACGAAGTAGACACCAGATTTCAGACACTGACAGGGATTCATGTAGCAATATATTTGGCTTTGGAGGAAGATGGAATGGGGATGCAAGATTCGAATGTCACATCATTTTTGCTCTGACTTGAACGGCCATGTCGTCCCTCGAACTTGGGGTTGTGCCTCGCGCAACGACACGAAACCTGGCAACGGGGCATGACGTCAGAGGATTCCATGTACCAACCGAAATCTTTGCAGTGATCTTTGTTCTCACTCTTCCGCCCTCGAGATTCGTGGTCCCCAGCCGCACCGCAACGCCTCTCGCTGTTTCCGCTGTATGTCAGCGATGGAGAGAGGCCGCGCTATCCACGCCGCTACTTTGGAAGTCCCTATTTCTTGACGGCACGTTGGGTCGGACTAACAAGTCAGGTTATGTCGACTTTTGCCGCGAATGGCTATCCAGGGCTGGCAGTTACCCACTTTCGCTTTCTTTAAACGCCTCTTCCTCTCCAGACACTGCCATGCCTCTGCTCGACCTTCTTCGTGGACGATCACAGCAATGGCAGGATATCGAGCTAATACTCGGTGATTTACCACGGATTCTGCCGTTTTCTCGTGCAGATTATCCTCTGCTAGAAAAAATAAGCATTGTCCCACCAAATGGCGGCCTCCTCATATCGTTACACGACGCGCCGAAGCTACGCGAAGTTTCGCTTTCGCGGTATTCCGCGAACGTATACCTTCCACGTCAGCAGCTCGCCACATTCCGGACTCAGGCGATTGAGGTCTTGCCATTTCTGGGGTTCCTCCGGGAAGCTACAGATCTCGTGGAGGGCACTTTTAGCCTTCAAGCCTCATGGATCGCTTCTTCGCTGCCCAATTTCGTCCTTTCGGTGGCTCGGCTGCAATCCCTCACTCTGGGTTCCGCTCACTCGGATGGGGGCTCCGGGCTGCCCATACTCATCCTCAATTGCTTACAAACTCCGGCGTTGAAAGCCCTCTCCCTTTCGCTCCCATATCATTCTATGTGGTCCGGAGACAATGTATCGCCCCTGCAATCATTCATTTCGCGGTCTTCCTTCCAACTTCACGCATTGGCATTATCTTTCATACAATTTTCGACGCAGGCGTTAATCCAATGTTTGCGAGCCCTGCCTTCCCTTGTGCATTTCAAACTCAAACCACTTTCGATCGACCTTGCCAGTCTCTTCGCCCAGCTCATAGGATTCCCTCCTCTTCTCCCACAATTGGAGTCTTTTCATCTCGTTTTTGCATTTCCCAACATACCTGGTGTGACGTCCGTCACAGCCGCGGTTGTATTCCAAATGCTGAGCTGGAGATGGAACATTACCCAGCTGCAGGCCTTCCGGCTAACACACTTCACCAAGAATTCTCAGATCGTCGAAGATATTGCATCCCACCCTGAATTTAGACGATTGGAAGAGGAGGGGATGGCATTGTATGTTGAAAGCGATGGCGTAGCGACTGTGGATACTTCTTTTGACGTACTATAACGTTTTGCGCAATATTCTCGTCCTACGCTACCCTTCTATTTCGTTCAAAGCTTATGTGCTCACTAACGACTGACCCATTCATTGCACCATTATCATTTTTCATAAATTACCTACGAATTTGTTGATCCAAACTATGCAAAGGTGTTGAACAGGGATGATGACAGAAGAAATCGAACAGCGTGTGCAAAATTCCTCGGATACGCCAAGTTCTCGCGTCTTGATGCAGTCTATGTCGGTACAACCTTTAATAATACACTACTCTGCCTCCTGAAGCTGCCACCTGAATATTGAGCGCCCCATTGACTATGGTATTCGCGAGCATATTGGTCATTTGCATCTCTCCGTTCTGGCTTTTAGTTAGCGAAAATGCGGAACTTCAACCATAATGGACGCAAACCATTCTCGCCTGTGCGAGTTGCATCCATCTTTGGTCCTCCTGCATTAATACTGCAGCGGCCGCGGTATGGATTATGAATAATCATACAGAGAAGAGAAGAAGCTCCTACCGATTTGCTCCTCTGGTTGTTCCGCCTGCTTCCTCAGCTCGAGTAATTTATCGTTCACAGTAACCGGGAGATTCCAACGCATCTTGATCTCACTCTGGCCTGGTCGCTTGAACTTGAGGTAAAAAAAATTGGAATCATAGAAGCACAACGTCGAGCCGCGCTCGATGCACCAGCCATCACCGTATTGTGCTAGCACCTAAGCACCACGGCCACAGAATGAATTTCGATTAATCCTGTAACCACTCGAGTGTTTGTTTGAAGAACTGACCTTATATAGGGGGTGCTCCTCGGAAACCTCATTTTCGTCGAGGTCAGCGAGGAATCCGGCTTGGAACATCATGATGTAAGTTTTTCCTTTCCCGAATAGCATTCCCATCAGCCCGACGTCGAAATTGCGCACTTCGGCTTTGGCGATGTTGAGTTTCTGGACAAAATAATTGTCGAGAAACGCGTTCCACGCTCCCTGGTTCTTCCCTTTCACAAAGTAGTGTCCCGGATTATCGCAGTCTGGGAAGGATACAAAGTCAGCTGGCGCTTTGCCGTTCAGGCCGGAAAGGTGGTCCCGGATGTTTTGGTTGATATTGGCGTTGAAATGAACTGGATTCAAATGAGTGAGATCCCGCTAAATCGTCCGAGTCCGCACACTTTGCCGTCGCCACGTTATAGGTGATCCATGTGTCCGATGCTCTGTTTGTACTGCCAGGACAGTAAGATATTGAGTCAAGCCACATCGAGACTCAAAGAACAGCTGCACCTTATCCACGTTGTCATACTGATATTCAGGTCAGTTTTGGCATGGTTTGTGAACCCCTCCGACATGTTTTCGATAAAGTGGCGCCGACCATGGCCGACGAAATAGGAGTCGGGAGACGATCCCAAGACGACAAGAGTATTGGGAGCCATTGGGGAAGTGGCGAAGTAAACAGGAAGGAACCTGACAGGAACGTCGCGGGCCCTGGATTATAAGCAAATCAAAACTTGAGGCAGTGCAACTTAATTGACGCTGTTGGTTAGGACGGGTCAAGATTGTTGCTGATCGATCGGTGATCGACTTTAGCGCTGTTCGGGGCGGCCTGTCTCGGTAACCCAGACGTTCTAGCGTGACGCGTTTATCTTATCTATGTATCGGACTGATCCGGCGGAGTTTCAATAAATGATAAGAAAAGGTGGAGCCACGATCACGCTAGAACGTCTGGGGCATTTGGTATAGTGATACCCCCCACACTGTCACAGCACTTCTCCCTGTCCCTCCCCACCCTCGTTGGCCTAAGTACTGTCCATGTATCAAAACCTTTACATCTTTGGGGGCTCTCACATTTTCCCCAGGTTTTTTTGCTTAGCTTTCTGAGCCGTTGCATGAAATTCAAAACTGCTACTATCTTACACCATCTGCGCTATCTCTGTGCCATTTTGACTTCGAACTGCGCCGAAAAAAATGCCATTATGTTTGATGTGTATACAGGATTCTCAAACACACATCTGTGGTTCACTGGGTACTCACAGGTCAGGCAGGACGCTATTCTGAAGAGAGTGTGACACGAAAAAGTGTGACCGGATGGGGGGTGTTGCTATACCAAATGCCCCAGACGTTTGAGTGTGATCCGAGCCCCATGTTTTCTTATCATTTATTTAAACTCCGCCGGAACAGTGCGGGACAGTGATAAGATAAGTAGGTCACACTCAAACGTCTGGGTTACCGAGACAGGGGGCGGCGGGTTTCAAGTTGGTTGGGTAGATCTTCTTGCATCGTAAGTTACGATTCGTACCACATTCCATCTCCAATGACAAACTGGCAGCCCAAAGAGTGCGGATATGCGTCCTTCGCAATTTCCCAGTGGCCGAACCCAAGCTTAAAATAATTCCGTCCTGTCCAAGGGGGTGCGGGCCGGACAAGCCGGGACCTAGGGCAGGGAGGGTGGTCAGCCAAAAGGTCAGTTAAAAAAAAATAATGACCTACCCCGATTCGACTTGAAATGGGGTTTGGTGCATCCTACCGAGTTCTAAAGCACACTCTGCCACTTATTTGGCTGAGATTGAGCATTTGGAGGAGGCCGATCACTCCCTTGTCCCGTTTAGGAAGGATCGGCCATCCTCGGCCATCAATGTGGTCATATTTGACAGTAAGATCACATGTGGAGAATAGGTACTGGAGGTGTCTGAAAATGAAGCTGCATTTAAGGAATGTGTCTTGACGCTCACCAGTGCTCACTTCGTCAATATTGTGGACATCCAGCATGTTGACGCTGCCAAAAAAGGAAATATTTCCTTATTTGGACATCACGTGGTAGGGTGGGTCCCGCAAACGGTCGATAATTAAAAAAACGGCATAAGGTGTTTTTTTTTGTTTTCCGTACCCCCTTGGTCCTGTCTGCCACATGTCACCAATCCGCCTGTCGACCGAACCTCAAGGAAGGGCAGGAAGGGCCTAAGTATGTTGTGGTACCCGGATGCTTCCTGCCAAAAAAATGGCTTTCGACAACCTTGAACCTTGAACCTGATCTTAACAGAAACATGCCAGCGGTTCCGCGGGATTGCGATCCCAAGTTCAGCTAAGAGCTTTCCGAACACTCACGTTGTAATTTGAGTGGCGGTGCCCGTGAGATTTGATCGGAACAATCAAATAGTGCTTACGTCCTTCTAAGTATCCCACGCTGCGCTTTCAGCGCTTGTCGACCATGACGAACGATGAGCTCCGCGACACTCCCCCTTATGCTGGCTCACATAATCTCCCTGGCATATACACCACCCCGAGTCGTCAAAGGAGATCACATCGATCCTGCGACGCTTGTCGTCAAGGAAAAAGTTAGTTCTAACCGTTAATCGTGCCGTCACTGACTTGATACAGCTCGATGTAAGAACTTCTCAATCTTGGGACGAATTCCATTGACCTCGACCCAGGCGACGGCCCCAAGAGATCAGACGGCCGCTGCTCGAATTGTATAGCCTTTGGTTCTGCCTGCACCTATATCCAACCGCCTAGAAAGCGTGGCCCGAAGAATATGTAAATTCCCGGTCGATGCGGATTCCACTGCGAGATCTTTGATATGTTTCAGGACCATGGAAGAACTGAAGAAAGAAAACGAGTCACTGAAAGCGAAACTGCGCTCTTTATCACTGTGTTCCCTGTGTTCTCAGCAATTGCAACCCTTGCCGGCGCAAGGAAATGGTTTTAACCCCATAATTGACCAAAGCAGTCCAGAGGGTGACCATGACACCCATTCTCCCATTCATAAGGAACCTCCAGACGAGGCAGATTATCATGGCGATCACCTGGCAGCTCAATTCGATCAGTTTTCCTTGGACTCTGGCAAAACCGCATATTTTGGTCCCGCCAGTAGTTTCGGCCTCGCAAATAATGCCATTGTGGTGGGTATGAAGTGAATAAGCCCACAAGTCGTATCCTGACTCTATTCACAGATGAAGGAAAAGTATCTTGGACGGCCATTACGCCCTCATTCGTGTCGCCCCTTATTCTGGAACGTTCTGCCCGTGAGCCGTTGCGGCCCACCTCGGAAATTTTTCCTCATCAAGTTTTCTTTCTAGTGGGAAAAAGAAGCACTTGAACAAAAGATACATTATGTTTACCCCCCCAGCGACTTAATATCTTCTCTCCTCGACCTTTACTTTGCTAACGTACACGACACCTTTCCCATCCTGCATCGCCCCACGTTTGAGCGATCTGTGGCAGACGATCTGCACCTCACAGACGTGGACTTTGGCGGCACCCTGCTTGCAGTTTTGGCCGTCGCATCACGGGTTCGTATGCTTCAAGTCTTGAATTATTTGTCGTTTTGTTCACATCGTTCTCAGTACTCGAACGACCCTCGTGTATTTGTTGCCGGTGACACATCCCTATCGTCGGGATGGAAGTTTGCCAGTCAGATACGTATTCTGCACAGATTGTTTGAACCGAGTATACACGAGGTTCAGATGTATTGTGTACGTTCCGCTCTTATTCGCGCGGTATGCCACGTTTTCTTACGTCGGGTTCCTCTTCATCCAGCTCATGCCCCTTTTTGCACTTGGAACTTCTGCGCCCCAAGTCTCCTGGCTGTACATCGTATGTCCGACCATGCAATTTACTGAGCATCCATCCAATTAACGCTACGTAGGGGCTTGGCATTCGCTTTCTTCAACAGCGCGGCGAGCACCGACGAAAACGGAAGGGCCAAACCCCAAATGTCGAGGATGAGTTGTGGAAACGTGCATTCTGGTTTTTGTATTTTCATAGCGTAGCCTCTCAATGCCTCATTCGACGCTCCCTCCAGGTCTTTCGTTGTTTTGGAGCGACTCTCTTGCCTTTTTCTCGGACGCCCGATTGGCCTCCACGTGGAAGAGTGGGCCACTCTCTCGCATTATCTGTGTCTCCTGTTTGACCTGCGTTAGATACGATGTGGACCTCCCGCTCGAAATAGACGATGAGTGTTGGGATACAGGTTTCGTCCAGCCGCCAGGAACGCCATCCCAACTCTCGTATTTTATCTGCCATCTACGGCTTTGCGAGGTACTTCCATCTGACCAAAGCATGCCGTGTTCTAATTCCGAGAGATAGATTTTGGCCGACGCGATGCGCCGCCTCTATGGCTCAAAAAAGTCCAAGATCCTTTTAGGCTGGGATGGCCCAGCATGGGAGCAGCGCGCTGTCGCCGAACTTGACTCGGCAATGAACGATTTCGTAGATTCCATTCCGCTCCACCGTACGTTTGGCTTCAACACCAGTGTCTCTGACCCTCAACCGTTGAACACAGTCCGATGGGATCCCGAAAGTCCTCCCCAGGGCACGTTTTTTGACCAAGCTGCCACACTGCATGTCATCTATAACCACATCCTGATCGCTGTCAGATATCTCTTTGTCTTGCTCCCAGAGCCGCTCTTACTGAGTAAATTAATCGGTTAGATTCACCGACCATACATACAGAGAGCAACTTCACACGGTGCACCTTCACTTTCCATCTGTGCCCGGGCCGCACGCGCCATCCTTAACACGGCAGGTATCTGGCTTGCCAGACTACAGCGTATCCCCCTGCCGAACCTCATCGTATGTTGTCGTCCTCGTTCTCCTCTTGATTTTTCTGATCACGTAAATATATGTTGTGTTCTGAATAGAATTCGGCCTTCGTTTCCGGTGTCGTCCTCGTCGTATATATGCTGGCCACCAAGCGTGCCGGGCTCCCAGTGCACAGAAACAAAGATCTGGTGCACATTGCAACAGCGATGGAGGTTCTAAAGATCGCGGAATCAAGGTATGCACCTACTTTGCTGCCAGACGTTCCGCTGAAACAAAGCAACACGGACCCACAGGCTTCAGCCTGTTGGTCGATTGTGGGAGATCCTCCGGGATATACGATCTCTCGATGGTCCGCTGTCTGTAACGGAGAATCAGTCGCACAACAATACTGCTGCATCGACAGCGCGAGCCTTGAACTTCCGTCTTACAACGTCTCCTACCATTCTGCCTGAACCTTCTCTATCAAATGCCGCACACGAGTTGTATCCCCACCTCGTAGAGTCCCTGCATTCTGACGTTTGGGACGTCGTACTGCCATCGGATGACTCGCAGCCGCACGCGCTCGAACCAGGCATGTCCATTGAACAATTGCTGGCCGATGCAGGCCCATTGGACAACAGTATCCTTGACGATGACCTCATGTCGATGTGGATGGCTGTTCCGAACATCGCGTGAGCTTGGTCCGTCCCATAATGCAGGTCGAACTAAAATATCTACAGGAACATGGGCGAGAGCGACTGGAATGCCTGTGTTCCACAAAGTGGTGCTGACTCGGATGTGAACTGGTTCGGGCATTAATGACCGTAAGAAGCTGAGCATTTGTTATTATCCTTACCACCGTTTTAGATTGTAGATGTAAACGCTAGTTTCAACGGACAGTTAGCCAGGCGATCCCGGACATCAGATCCCGAGTTGAAACAAGCTACTGATGGAACTCAAACCGATTTCGGCGCTGCCAGCAATTACTGTAAGTATTGGAATTACATAACAAAACTCAACCCGAAAACAACCAACTTGCTAGATGTGGTAGGGTTCCAGCAATTTCCCAATTTCCAAAGGTAACCCAAGTTCGAAAAGTATCCTCCAATTCAGCTCTTCTCCTTACTTCAGCGTGCTGCAGTCTTGCGGAATCCACGGGATCAGACTTAGGTCCTGTCGTCAACATGGGTGTTTCGGTGCTCGGGTCGCATGGAGCTTGGATCGATAATTTCCGTTCTGCGCTGTGTGCACGCCCAACATGGAGGGCACCGCTCGCATAGCAGGCGCTGCTGAAAGCTGGGCAGCGAGCGGGGAGTATGCGAGGCAAAGGAGTGTAGCGGGGGCGTAGATGCGCGGCGATGAAGGCGCACAGGGACCGAGAGCTAGATGAGATTTACCGATGTTTAGTTGCGAGTGGAGGTAAACTAACGATGCATGGACTCACATCTACTCTTCGTCTCGTTCTTGGGAGGAGGGGAGTACGAATGGACCCGGCGGTGAACGGGAATGTATACACCAGCGCTCGAACTTGAGGACAGGGCCGACTCTGAGGAGACGTCCGTGCTTGCGCTTTGGGATAGAGGAGGGGACGCATATGCTCCTGAATGAGATGGTATTGTTACTTGGAGCGGTATGCGGATGGAATCCGACATTGTCTACTGCCAGTGGGCAGTGCCTAGTAAGGCATTTATACTCATGGCACATTTCTGACTGGCATGGATCTCTGCAACACAGGGCACTGGTAGCCATAACTCCTAACTTCTAACGTGTGGCACTGTACAGCGTAGTAATTGAACTGTGTGGGATTAGCATTTTATCAGATACTAAGTACACTCTAATTAGCGACTTCGACGTGCTCGACCTTTTTATCAACCCGAGCTTAACAGATGTCATGTCTTCGCCTTCCCGTTTCGCAATTGGGTTGGCCATATGAACGGTTTTCAAACTATCAAAAGAGGTTAAATGCCTGGGGATGTCGCCCAAAAATAAGGTTAATCCATCACCTGCAATAACCGTGTTCACTGTTTGGGTTCATATGGCGACGCGTCGGTTGCAGAAGAGTTTAATTTACCGACATGTGGAGGAGGATACGAGATTCAATAGACCAGGGAAGTATTTTGGGTACTTAGGCACTGGTGAATTACAGTAATTTGTTAAACTTATCAACATCGCTGATCCCGGGTTGAACCGGACGGACAAGACGTCCAGAGCAGATATGACAACATATATAAAGACAAACGAGGTCGAAATGCCTCGGATCCGTTTGACGATGTAGCGGGTTTACACATATGTATGGGCCCAGTTCAGAGATTTGGCGAGTGTTTCCAAACGAACGTCCGCATTGCCCTGAGTACCCTAGGAAATTTACAAATGAAGGGGTATTCTACTTATACTGCTCCGACTCGGCGTCATCGCTCCGCGTGAAAGGATCGCTTTTCACATCGCGAGCTGCGCCCGCAGGCTCAAACACCTGAAACAATATCGCAGCGCATTCAGCACATGGAATGTCCCAGAGCAGCGGAAGAAAGGAACGGAAAACAAAAACGGAAACAAACCCACATCGACGTGCGTCTCCGTCTGCGTGACGACTTGAATCGCACCGAGCTCCATATCACCGAGGCGGCGGTTTGTCGTGCGCGAGCGCGTGCCGGAGATCTCGTTGATGGTGGTCGTAACCCCACCGCGCGACGACGCGCGCATGGTCCGGCGCACATTGAGCGTGTACATCATCGAGATCGCATAGAGCTTGGGGAGCATCAAGTTAAACGCGGTGGAGATGATTCCGTAGTGGGCCGACGGCGTTTGCGAAAAAGCGAGGTTGAACATGGCACTGGATGGGCAGTGGGGTAAGTTGAACTGGTCTTTCTCGAAATGAGGAGGTGGACTTGCCAGATGGCAGAGGGAGCAGCAGTTTGAAAGGTGAGGCGGACGAGAGAATTGATAACTATTCGGGCTTGTCAGAAAAATATCGGATCATTAAGAGAGGAAGACGTACGGCCGACGGTTTGAGGGAGGACATTGCTCTTGGACTCGAGCAAAAAGTATGCGGTCGTGAATGTTATGACGACATCGCCGGCTGAGATAGGATTAGAATTTGCGAACGACGAGTCTCACTACTCACCGAACACAGAGCCCAAGTGCGCGGCAACTGGTCGCAGAGTCAGTGTCGATCTCGTGGCACTCGGGATGGCACTTACACCAGTGCGAGATTTGAGGCGAGTTAGCGACGGAGATGTAGTACGTCTGCAACCAGCGGCTCAGATGAATCCTTTTTCTTACAGCACAGAAAAGAAACGTACTCCAACAACGATGGATAGAAAGCCAAAGAGAAACACGATCGCTACGGGAAGCGCGACATACCACTTATTTGAGATCACCCAAAGGCGGTAACAGAAGTACGATTGAACATAGAATCCACATATGGCAACCTGGATGAACGTATTTGTGAGGTGATGACCCGCATGAAATGAGGGGCGGACGCACAATGAGCGGAGTGCCGGATTGCCACCAAGCTGTGTAGTTGAGCCCAATCGCGCCTTGCAAATCGCCGAAATAGACGATGCTTTGAATCCATATGACCGCACTGAAGGGAATACGAATGAGGGCACCGTCAATTCGCAGGAAGGAAGCACATACAAGGAGTGGATGGTTTTGAGAATGTTCATTACCATGAGAACCGCAACGGCGACCCGGAGCCCCATCTTGTCGTCGCGGTACACCGTGAAGTAATTGACAAACTGGGTGAACAAGATGCCCTGCAGGAAAATATCCATGCAGCCGCCAACCAGCTGTCGCGTGCCTGGTCAGCGCTCCTATGCGGTCAAAGAGAAGACAGAAATTTACCCAGGGACCAAGCCAAAGCTCGGAGAGGTTGAGGTTGGCACCAGTGAGTGGGCTGGACGACGACATTTGGAGTGATCGTCGACGTTGAGGAACGACGAATGCAGGGAGGATGGTCGAGAGTATCTTTACACAGAACCGAGAGGTATCTTTATAGAGAACCTGAGCCTCCTGTGACTGAAATAGTCCCTAAGGCAATACATATATTGCTTGTGGTGAATCGTCGAGTGCCCCTGTTGCCTTTGAATTCGGTCGGCTGGAGGACTGATCGATCGCTCGAGGGACTCGAAATCACCTCCCGCGGCTTTATACTTGTTTGACGGATTCCTCGACTGAAAAGGTGGGTTTCTCAACCCAATTCGAGTTTGTTCCAAGCCGACAAACTCGAGACAAAGTACTCGTCGTCATGTTGTACCAGCAGAGGCTTCGTTCCTATGATCAGGTATGAATCAGGACACCTATCTCTGTACCGCACCCAAGATTGGCAGCTGCGATGATGGAAAGGAGGCTGATGAAGTTGATTCCGAGAACTGGCATCGTCCATCAGAAAGAAAGCCGCCATTGACATTCAGGATTTGCGTGTATTATCAAAATCGGCAGCGCTCCTTGGCAGGGGATTTCACACCCAGAAATACCATGAGCAGTTCACAGCGGTTCAGGTACAAAGGCAATATCGTTGTGAGGAGGTCGATACATGCTTGCGATGAATATATATATATTCAAGGGGTGCGCCTCATGGGAGGTGAAGGAAGAGACAAGTTGATTTGAATTGCGCCCGTTTGCACGCGTTCAGAATCGAGGTGCGACCTCGGGCCAGAAATTCCAGAATGCAGGCAAGATCTTGCAATCCAATTGAACGCAATCCAGAGAGCGCCGGGCGCTGTAGTGTGTCGGACGGGAAGAGCTCTGCAGAGTTGGACCGCCGGATGCGTGGGTGCGAGCACCGAACGGTAGAAAAGGTGACGGTGACGCCTGTTGCAATACACGATCTGGAGGAGGAGAGCCCCATCTAAAATGCGGGTCGTGGCGCTGTACTAGGAGTACGTCGCATCGGGAGAGCTCTGCAGAGTCGGACCGCCGCCTGCTGCGGGGGTGCCAGCGCCGGACGATGGCGCCCGGGAATCCCAGAAAGATATTCAGATACATAGAGATTAGGCTCTAGAAAGCGGGCAAGAACTTGCAATTATGATTGAACGCTCTGGAGAGGGAGAGCCCCATCTGAATATGCGGGTCGCGGCGGATCGGCTGTATATGGCTCGGCAGAGTCCGCACCGCCAGCTGCATGGGAGAAGTCTTGAAGAGACGGCGCGAAGAGTCCTGTACCGAGTGAGTGGCCGTAGATCATACGGGAATCCGAAACTGGAAAGGCTCCGCAGCACCTCGAGCAAGGATATTCGGAAGATTTCGTCTGCTGTGTTGAGCCTCATTCAAAAAATCCCGGCGACAGGATACACGGCCCAATGCCACGGCCGCGACGCGACGTGTACGAATAGCGCAAGTGATGTGGATTCATGTAGACGAGACCATAGAAAGCGGGCATGGAAGCGATCTGGAGAGAAAGAGCACCATCATGGCGCGACGAATCCTGTGCCTGTGAGCGTGGAGCTTGAGCGGACACTGGAAAGGCTCCTTGAAAGTTGAAGGGGATGAAGATTTCGTCTGCTGTGTTTGCAGTGGAGCCCTCAGCCTCCTGCTTCGAGTTCGAATCCCAGGACCGAGGACTGGATAGACGGCGCGACATGGACGGATGACGCAAGTGGGACAAACGAGTCGGTGGAACAAGGCAGAAGGCAGAAGAGAACCAAGAGAAAACAGGAGAAAACCAAGAGAAAACTCAAAATTGCCACCGTGACTCGGCTCATTTCGCCAACGCTTCCGCTCCCGTCCGAGTCCACACCCGTCTCAGTCCGCCACCACTGTCCATCGGGACTTCAAGTACCTGAAAAAAAAATCCATATCTGGTATCCGCCGTATCTGTATCCGTATCCGCCGAGTCTTATCTATGCTAAGCTACCGATTAAGTTAATTTTGCGTGCAGTCGGAATCTCATGGTGCGGTGTAGTAGAAGAATCACGATGCCGACAGTGAGAGAGACGAACGCACCCGCGCTTACACGCCCCGCACTCGCCACACACCGCACACGCACACGCCCGCGGCCGCCCACGCCCGCGCGCCCACGCTCGCCCGCGCCCCAGCCTACGCTCGCACTCGCCTCGCACTCACGGCCGACTCCCCACCACGCCTTCCACCCGACTAACAATCACCGCGCCCGTCATAATACTCGAAAACGCCAGCATCAGCGCACTCGCGGTCAACACCGCGCCCCGCGCACTCGCCACGCCCGTCAACAAGCTCACCACCACAAACACATTCAGCGGGACCCTAAACAAACTACTCAGCGTCGCCCTGTTTTCATTCGCAATGAGCGCGCCGCGCAGCATGCCCTGCACGGGGTAGTACATCCCCACGCACGCCTCGAACACGCAGAACGCGAAGAAGCGCGCGCGCTCGTCGGGCTGCGAGACGGACACGGCGAGCGCGAGCGCGGCGAGGGCGCACACGGCGCTGCTGAGCTTGGCGTGCGTGAGCAGGGACGGCTCGGGGCTGATGGCCGAGAGGAAGGTGTACAGGAGGGAGCCGAGCATCATGGAGAGCATGAAGGAGGAGAAGATGTATCCCAGGGGGAGCAGCCCCATGAGGGAGGCCTCCTGCAGCGCGGGGACCCAGAGGAAGACGAAGAGGTACATGGAGCCTTCGAAGCAGGTCTGCGTGAGGCCGAGGACGAGGAGGCGCGGGTCGTCGCGCACGATGCGGAGCGCGACGCGGAGGCGGGCGAGCTGGAAGGGGTCGGAGACAGAGGCGGACTCGGCGGCGTTGGAGCCACCGTAGTTCTCGACCCAGGAGGCGCGGATGACGGCCCATGCGAAGACGAGGAGGGCGCCGGAGGCGATGAAGGGGCTGGCGAAGGAGCCGCTGAAGCCGACGAGCTGGTTGGCGAAGACGCCGGCGCCGGTGGCGACGAGGCCGTTGACGAGCGTCGCGCGGCCCATGATCGTGGAGAGGTCCGCCTGGGGCAGCGCGTGCGACGACGCGGCGGAGATGAGCCACGACTCGAACGCGGAGAAGAGGATGGACGTGGAGATGCCGCCGAGGACGCGCCCGATGAGGAGGACGGGGAAGAACGGCACCAGGATGCAGAGACACGCGCAGGTGTATGTCGCGCAGAAGACGAGGCAGAGGCGTTTGCGGCCGTGCTGGTCCGCCCACACGCCGATCAGCGGCGCCGCAAGCCCGGCGGACATGAACCCCGTCACAAACAGAATCGCGACCGTCCGCTCGGGGAAGTTATACTGCTCGCGGTACAGCGAGTACACGTAGGGACCCTGCAGCCAGTCCGCGCCTATTCAGCGTTAGCGTGTCGTGTCATGTCCTCAGCGGGCAACTGACCCATAACAATCGCATAGACGATGAGGTACTGTCGCGTCAGCGCCGCCAGCGCACTCGCCGTCCCCGACGCACTCAGTCCGCCCTCCGCACGCTCCTCGCGCGAATCCTTTGCAGCGAGTCGCCGTCGTCCTGCCGTCGCGCGCCGGTCTGCAATGAGCGCTATGAGACATCCAATGGACAGCCAGAGAAGTTGGTGTTCGTAGAATTTGCTGCCCCGCATCGTCTCTATAGTCTGAGGACGCTGCTGGAGGTATTCGAAGCCAAGCAATTTTCGTGGTCACACCGTGGAACGATAGTGATTGTGATCAACGCATGCCGTAACCGCGTTCAAAATTCTGTTGAACCTCTCCTCAGAGATTGCTTGAGGCGAACGGGGGAATGAGAGGGCAATTTTTTATCAATAAGAGTTCGTTTGCCCCTGGCCCTAGCCCGGGCGCATCGGCGCTCGCTCTATGCACCTCAATTGGTTGACTTCGGCCAAACTTCGGCCGCTGAACCAAAACTTGAACCCCTCGAACCTCAGGCTGGGGTGACAAGAAATATATTTTCTCAACAGGAGAGACGCATGAAAGACCCATTCGCAGGCCACAGTACATACTACATATAGCCAGCTATCTCTCCCGCTCTAGTAAGTAGTATTGTACGTACACGACAAATTGCAACCAGTCCCCAGCAGCGGAGTTATCCAGACCCCGACCTCCGAAATCTCAACCCAGAAGCCTCATATTCCATAAAAGTGAGCAAGTAAGTATGGACCGCCCGCCTTTGACTGAAAATTAAAATTCGAATAGATGGCAGGGTTGGTTGAACCGCGCGATCAGTTGAGGTTGATGTCCTGTCAGCGAAACGACGAGTAAGAAAGTGGATGAGTAAGCTTGAAGGAGGGTCGGAAGAAGGAAATTACAAGACACAGACATAAAATGACCAGAGGATCGGAAAACCGAAAACCAGGCTCACAAGATAATAGTAATAATGATTCGTTTGCCCCCAGGCTCAAGCCCACCTCAATGGTTGACTTTGGTCACTGAACTAGGGGTGACAAGAAATTACTTTCTCAACTGAGAGAGACGCATGAAAGCTGCATTCGCAGGAGCCACATTACATCCATAGCCAGCTATCTCCGAGTCTCCTGCGTCTAGATCTCGCTCGTCTAGTAGTATTGTATCTCACGTACACGGCCAACCAATCGCCCTGGAGATTAAGGTTCCGAAACAGCGGAGTAATCCAGACTCCGAACCCTCGCCATGACTGAAATTGATTCGAACGGATTGCAGGGTTGGTTGAACCGCGATCAATCGAGGTTGATGTCCTACAAACGAGTGAGTGAGTTCAAGGACGGATGGGATGACGAGGAGGAAGGGGAAGAAGGCCGCGTAGAATTCGAAACAGAGATAGAACCAGGGGATCAGAAAAACGGGGGAAAAAACTCACAGCAATCGCACTGCGTCTCGCAAGCTCGCGCATCACACGTCTATCGAGCGTGGCCGGGTGCGCTCCTGCGCTCGGAGCCATCATCATCATCATAATCGCAACAAGGCCGAACAGGGAAACGAGAGTGGTGGAACGGTACATCGTTCAAATTTAGCGGCGGCTGCCCGGTGGATAGGTGGTGGGAACCCGCGCTGTCGTCTGATTTTAAACCTCGATCGAGAGTCGAGGGGGAGCGACATGACGACGGTGCCTCCAGCTAAAAAAAGACTAAGTAATCTATGTGCATATTTAGCTGGTTTCACGTTTGAAATTCAATACGTCCGATTTGGACCCCTCGTATTCGTATTCCCCGCGTCGAGAATATTTCAAACAAACAAAGTGACGGTTGCGTTGCTGACGACCGAGGGTAGGGGCGTTAGCTAGGGGGTGGCAGTTGTGTTGCGAGTTTAAAACGTTAATATAAAAGCCTGTCGATGGACAGCCCGGGTGTTCGAATCTCGGACCTGGGTTAAACGCCGTGGGTGACAGCTGTCTATCTCGATTCTCGATTGCCGATTCTTCCGGCAATTTGAATGAGTACTATGTTCAACTTTTGTGCCTTTTTTCATCCAATTCCAAACGAAAACCCCGAAATGCATCCTTGGCGGACGTCATTTGTCGACAAGTCGACTCCCGCAGGTTGCTATGAATCTGTGAAGGAAAAACCCTGCGAACACCACAGGACGACCGCCGACTAGGGAACTCCGAGTCTGACAATCACCGTCTTTAATCATGATCACTGGCAGAACAAACCCCTAACCGCGTACCTGCCGTTTATGCCCACGGTCCCTCTTCGTCACTCAGGATGCGAACCAAACTTTCACCTCGCGCAAGTCGGGTGGGTTGGTCGCAACACTATACTGAGTACTTACTTATTCCCAAATTCGGGGATGGGCGTTGTGGTGTTTGGTTTGGTTGGGATTCTGGGAACGAAAACTTCACGGTTATCTTGATTCCTGAATGCGGAGAGGATCTGAGGCTGACAACCTTGCGCCATAGCAACGGATTTTTGCCTCCTACCCGTCGTAACTCGTTTGTTGTTTGGGACTTCTCTTCTTATGTTTCTCTGTGTCAAAAACATATTTTACATTTGCATTTAGTTCACATTCAAGAATTCAAGATATATGAGCTCAGGGACATCACTGAATGCTACAGGGCCCAGATTCTTCATCGAGAAGCTTACTGTGATTTGGTTCTGACAAACAGAAACAAAATTCAATCAGAAATGGAATGAACCGATAAATATAAAATCCTACGTGCTGAGATCCCTGTTCAAAAATAATATATCAGGGCGCTATGATAAAAAAACAGAGAGCGTCGTCACCCACATCCTGTCCTTCCACTTTGATTATCCACAGCCGTATACACAGACTCGCGGTAATAGCCTTCGTTCCGAGCGATACCGTCTGTCCGAAGAATGTCACCCAATGAAGGTTTTAACCACTGCTGTGAATTCCGGCGATCCGTCTCTGGTGGTAGGGCAATGATTTGAACTGGTCTATTGTATAATCCCGGACTGCGCTCAGGCTGCACGATAAGGATTGGGCTTTCGCGGCTCGAGCCAGCCGTATCGCTGACTCTAGCATTAGAATGGTGTGCATTGTGGGCCTCCACATCCGGGAATAGATCTGCAAACTGATAGGTCGGCTTTCCCTCCACTTTCGCGATGCGTTTTTGAACACAAAGTGCATTGCGAGGCGGAGAAATTAATTCTCTTTTGATTCGCCCCAGGGAAGGCTCAGTCGGGTCGAGAGGGCACGCCGATGGTGCGTCACCCCCACGAGTGTAGAGCCGATAATAAACTGGCATCCGCTCAGTCCAGGAGGAGCAGTCAAAATTGCAAAAGCCAACGCACGGAGGGGTAGGTTGTTCCCGAGATAATCCTTCACAACATTCTCTGATACCACGACAAGTGATTCCTTGGGACTGTTTAGGAAGACAAGGGCCACTGGTGTTTTGATAGTCGCTCCAAGGTCGCCGCTAAAAATGTCTACACGAGCGCTCGTATTCATTGCTATCTGAGCGTCCCTCGTCTGAAATAGAGCGGTGAGATCCCCGGCGGGATCCGGGAGTCCTTCGGCTTGCACTATCGCCCGCTTCAGTGAAGCAGCGGTAAGAGGCGGGGGGACAGATGTTGCCTTGATGCGGCCGACGAGCGGATTTTCTCGGCAGAAGTTCTTCAACCAGCGAAGCATTCCATCCGGAGTATAGACATGGTAGTAGACTGAGATGGGGTCAATGGCAAACGACGACACCATTCTTTCGTGACCCACCGTAGCGTGGCTCAGAAGCTGCCGAGCCTGTACTGGCAGTTTGAGACGTCGGAGAGGGATCACTTTGGGTCCTGGATGGTGCCCAGTCGTCCCCAGCGTCAGTGGCATAGTCCGGTGGGGAATCATAGTCTGCGCGGTAACTGGGTGGCATGAGAGGGAGAGAAGTGACAAGGCAAGACAAGGCGCTTGTTCTTTGTTCTCACGCCGCTCCATGCCGGCAAACTAAGTATAATTCGGAGTTTGATCTGGATTTCACAATTAAATAACACCTCTGTTCCAGGGAGGTTACTGCAGGGCTGCCCTGAGGGCCATTGTACGCCGCGTACCAAGCCTCAGGTCCACAAAACGGCCTTCCTGCTTAGCAGGCCTCCAAACAGGTTACATAAGTATTCGGAACCTGGAACCTGGATCGCTTGTCGTATCTTCGCCGTGTTCGCGGAAGCCGTCGAAAGCCAGCCCGACAGGACACACATTCTGACGGACTATATCTGTGGAAAGCTAGTTAGTGATTTACGGACATATATGATACATTTGGTATTTTCGGAAGTCTTGATGCGGAATAAAACATCGTAATCAACCCCACATCTCGTCGGCGACCTAGAAAATGGTTAGACACGACACAGGACAATACTAAGATACCGACCTGCTCATTCGACCACTCGACAACCCTCACCAACTGAGGTGCCAGGTTCGCAAGATCCTGGACAGCATTCTGCACGCACACGGGGCATGTAGTAATCAACTGGCGCTCAGCAGGCCCCACATCGACGACTGCCGCCAGTGCAGTAGCACCATTTGGGAGGAGGCGCAGCGCAGTTGCAACTTGGCGTATATGGTTGCGGTACCACAAGGGCGGGAGGACTTCCTGCGTCAGGATCCCGCCAACACGCTCGTATGTTGGCCCACAGTTCGCGCCATGCATGCTCCCATTGTCAGTTCCATCTTCGCGCCACCAGACAAAAAGCTTCGAACTGCCGTCGTTCCGCGTCACTATTATGGCAGATTCCTCGTACTGCTCAGGAAGGGCGAGCATCTCGCCGTGTACGGAGAGCGTGCGTCCCATGAGAGCGTGAGCGCGTTTGCCGCAGCGCTGGATAAAATTATTGAGCTCCTGCACTCGGTTCCCGGTGATCACCTCGAACTCGGGGATAAATGGAACCTCCGGGTCGACGGTGTCTCTTAGTGTAGCAAGCGCCGCTTTGCGGACGAGTGGGATGATGCCTCGAATGGATGCGATGGCGAAGAAGCGGTGCGGGTGCGCGTAGAGGAGGGGCGAATTCAGGAGCATGTACTCGACAAGTCCCTGTGTGCGCACCATCTGATATTTGTTCGCCGCCTCGTGCACGGCACAGATATCATCCAGGTGCGAGGGTTCGGCCAACGTGAGCGGGGCTGATGTATGTGCGGGATAAACCAGGGTGAGTAGTCGATATAGCACGGAGCAAGGCTCCTTCATTGGTATTACAGCTTTCCCGTCCTTGTGGATGTCGTCATTTTCGCAGACAGCACCAGCACGAAACATGTCGAAAAAGAACTGCGATGCATGTGCGAGTATGTTTTTGTGGCAATGAAAGTCGACCGAGTCGGACGATCGAAGAATAATATCGGCAGGAGGCTCAAACACTTCATCGGGAGCGATAGGCTGGCCCGAGAAAGGCTCTGGTGCGTTAGGAACGTCAACCGGCGTTTCTGACATGGTGGGGGACCGTCACATGAGTCACGGATCCCGTGCCGTTACGACAGTCACTGGCCCCTTGCTATGGGCAGCCTAAGGCTCCAATACTTAGGCCGGCAAGCGGCGGGCACAAACAGAAAATTATTGAAGGATTGGGAATAGCCTGCACCAAAGTCAATGCTCGCTCGGTCGACGCTTGCGCGCCGACCAGCTCACAATGCTTGCACATGATGCACATTGACGTTCTATGCCAGACTTTCAACGCCTGGCGGATAAAGGTGGACCGCGACCGGACCGAGGCCGTCCGATTCACATAAGCCGTTTGGAGCGACATTCTTGGTCCTCCCCCCCTTTGAAACCCCCCTTAAGGCACATACAGAAACTTGACATACAGAAACAAGTTTCTGCTTGTGAACCATTTACGGAAACGGTAATATTAATAAACCGTTTATGTAATCAAGTCGCCGCCATCCTTGAGTGTTGTTATTGCCACTCTTGTACGGCGAAAGACTCGGAAGTGAGCAGATTCACGGCCTGCTCACTCTGATCTAGGATTGATTGTACCAGCGCCAACAAATGGTATAACATAGTGATACTCGTCATATCTGCGATAGCCGCCGTGTTCGCTGCGTTGAACAGTTGGTTGTCGTGGCGGCTGCACAAGATGCAGACACAGAGGATGCAAGAGCGAAAACTCGATGGTCAGACCGCACAGCTTGCATATCCCCACCCTCCAGCATTTCCTGCCGGATAGGCCCTGGAATAAGTAGTGGGAACGTATTCTGTTTCCTGAGTTCGGAGGTTGAGAAGTGTGGTTGGCGAGTGGTTCCGGGAATGAACTGCAGTATGTTTCCAATGTATGGAACAAATGCTACCCGTAATTATGTGGACCGAACGGAGGACGCAAAATTAAATGAGAAACTATGGGGGATGAATATCAGCGCCGAGAATGAACTTCACGACTGGAAGTTCACTAACCTTGTGATTGTGGGCCGGCAGCACATATGCTTCCAACACAAGTCGCCCTGTACTATGAGCCTTCGGCATCCCACGTCGCACAGTGTCGGCGAAATGCGCGAAGACATTCTCCTTATCATTCATGGCGAGGAGCCAATGAACAGAGGGAGGTCTCGGGTACGCAGCGAGGGCCGTATCCAGGAGGGAGATAAGTGGGAAGTAAGGCGTCGGATCGAATGCTCCGTCTCTGGCCAAGTGCTGCTGGATCATGATGTCGGCTAGTGCGGGGCTCATCTGGGGAATAGCAAGGGAAGACAGGATGTTGGCCGTTTGTGAGATAATCTCGGATATTGCTGGGGTGATGGTTTGTCCGGAGAACGTGAACTTTAAAGTACGGAGCACAGGAAGGTGCGGAAGGACGGCCGGGGGATAGCCTGGGGCAACGAACCTGTGAGTACGGTGGCTCGTGCAAAAGAAAATATGACAGTATTTATCACTGAATAATAACGTGCCTTTTACATCCGACTTTGTGGTACTTTGTGTACGTACAACGTACATCAAACCGTGCACTCTGGATCATGCTCGTGCTCAAATACGTGCTTCATACAGTCTGCTCGTAGCACAGAATTGTGGTATGTGGTCCTATACCGTGCTGATTTTCAACTACTTTTGGTTCATGGCGCCTGGCCAAGTGTACCGTGCTTTATCTCTTCGGCCATCAAACTCAACATGATTGCTTGCCGAGCCGGATCATTTGGATAGAAATTTGAACTTCTCACTGCACCTGCTTTTTATTGGATTGTGGCCTCGGAGCATTGTTTTATTGGATTTAAACATGTACAAGACCTCGTGGGTCAATTCGAAAGACATGGGAAAGGTTTCCACGTTGTATTGACTGTTTTTGAGTCCCGAAAGAAATAATAGTGTGAATACCAAATCCAGAGGTAATGCAATACCTGAAAAGAGATAAAGGTAGCTCAAGCTGAGATGTATAAGCTCAAAGTGTTTTGAATGCTCTATAGAACCGAGGCATTTGAGAGCGTATTGTCCGCGTTCCCTCTTGATCCGTGTTGAACCGTGGGATTGTTGGCACACATCGGCTAATCTCGGCAACCAAAATGTACGGAGTACGAAACGTAAAAGTACGGTGTTCGAACACCGTGCATGGACCACGTAAAATTCAGTGAAAAATGCTTTTATAAGAAAACGACGAACTTGAGCATTCGAACTGGATGTGCTCGAGCGTATGGGACGCGGTCTCCATAAGTGTCTCAGCCCAGCTGTCATCTGATGGACGGAGCGACAAATGTCTTAGGGCGGTGAGGCACGAAACATTTGAGGGGTGGGCAATCCACTGCCCCACGTCCTTGGTGCCAGCGTTCAAGAACAGAGAGTCGAGAACGGCGGGGACGATGACGTGAGTCAAGACTGAATTGACTCCATCCATCATCTTCACAGACAGAAGGTGCAGCGACGGGACAGTTGTCAAGAAGTGCCAAAGCACCGACGGAGAGACATAAATGCACCTGAGGCGGAGTTCGCATAATGGTTGGCGCGCAAGGAAATTGAAGACGAGTGGAGGGATGATGGATCGTAGCGGAGGACTATGTGCGGACCTGTGGTACCACAACCCGTCCAGCGAGCACCGACGGACATTTTGCAGTTTGGCAAGGATTTGACGGAAGCTTTCAATATGCGGACTGGTCATAGCGGTGCGTAGTGTTCGTATAGTCAGACGAGTAACGTAGCTGGTGATGTGCGGTGATTCTGTGAGCAATTGGCAGAGCGCAGCACATTTCTCCGCCTCGACAGTCAAGGCGCTGAGCAAAATACGCTGACTGCTGTAACGCAAAGTTGACGCCACAAGAGAGCACACTTTCAGGGAAGCGACGTCGTAAATTTCGCAGACGATGGCATCCAGGAGTTCTGGCGGAATGGCCGACATAGGGTGCAGATCTGGAGCGGCGGGAGCCAAACAGCATGCACTT
Organism: Mycena haematopus; assembly: GCA_029281435.1. Lineage (NCBI taxonomy): Eukaryota > Fungi > Basidiomycota > Agaricomycetes > Agaricales > Mycenaceae > Mycena > Mycena haematopus. The sequence goes on from JARJCV010000116.1 coordinate 27,858, forward strand.
GATCGTATCAGATCTAGACTTTTGTCAGACGCATTGGATAACCGGTTAACTTCCGCGGTAGGTATCCTGCGAGTCGTGCTTTGGGGCCTCGGTATGCAGCATCGTTTGAAGAAAACGGCAAAAGACAACGCGTACCCGGCTGGGGTGCCCACACTTCAGCACATAAAGGGCCTTGGCTGATTTTCATTTGACACCGGGATCCGTTCTCTCTTTCCTCTATGTCTTCCCAAGACGCCGTTCCCGACCCCCAAAGTTTATCCAATCCCACTGCAGACGCACCAGCCATTCAGCAAGCCGCTCACAATGAGAAACAAGGACCAGTAACTTCCGAGTCGACAATCATGACAGGCAAAAAGCTGGCGGTTGTCTTCACCGCCATGTTCGTGTTATCTTTGCCTCGGTTCCCATCTATTTCTGACATGAAGCCGCAGGATACTCTCCCAGATGCTCCTTGCGTTAGACCAAACTATTCTGGCGACTGCTCTGCCTCGGATCGCTTCGGTGCGGGGGGTGTAATTCACCAGCGAGTCTTACTGACTCGATGTTCCAATGGCTAGGATTTTGACTCGTTCTCTCTTCAAGGATGGGTGGCAACCGCTTTCATCCTTACCGAATCTATCTTTCTGTTGTTCTACGGCCAAGTCATGCGAATATACTCGGCGAAGTATGTACTGCTGTCGTCGATCCTCATCTTCGAGATCGGGAGCTTGCTGTGTGGAGTTTCACGGAATGTAGATGAGCTGATTGCAGGGCGGGCCATCTCGGGGCTTGGTGCAGCAGGAATGTGTGCGTATCCCGTTCCAATCCTTTGATTGCTCGCCTGATATGCTTCCAGCCGTCTCTGTGTACCAAGTAATCGTGCAGGTGACTCGCCTTGAGGACCGCCCCCGGCTGTTTGGCGTATTCGGTGCTGTATTCGCTGTGTCGTCCGTTATTGGGCCGCTCATCGGCGGCGCATTCACCGACAATGTCACCTGGAGGTATGTTGTCTTTTATTCAACCGAGGCCATTCCAATAAGATGCTCCAAACGAGGTGGTGCTTCTTCATAAATCTCCCATTGGGCGGCGTTTCCATGGCTGGTGTGACGTTTCTACTCAAGGCATCAGCTCCTCTGGGTAGCGACCCCACGAAGCGCTCTCGTCAGGACATTATCCAGCAGACCCGTGGCCTTGATTTCGTCGGAGCGTTCATTGTCGCCGGCGCCGTTACGTGCTTGGTCATTGCCCTCCAATGGGGCGGGAACACCAAGCCATGGGGTGACAAGAGCGTCATTATCGTGAGCACTTCCCCACGGCTTCGTGCACAATAATTCGAGATTTCTTCAGTGCTTCGTGTTCGCGGGTGTGCTCACCGCCGTCTATATCGCATGGGAGATTTATCTGGACGAGACAGCCATGACCCCAACAGCGATTTTCAAATCTCGCTCAATGTAAGTGGGATACCCTGCATCATGTTTTTCTGTTCATTTTCAAGTATACATATCCAGCTGGGCCATCCTTGCATACTGCTGGCTGTCCCGATTTTCCCTTCTACTCTATAGCTATTATATCCCTATCTTCTATCAGGCGGTGCGGCACCGCACCGCCACTAGCTCAGGGATCGACCTTTTACCCTTCATGCTCAGCATCGTCCTCACCCTCATCGTCATTGGGCAGTTCAGCGGCAAAACTGGCTATATGTGCGTCTCCGTTATATGTGCGAGTCACATTAATCCATTACCAGATGGCCCTTCCTCGTTATCTCGCCCGTCTTCCTTGGCATCGGCTCGGGCCTCCTTTACATGCTCAACACCTCTTCCTCCTCTGGCAAAATTATTGGCTTCCAGATCATCGCCGGTATTGGCGTTGGTATGGGCATGCAGAACTCAATGCTCGCTCTGCAGGTTGAGTTCCGCGACTCACCGCACCTCATTGCACAGGCGCTTTCCATGGGATCCTTTTGCGCATTCCTCGGGGGCACTCTCGGCCTGAGCATTGCAGAGCCCGTATTCGCCTCTGAACTTTCAAAGTACCTTCTCAAGTATGCCCCCGAAGCGCCAGCAGCAATTGTGAAAGAGAGCCCGACGGCAATCTACAGCAAACTCCCGGCCGCAATGATCCCTGGCGTCGTGCGCAGCTATAACGAGGCGTTGCGGATCGTGTTTGTCCTGGGCGTACCGGTGGCCGGGCTCGCGCTCCTGTCCGCAGTTTTCATCAAAAATGAGAAAATCACGAAGGGTGGACCGCACAAAGCGGACGCGGAAAAGGCAGTCGCCGCAAATAAGTAGCGCGTAGCAACGACGGGCGTGCATGCTCGGACGTTCAGTTTCATGGATACTATACTGTACATACCATTTGGCAACGGTTCAGTAACGCGTAACACCCCAACTTTTTTCGATGTGTGCAAAAATCGCCTCAATTCAAAAACCACATCAGCGTTTTGACAAATCGCTTGTGACTTGTTTGGCCTTGTGAGCTTGCTGACAAGCTCGCAAGGTCAAAATGCGAAAATTACCCCTCCGACGAAGGAAATGTAAGTCTTCCAAAATATATGGATGACTCCTCCTCCGATGTCTCATAAATGTACCATACCAAAAATTGACAGTTCACTTTGATTTATTGAAAATTAAGCCTCATCACGGAGTCGAACTAGTGACCTTGCGGAAATCTAAAGATGGTTTGTGGGCTTGTCAACTTGGCGCCTTTTCCGCCCTTTTCCGGTTTTGAAAGTCATCATTTATTCAAGGTCAACTATCGCGCTTGTGGCTAAATTTGCATATGAAATCCTACAGGTATACTACGCCGTTCCAGTGTTTCGTTTCTAGCTTGAGTGAGGCTGACCTTGTTACAGCTGTTTCCGAAAAGGTTGACACTGCGCGAAATTTTTGCGCACTTCTGAGTTTTGATGTGAGGCCAAGAGTTACTGGATTTGGGCTCGGGTAATGCTCTGGACCGGCGGTCCACCGGGACCATTGCCCGTTTCGGCACATATGGCAACGACTTGACAACGACCTCAAAAGTTCCTTGTATGCTGTTTGCAAGTTCCCCAGGAGTAAAAGGCACCTCCTAGAGGTTCATGGACCTCAGTTGTAACCTAATCTTCCCCAGATATATAATTCACATATTTGTAGGTCCGGAATGGGCTGCGAGACTGGTTGCCGTTGCCGACGGACCGTCGGCCCCGAGCCTAAATCGAGTAATGCTTGGCTCTTCATCAAAACTCGAAAAGCGCACAAGAAAATCACGCAGTGTCAAGGATTTCGGAAACAGCTGTAATGTGCTAATTTATTTTTTGCTTCCTAGTGTCTTTTTAGCTTTCTGCGGCGAGTTTCGACTGAGACCGCGTGTTTGGCTACTGAGAGACGAAGAGGTCCAGGAACAATGGTGTAGCTATTTTTTTAGTGCGTGTACACCGGGATCATCTTCCTGGGACCGGCGTTCCTGAGTGGGACCGGCCGTGTAATCCTACCTACCTACCTACCTACCTACCGGCCTTTTTCGGGCTTGTACAAGCTCACAAGCAATCTGTCAAAAGTCTGATGCACTTTCGTTGTCCATTGCCTCAGATAAATCCAATTCGTAGAGAAGGACATGATGTAAACAAACTGAAGTTACTGAGGCCCTGTTCGGGATCTAAAATCCACAGGTATACCTGTGCCCCGCCAAAACGCAGATGTACAGCTAGCAACCTGGGATTTCGCCGAGAAAGGCAGTCACGATCAGTCACTCAGTCTCGAATGTTCCATCGGCTCTTTTTGACAGGTGCCAGCTCATCGTTGTCCGACCGTCGTCCCGCCTGCCCCGCCCCCTCCCGCCACAGTGGCGGCTGTCTTTCGGAAGAAGCTTCTGGCCCAACTGAATGTACATATCACTTTGCGTTAAGTTGATAATTAACATGCAAAAGATTCCAGTGTCAGAATATCAATACATAGCTAGACACATAGGCCTCGTTGTCGGCGACGATGAGCATGGTGTCGGGTGAGCGGTTCGCAGAGGTTTATAACTGTTTATTGTTCCGGTCCACGGCAAATCGGAATGATCGTGACATGATGTGACGACTACCTGTATTGAGGTCCAGGATCCTACCTCAGTAGGCTCAGTACCTGGGGATCCCGAACAGGGCCTGAACCTTTCGCCCGTTTGTCGCCCGTCCCCTTTTGGGAATCTGATCCGCCGGTAGCCTGTAAGCTCGGCTATCGGCTAAGGTAAATCGCCTAAACAGTATGTTGAACTGTCACCGTCAGTGTAACATAACAACCAAGTTGTGGGAGTGGGCAGCGATCGACGCATCAGTGATTTATTTGTACATGTTGATTGATCATGCCTTGCCGCCAAAATTCCACTCCAAAACGCCGCCACATCTTGTGAGGCGTGCTGCCGTCGGGCCGACAAAGTTGAGAGAGAAAGTTTTCATGAACGAAATGATCTATGTTCTGGCCGAACGGATTTTCGAGTAACCAAGAATTTAAAGAGATAGAAGTTCGTTGTGAGAACTATTTCAAGATATCTCAGAATTAAATAGCTAACTAAAAAATTCCTTCGGTCAGAACACGGAATGCCGTCTTGGGATCAACTTTCCCACCGGATGTAGGTGTGCCGAAGTCGGCAAGTCCTGGAAAATGTGCCGCCGGCATGTCACTCATACGCAGTGCTGAAAGCGTGACGCTGCGTGACATTGTCCTAATATTTCAGTTTATGGATGTCATGAGATGTTCATCGACATCTCAAGTACATAGGATATCTCTCAAGACACAATAGAGCAGCATTCTGAAATTTATATAGTCCCACTCATAGCACAATACTTGAATTCCCAAATCACTCGGCGGCGCCATTTGATGTGGCTGTGCCTCTTCCCATCAGCCCATCTGATTCCCATCGCTGCCCACTCCCACAAGTTGCAACGCGAACGAAGCCTAAGAAATTTTCACGTGCACAAACTCGGATCAAACGGCGGGTCATGTGCGCCTTTTGACACCTTCCTCCTTCCGGACTTCAAAAAGCCTTTCGTCCTCGCAATGAGTTCTATCCAACAGAGGCCAAAAAAACCTTCAGCATGCAACCCATGCAAGGTCAGTTGAAAACCCGATCGAAATCCTTGACTCAAGTTGAATGTTTGCGTTAGGCGCGTCGCGTTCTGTGCCACCCTCAGCCAGGCGCCGCACCGTGCCCTCGTTGTCTAGAGAGGAAGGTCCTGTACGTGATCATAGGTCCTATACCCTCGATATTTCAATGAACCCTAGCTCAGATGCACAACCACACCCGTGCCCCGTGGGAGACCGCGCAAGAATCCTCCAGGACCTTCCTTGCCGCTGGTGCGGACACAGCAGCTATCTGGCATATTGCCCTCCGGACCAGAATTCAGGCCCTCTATCGATTGCCCAGAGCTGTCCCCCGACTTCGTTGCGCATTGCTTCGAAGGTACGTTGCCTCGGATTGTCTGGACTGACGATTGAATCACTCTTTTAGAACTTATGCTCGACCCTCGATTCTATCATCCTCTCATTGTGGCGACTTCGATCCGGTCTGACGTTCGTGCTGTCTCATTTCGGCTGCATCTTCTACCTCCGCAATCTCGCGTTCTCGCTCTCTGCATTGTCGCCTACGGCTCGCTCTGGTCTTTCCACACATGTGTCCTAGGAAGCGGTCCACAGCCCAAGTCTTTCTGGGATGACGCCTTCTTTTCGTCACGACAGGAACTTTTGAGGTGTGGTGTACGCCGTGCACCAGTCTATCGTGCCCTACGCGCCCAGGCGCAGAAGGCTGCCTGGGAGGCGTGTGCTATGCTCGTTCCCTCGAACGAAAATGCTGCCTCTTGCTACCTCTTGGATCTCATGAGTCACAGTACGGTATCACGTTAGCTTCAGGAGAGCTCTGTCTGACTTATCTTTCAGATGATTTCTGCGGCTCCAGCAGACCATGGGCGACCGCGTATTTCGCCCACGTCCGTGTGCTTGCCCCCATCTGGTGGGCATCGTCCCAGAATTGCCTTGACTTCGGTGGGTTTCCGCGGTGGACGGGCGTCCTTGTAAGCATGCATCAGCGTAAACCTTCTTGTTCGCTGAAGATCACTCAGATGACGGAATGTCTTATATCGTTGAGAAATCGGACGCAATTAGTGATGTTCGCCTTCCTTCGTCTAAAAGATGCCTTCTCACGACTCTTGTTTCGTTAGTACTCAGCAGGACCAATTGTTACTTTGCGGCCTGGAACCACCTGCACCAGAAGTTTTGCTAGATTCCCTGGAGCGTTCTACGAAAGACCCTAGCGTTCCATTCCGTTGGGCAACGCTGCGACCATGTATGTGTTGATATTCCCAAATCCCGCGTTCTTATTCTATTTTGGATAGTTCTATTCCACATAACCAGTCTGAGTCGCCAGCTCCATGACAAAATCACTGGAGGTGGGTGGGTATCATACACTGAACTGCCTCCGCTCACCCGTATCGCGCAGACTTTGCGCGCACCCAGCCTCTATCCGAAGTCGACGTTCTCAGCTTCCTCGACTCGCTCTCTAAGATGTACTCCATTCTCTCCTTACTTCTCAACCACGTCGACAGGGCCACCTCTGGCCCGGGTTCAGCCGCCTACGCCGTCAGTCTTGCCTTCAGCGGTCTCGTCCTGCCTTTCTACCGCGAGCTCCAGTACCGTGAAAAAAGTAGCAGCGACTCGCCCCAAAACAAACGGCTGCGAGTGCTACGCGAGCAGGCGTACGACATGGCGGTCCTCGGCGGACGCCAATTAGCGTGCGGCATACGCTATCTACCAAAGATTCACTACCTGCCGATCCACTGGGCCACCATCCTCGCGTGGGCTGAATTTGTCGCCGAGGACGCAGATGCACAGGGTACTGTGCCACTCTCCCTCCAAGCGGCGCGAAATCTCGAGACGTACGTCTGTTGAACATGCACTGAACAGAGTATTGCTAATTCATCGTGCACCCAGTTATGCAAATGAGTTGAAGCTTCTAGGTTACTCCTTGGACGTTGCGTCGAGCACGCAGACATCCGCCCTGATTGAGCGACTTGACAGGCATGTCGACCAGACGCTGGTCGCTCTGTTCCACCCTGACGACAGTGTCCGAAATTGATCTTGCCGGTGCCATACAAAAATTTCTCACTAATTACAATATCCCTGGATTGCCACAGGCGGTCTAATATACTTATAAGTATGAATTTACTAGTACTACAAGTAGTTTTGTTTCCTGATATTTCCCCAAAACCAGAGTTAACAGCCTGCCTCTCCACTAATAAAAGATCATTTTAGCCGCATGATCGTCGGCGACTTCCGGATCGGAGACTCCAGACTCCAGACTCCACGCTTCTTGTTCTGAACGATCATTACCGGGTACCCATTCGACCACTGGCTATCACCAATTCGACTCAAGGGTTTTATAGATGGTTGGATAACGCCGGTGACATCTATTTAGTCTGCTCACCGTCCTATTTCCTGCTCTTGCTCACCCTACCACTGGCATTCAAGTTTCCGATGACATCCACATTCTTCTTTTCGGTTACACGCCATGGATTAATGTTTGCGATCCTCTGGTGTTCTTTCCGTGTATCGCGAACCTTGTGATAACGGATCAACACCTCTTCCTCATAGAGTCAGGCTCGACGTTACTGGTCTCCATCTTTAGCAGCGATTTCAAGACAAGTTTACGGTCTCTCGAACTTTGCTTAGGTTGGCTTCTCACCCTCAATGGACTCACGTTATAGCTCATCTGGAAATGGCCGACTGCCTTGCACAGGGTTTCCGGAATTCCACAAGCAAATGTAGCATCGGGTCTGATTTCGGTCTTGGGCATTGCTCGGTGGGTTATCTCGCTCGAATGTGCTGAGTGTTTGCTCTGTGATGACTACACGTTGCCGGACGATTTGCGTCACCTTCATCATCGCAGCAACCGTGGTCGTCGTTTTGTGGACGCGACAATCGCAAAGGAGTACGTTTGGCGGGTAATTTGTTTTTATATTTTTCTGCGACTCACTGCTAACGGCCTCCGTTCTTCAATGTCATATCTCATGTTCCACGTCATCCGCCATCATCGCTTTCGTCAACTTGGCTTTTTCTCTACGTTTGATCTTGTAAATTGCTCTGACAGTTCGCAGGACGCCCACAACTTTGCAAGATCACTCATCATTTGATCAATGTCAGTCTGACTTGCGCGCAGATCACGAAATTCATGGTAGATCATACTTACTTTCAAGTCTTCCAAAAATCAACGGAGGCGCCAGGTCTGGGTTGTATCTTGTGGTGACGTGATTGCGTTTTTTCGCAGTGTATTCAGAAATGGTCGATATCTCGCCGATACTTGGATGCCTCTCAAACTTTGACGTGTGGCCGCCTCTCTCTTGCTTTCACCGTTATGGTTGCTGTTTTCTTCTTTCCCAGGAATATACTGCGGCGATCTTTTGGTTCAAAGAAATAGAATGGGGCAAGCAAACAACAACTCCCACTTTCACCGGAATACTATTTAGATCCCTACATACGAACTCTGACCCCGTACAGTACACCGACGGCAAAACCGCAATCTAACAACCTCGAATGGGTATTCAGGTCTACCACCTCCCTCTTCACTGCTGGTTACAATTAATCAACGACTGCGCTTTCGCGCGCTACCCAGGAAGTTGACGTCCCATCGTTGGCTGCTCTCCATTGGCCCTTATCAAACACGGAGGTAACAGACAAGCTTAAGTAAGGATTTCGACGTTATTTCATCTGAGCCCCAATCTCACCGGATCACATCTATTCGAGGACAACAATGTCCCTCGATACCAGCCCCACCTGCCATTGCACGTTCTTTGAAGGCCATCTGACTGGGAGAAGTCAAGAATAACACTAGTGGGGCAAGAATACTCAAACAACAGTAGCACATCGCATTCTGGGTAAATTCTCCGTGAACCTAACTCTCTCCTCGTCTGTTAGGCGCCACGAGAGCCATCAGATCCCGGGAAACATGCAGATGGTTGTCGCCAAATATCCCCGAGCAACAACCGCAGACGTTCACCTCATCCGGGCTAGTACACTGTCGTCGGTATCCTGTGACATTTTAACAAAAACAGACAGATGCGCACAGTAGCTGGAGCCTTCTCGACCTCCGCACGTTCGGGTGAATCTGACTTATTGGACCTATCTCAGCCTATCTGGCCGGGTCGGTAACTCGGTATATTTCAACTTGCATCAAAATCACTTTCTAAGCCGGGACTAGGATCCGATCGTCTAACGGAGGAGCTCCTTCATTCCACTATTGGCAACCGCCACCCCAAGCTCATGACGACGCCACGGCTCTGTATGTCCTGCTTTGGTACAATCCTTTGAATGCAAACTGTCCGTTTCCACTCTCGCATACTTCGTCGACCTCCTCATCTCCTCGGTCGAGAAAAACACGGACGAGTTTACGATACAGGCGTCATTTTCCGCTGGTTGCCAGGTACCGACTGTTCCCGAGCGCAGCTGCCATTGATGAGTCCTTCAGAAGCGCATCAGATAGTATCAAGTGGAACCCGGCCCGATTCAACTTTGGGGCGCACTGGTTGCGCAGCGTGAGTGGCGGAGGAAGAAATTTATCCGGACCGCATTTGTCTCCTACACTCTTGCGTCCATGTGTTCAACCTCGGTGATCCTCCTTTATTGGCACCGCAAGCAGTGGGGTGCACGGTCACGCACTCACGAATGATGATTCAATGAACCTTTACTGCATGACAAGGTATCCTCAGCCTCTCCTGCGGCACTTCGGAGGTCCTGAATAATTCTGAAGGCATATATAGCTCAGTTACGAGACGATCATCCGATCGTCGTCCACCGTATCCGATCCCGACCAAAGCTACAGAAACGCAGCCGTGGCCTTCGGGGTGTCGCGTTTGTGGCCCAAAGAAAAATTCGTTCTGGTGGCCCGAGAACAGCGTCCAGTAATGCACCTTTTGCTGGCGGAACACCGCGTTGGTATTAGTGGTGAATTGCTCATTAGTGGAGCTCCCGCCCGGGCCATCTCACGGTGATAGCTATGGGGCGAGATCCACCTCAAGCAGTGCTCTAGTTTAAAATTGCAACGATGGTATCGAAGGCTCTGCTTCTTGTGTGATTATTGCTAATCATTTTGGGCTAGTATACATCTTGCCCAGCTTCCGCCGCTTTGCCAAAATGTCCGTCCTGAACTTCTCTAGCACAGAACACATCTAACCCATATGCGACAGGCCTTACCAGAGCTTACGACCACGACCAACGCCGGATCTCCGGACCAGAGTTGAAAAAGTAATACCTCTTTCTGGCGATGAGCAAACAACTTCCGATCAAACGATCCACAGCGATATCTTCCGAAGGAAATGTTCTCAATCATAGCCTATTAAGAACGAGAACTAATACGGAGCATCACCCAGATTTATCCAGATTACAATATCTGAGTCGTTGTACTTTAGCTCTGCGGGAATTTACCGAATATAAAAGCTCTTGATTCACGCCACTAATGTCCCGTCCGACATGGCGTTCAGTTTGCGATACGTCGACTACCCTGCCTCTCCAGATCGCGAGTTCCCCTGCAACTTGTGCCCCCTCTCCTTCGATCGCCAGCACGATTTAAAGCGGCACATCGAAACTCATAGCGGCGAGAAGCCCTATCTTTGCGACCGTGGATGCGGCAAGGCCTTCACAAGGAAAGACGCCTTGAAACGTCATCAGGTAAATTGTCTTCTCGATTTTCGACGTCTTTAATCGCTCTCTGTAGACCACTTTCCCCTTCTGTCCGCCTGTGCACGTCCATTCAAGGCCACCGCAGGCAACTTCAGCCCATTCCTCTTCTCCAATGTATCCATCCTCGTCGAGTCATCCGACTGCGTATGGTGGAGGAGCTCCCTCAACGAACCAGCCCCGAGGATATCCTCCAGTATACGGCTCCCCCCACCCCTCGACTTGGACCAGTCCCACCAATCCGTCTGAATACGGAAGGAGGCCATCGTTATCGTACTATCCGTCGGAAATTCCTCCCCCGCCACACTTCGGGGGCTCTTTCTCTAACCCAGTAAAACATGAGCTTCCGCCTTCCAGCTACGCCCCTTTATTTCTGCCACCCCCACTGCATGGCGGTGATTTCCCAGCCAGCCCCTCCAGGCCGTACCCCTGCGATGCCTGTCCTCTATCGTTTGAACGTCACCACGATTTGAAGCGCCACAAGATAACCCACGTCGGCGAGCGTCCATACGTGTGTAACGGTGGATGTGAGAAAACATTCACGCGGAAGGACGCATTGAAGCGGCACCAGGTCCGTCCGCCGTGTTTTCATTGGGTTCTTCTAACGCGCGTTTAGTTGTCCAAGGAATGCGGAAAGTCGTAAACAACAATGCAATTCGATGATAGTTCGGTTTGAGTCATGGAATATTCTCCACGATTAGTTCGAACAAAATACTGCACCTCTATTGCAGCTTTGGAAAATCATCTGTTATATTTAGTAATGAACGCGTTCAGACTTCGCGCTGTGGGAGAAAGAGCCCAACGCAGATGGCAAGCTCAAGTACTTCCTCATTTTACATTAGAGTGTTTGAAAGTACGAAGCCTAAAAGAAATCGACTCTACTCGGCGGACGAGAAAATGCTGCAAAGGCACCTCTGGATGTTCTAGAATTCTCCATCGCGATTGTATACTTGCATAAAAAATATTATTCGGGCCCTCGCTCTCAAACCTCGTACCTCGCTTGGCTATTGACTAATGGAACACATTACCATGTTCAAGTCCGCGGCTCAAGAGAACTTCACGCACTCCCTCGGCACTATTAGTTCCATCTGATGCGAACTTGCCCAGTAATTACCAATTCGGGGTATTTGGATCTCAGAAGCTCTCATGCTAGCCTAGTATGTAACCATCATTTGCTTGATAAATGGCTGTGCTAAGATTGGCGGTTAGCGAACTTGTACTCTTACTATACCTGTGGGGGTCGGATTTCGACGGACAGTATATTTTTGCGTCTCTTCTTCGTGACAACTGACCCCATTCAACATACTTCTTCGTTCGACGTTACTGCGCGAAGTTGTTCGTGTTTTAGGACGGTGTATTGTGTGCAATAGTATTTCAACCAAATTTCAACCAGGTGCTGCACGTCATACCATATTACTAATAGCACGGATGCAGCAATACAATGAGGTCTCCGAGAAATTACGCGCCATTTAGAACTCTTGAATCTTAGTTGGGCTTGAACTCCATGATTCCCGTCTCCGGTCTCCTGGCTCCCATTACTATCCCTTTCATTTCCACCAACAGAGGGCCTTGGTGCCAAATGTAATAGCCTAAGACTCGTAGTAGCATACGGACGACGCGTGATTTAATCCCACCTAAGCGAGATATTCCTGCACTGTTCTATTGGACTACGTCCCGGGGAAGTGCGCATTATTTCACCGCGCTTGAGTCTGGCATCGGCTGCACCCGAAGTCGAGAACCACTTCTCGCACGTCAAGTTTCAAGTTTCAACCAAGTGTATTACATAATTTGCAACTCTTCTCTGCCCGACTTGGTCAAGTACAACCCGGGATACAGCTAAGTTTGCCCGATGATCCTAACGGTTGCATCCCTAAACAACACAGCATGTGAATTCCTGAGGGAGTTTAGCGCCTCACACGGAATTGTTTTTAGTGAACTCCGCCGCAGAGTTCGAATTCACCATCCCATCTCGAGAAACGTGGGTGCAGAGTAAAAAATCCAACGGGTATCGGGCTGGTGTGGCAGCCATACCGGGGGGGATTTATTATACTCGCATGGTCCAAATGTCTGAACGAGTAGTACCCTTACAAAAAAACTAAAGATGCCAACGGAGCACACACCATTCCAGGATTGGGTCGTACCTCGGTGTGCTCGACCGTATAATAGTACGCTACATGAGCCAAGACATCGGACTGATATCGGCCAGATAATTTCTGTTTGCCGATGAACTTGGAAATGGAACATCAAACTGAAATTGATTGGCGCTTGCGGACATTTGTTCCGGACCACCACAGCAAAATTTCAAAACATGGGTTTTACACTCCCTCCAGAGCTGGAGGAGCTGATATTCCACATTGCTGCCCACCGAAACCCAGAGATGATCCCGACCTTCCTCTGTGTCGCGCGTCGAATTCATATCTGGTCGAGTCGACATCTATTCCTATCCCCGACGAATCTGACTGGCCTGAGGATATAGGCTAGAGCCACTATTATATCGCACAATCGTGAACACCAACACCCGCCAAATCTTAGCCGTCATCGCAGCCATGAGCTCCAAACCCGCCCCCTTCTTCCAAAAGGCGGTCCGCAATGTGTTCCTCGGCTGGGACAAATCCCTCCCCCCAGACGAAACGCGCAAACTTCTAGGTCTCTCCACCGGCATCGAAAACCTAGCTATATTCGGACACCTCCTCGACCCCTCCCTCCTCCCCCTGCTCGCGGACATGCCCCTCCGCCGCCTCATCACAAACCTCGCGCAGCTCTTCGGCGCACCCTTAAACTCTGGCACTGGCATAAACCTAACCCACCCGCTATTCGCCTCCCTCACGCACCTCACCATCCTCCAAGCCGGTGCGCACAGGATCCCCCCAAGCCAGCTCGCCGCGCTGCCCGCGCTCACGCACCTCTGCGTGCGCGTGTCGCGCATCGAGTGGCAGTGGGACGCCATGCGTGCGCTGCTCGACAAGTGTGCGAAGCTCGAGGTGCTGCTGGCGCTGTGGTCGTCCACGGAGAGCAAAGCCGCGCGGTTGACGGCCGAACGCACGCCCTGGTCGGATCCGCGCTTTGTCGTGGCTGTGTTGGCTGTATCCGCCGGCGCCAGCATCCAGAAGAGCTGGGAGGCGGGCACGAGGGGCGGGGTGGATTTTTGGATAGAGGCAGAGACACTGGTTGCACGAAAGCGCATTAAGGAGACGACGGACATGGTTCTCTTCAAGTCTTAGACTATGTACGTGGTTCTCGCGTAACGAAATATCTTTGCTTGTATTTTGATGTATAATATGTAGGATTCGAATACGAGGAGAGAGTGAGACGAGGCACCCATACAAGTTACAATACTGCGCCGTCCATTGCTGGGGCCAAAGGTGTACGTGCAAGGGGCGACGCATCGGCAAGCTGAGAGATGCAAGACTGCCCGCGCTTCTCGAGTCTTCATTACTGCGCTCCATTCTCACCCGCGCACAAGCATAGGCCACCATTAACTATAAATTCTTTGCTCGTATACGCACACGCGGGCTCACGCAATACGTACTGTATGTATAGTATGTAGGATTCCAGTCGGATTCGATTCAGGATTCAGAATACGAAAAAAAGAGATCGAGACAGAGACAGAGACGGAGAAATTGCAATCAGGTCGTAACGAGGTATAGTAGTGTACGTGCAGGGGGCAGGGGGCGGCGCGGCGGCAAGCGAAGGGTGCGTGTAGAGTAGGTAGACAGACAAGCAAGCGAGGGATGGGGTAGGGGAGGGATGGGGATGGGGTGGGGCCGGCCAGGGAATACGGGTTATGTACAGGCGCGGCAGTCTATGCGAGTCGGAAAGATATATGGATGGATGGGATGGGGGATGGGATGAATGTATGCGCAACTGCACACACCCAAGGGTTCGCGCGCCTTAGACCGCCGCCGTCCTGCTCGGATTCCTCGCCAACGTCGCCCCAACCCTCTGCGCCTGAATCGAGCTGAACCGCTGCAGCTCCTCCGGCTTCATCGAGATCTTCTGCCCAAACCCAACCTTCCTCGCCGCCCTTTTGATGAAACTGACACGATTGCTGTACAGGCTCTCGTGGATCGACGCCGCGCGCGACTGCGTGCGCGTTATCGGGATACCGTCCTCGCCCTTGGTCGGCGCAACAGCCTGCGCGGCGAGACGCCGCTCGCGGAGGTGCTTAATCACCGTCGCCTTCATCGCGAACTTGATCCAATCGAGCGGCATGAACCACACGATGTTCTATAGGGGGTGGAGATCGTCGTCGTTAGTTCGAGATCAATCACCGAAACACCCGCTAAAACGCACCCAAACCCACACGATCCCGATCCAGCCACCGCTGATGCCGTGAATCTTGGTGAAGCCCCAGTCGCCATACGCGGCAATGATGGACGAGATGAGCTGCGCGATGCAGAAGGCGCCGAGGAGGGCCGACGAGGGACGCTCCATGAAGAAGAACCCGTGCGACCGCGTGACGAAGATGAGCGCCTGCGAGATGATGGCGACCTGCAGGTACACAACCATGTGCAGGCCCTGGTCGTTGTGCTGCACCGGGAACGAGTCGAGCGAGACGCCGAATTTGTCCTGGAAGAAAGACGTCTCGAGGATAATGATCACAAAGCTCACACTACCACGCATCGGTCAGCAAACTCCCCTCGAAAACAAAGGGAAAAAAAAAACGCACGTCGAAAGCGTCAAATACAACCCATACGCAACCGCATAGCTGAAAATCTCCGCCAAATCCCAACTATCCGGCGTATTGCTCGGCAGCACCCGGTCCACCGACAGCGTCATAATCGTCCCGTCATTCAGCAGCGCAATAATCAGGATCATAAACGGCGGGAAGTCAAACTTGTACGCAAACGCGAGGATGGCAAAGCACACGACGATACGGATCGTCACGGCGCACGCGTAGATGGAGTAGTTGCGCATGCGCTGGAAGATGATGCGCGAGCCGCGGATGGCGTGCACGATGGTGGAGAGACCGGGTTCGGTGAGGACGATGTCGGCGGCGCCGCGGGCAGCGTCGGTGGCACCCTCGACGGCGATACCGACGTTGGCGCGGGAGAGAGCGGGGGCGTCGTTGGCTCCGTCACCTGAAGGGCGTTGAGCGTCGACGACTTGTCAAAGAAAAGAAAACGACGAACCAGTCATAGCGCACAAATGGCCAAGTCCCTGCAGCCGCTTGACAATCTCGTACTTGTGCTCCGGGAAAACACCAGCGAAACCATCAGCATCCATGATCATCTCGTCCAAGCTCGCGTGCTTGCCGCCGGGCGCGGGGCCGTCCTTGAGCACCTTGGCGGGGTACATGTGGTCGCCCAGTCCGAGACGACGGCCGGTTTCCTTTGCGATAGCGAGCTGGCGCGGCGTCAGTGAGTCGTCTGCTGTCTCATTCGCGGTGGTAATGCATACCTGATCTCCGGTAACCATCTTGACCTTGACACCGAGCGCGAGCGCATCGTCGATAGTCTGCTTGGTGTCCGAGCGGGGCGGGTCGAAGATGGCGAGAAGACCGATGAGCTCGAATCTAGCGGCGAAAGTCGCGTGAGAAGAGGAAGAGAGTACCGTCAGCGCCTCATCCAAAAAAAAACTCAAAAAACCACCCACCCATTCCCCTCCGCCTCGAAATCATCCCCATCCAGCTCCTCATACGCAACCGCAAGCGCACGCAACCCACGCGTCGCATACCCCTCGACGTCGTGCTCGAGCTTCGCCTCGAGCTCCTCCGTGCGGTTGCGCGAGCACAGCTCGATGATGGAGCCGGTCATGCCTTTCGTGACGCGCTTGAGTTTGCCTGGGGGGGTGCACGGACGGGTTTAGAGATCCCACTTCGCACTGGGGCAGGGTCAACGCTCACCAGTCGCCTCCTCCCGATACGTAATCTCCGTCCTTTTATCCGTCGGGTTGAACGGCTTGAAATCGAGCAGCTTGATCCCCGCGCGCGCGCGTCCGGCTTCACCGCAGGCTTGCACGACGGAGGCGTCGATGGCGTCTTGGTTCTCTGTGCGCGAGGCGTAGGCGGCGAGGAGGATGACGTCGTCGGCGGAGAAGGAGCTGGGGGGGTGTTAGCGTGTGTGGGACAGAGCGGAGGGAGGGGGTGGGTGGGGAAGGTGGTGGTAGCGTGGTGTTAACGTAGAGCGGGGGGTGGATGGGGAGGAATGTATTAGCGCGGTATTGCGACGTAGAGAGAAAGGTCAATTCCAGGACGGAGGGAGGGGAGTAGACGTGTAGTAGCACGGTGTTGCGACGAAGAGGGAGGCACCCACCTATACGTCAAAATCGTCTCCCGATCAATCGTGAGCTTGTTCGTCGTGAGCGTGCCGGTCTTGTCAGAGCACAGGATCGTGACGCCCGCGAGCTCCTCGATGGCAGTGATGCGGGTGACTGGGGGTGGGTTAGCGAGCGTCAACGGGGGTGAGCGAGGGGGAGAAGGGGAGTGATAACGAGGGAGAAGCAAGGGGAGTTGGCGAGAACGTTAACGAGTCAAGGAACGTTAACAAGCCAAGGAGGAAGCGAGCGAGAGAAGCAGAGAGAGGGAGGCGCTCGCTCCCTCTCTCTGCCGGCTCTCCCCTTCCAGCTCTCCAACGCAAGCAACCCCACGAGTAACAAGTCCCAAAAACGAGGGAAGAAGAAAACCCACCAATAGCCTTATGCTTCGCCAGCTGCTGCGCCCCCACGGCGAGCGTGACGGACAGCACGGTCGGCATCGCGATCGGGATGCCGCCGATGAGGAGGACGAGGATGTTGTCGAGGCCTGTAGCGAGCGAGCGTTAGCGAGCGGGCATAAGCGGAGGGGAGGGGGGGTAGCGAGCGGGCATGAGCGGAGGGGAGGGGGTAGCGGGATAAGCGGAGGGGAGGGGGGTAGCGAGCGGGCATAAGCGGAGGGGAGGGGGTAGCGGGCGGGCATGAGCGGAGGGGAGGGGGTAGCGGGCGGGCGGAGGAGGCGGAGGGGAGGGGCGTAGCGAGCGGGCATGAGCGGAGGGGAGGGGGTAGCGAGCGGGCATAAGCGGAGGGGAGGGGGTAGCGAGCGGGCATAAGCGGAGGGGAGGGGGTAGCGAGCGGACATCGAGTGAGTGAGGGAGGGGAGGGAGTGGAATCCTCAGTGGATACAGGTGGGGGTAGCGGACGTGGAAAGAGGAGAGTGTAGCAGAGGGGAGGAGAGGAGGGGGCCACGCGCGACCTCCCTCGCATCGCACAAAAACACCCGCATCACGATGTGACACGTCCACCTCGCCCATCGTCCAAAAAACACCTCACCCCCACCACGCCTTGACATATAAAAAGATAGGAACACGCACCCCGCCTATAAGAGTACCGAAACCCAGCATACAGAACGAGAATCTCGGCGATGACGAATATGCCGATGGCGACGAGGCAGAAGGAGCCGATCTGGGCGAGGATTTTTTGCAGGTGGCCGGTGGTGTCGTCGTCCTGCGAACGGAGTGAGCGAGAGTTAACGAAGGGGAGCAAGGGAAGGGGACAGAAGGGGGGGAGCGGGGGGGAGGGGAGGGGGAGCGGGGGGGGAGGGGAGGGGGAGAGGACAGAAGGGGGAGCGGGGGAGGGAGGGGAGGGGGAGAGGACAGAAGGGGGGGAGCGGGGGGGGGAGGGGAGATGGGGGAGAATGGGGGAGCGAACGAAGTGAGCGATTGTCAAATAGAATAGGAGACAGCCGGAGGGAGGAATGAGACGGAGGGGAGAAGAGGAGGGAGGCGAGGCGAGGCGAGCAAGGGGGAGGAGAGGCAAGGGAGTGAGAGGGCGAGAAGGGAACCGGGAAGGGGGGAGAGAACGGGGAGCGGGCGAGGAGGGGGAGGAGACAGAAGGGAAGGGAGGGGGGAGGGGAAGGGAGAGTGAAGGGAAGCGAGGGAGCCAAGGGGCGGGGGAGGGCGAAGGGAGGAGCGAGGGAAAAGGGAGCGTGGCGAGCGAATGGGAGATAGAACGGGAAGCAGAAACCCACCTGCCCAACCAAACTCGCCGCCCTTCCAAAGAACGTGTTCGCGCCAGTGGAGATGACCACGCCCTCCGCCTCGCCCTGTTTGCACGTCGAGCCCCTATTCACTTTATTAGCATCTTCTTTTACATCCACTGTCTGCGCTCGTTCGGGTGCGTCTCCGTGCACTCATGCAGAACAGAGCACAGCACAGCAGGAGAGGATGCAGGGAAAAGGACAAGTAGAGTAGAGATATGAAGGAGGCAGGGACGGAACACCCACGAAAAACACTGATCCCCGAGCTTCTTGCTCTGCGGGAGACTCTCGCCCGTGAGGGCGGCCTGGTCGATCGAGACGTTGATCGCCTCCGTGAGACGGCAGTCCGCGGGGACGATGTCGCCGATTTTGAAGGATACCTGCGTCGTCGTGCGTCAGCACGGCCATTTTCTTTGTACCAATAGATAGAGAGGGAGGGGAAAGACGCGGTCCCCTGCGAGGCAAGGCGCAACCTGCGCCCTGCGGGGACACAGGACACCCTGGCCCCGACAGGGACACAGAGAACCCGCCCCCTGCAGGGACAAGCGGGAAACCCACCCCTGCGGGTACACGGGGACCCAGGAAAGGAAGCAAAAGGAAGGAAGACAAACCATATCACCCGGCACCAACCCCGCGCTCTCGATCTCGCTCCAGCTGCCGGCGCGCTTAACTTTGGCCTTTGGCGCGAGGGAGTCCATGAGGGCCTTGACGGCGTTCCCGGCGCCGCGCTCTTCGTAGAAGCCGATGGCGGAGTTGATGAAGAGGAGGAGGACGATGCCGACGAAGTCCTGTGAGCGTTGTGTTATTTATTAGTTAGGGAGATAAGCAGAGGAGGGAGGAGGAAAGGACGAACCTGCCAATCAGGCGCACGGCCCTCGCCGTTGGAGAGGGCGATAGCGACGAGCGCGGCGGCTTCCATCACCCATGAGAGCGGGTTCCACATGAACGACAAAAACTACCCAGTCCACATCGTCAGCACCGCACCCAACGTCACACAGGAGCAAGGGGACCCACCTGCAAAAACGGATTCTGGTCCTCCTGCTCGAGCTTATTCGGTCCAAACAGCCCAAGCCGCCTCTCCGCCTCCTCGGGCGACAGGCCATTCTCATCGCACTGCAGCAGCTTGAAGACATCGTCAATGACGATCGTCTCGAGGTCGACCTTCTCCTTGTCGTACAGGTCCTCCGCCTTGAGCTCGATCGTGCTCATATCGACGTTCGCATGGGTCGCCTTCTCCTCGTCGTGCGTGAACTCCTTGTACTCGCGCTTCGTGCGCTGCGGCTCGACGGCGGCGGCGGGCTCAGCGGGGGCGGCGTCGGTGCCGGGGACCTTTGCATCGTCGGCGGGGCCGGGGGGGGAGACCTTTTCTTCGTCGGCCATGGGTGGGGATGGAGGGGGAAGAAGGAAAGTACGATCAAACACCACATCAAACTTTTTATTTCAGACCATCAGACAAACAGCATCCAACACCGAGTTGATAGGACGACACCCCGCCAATCACCGCTCTCCTCCCTACCCTGTATCCTATCCTACGCTACTGTCGTATCTCCGCACACTCGTCCACCGGTGTGCTGGGGACACCCCCTCCGCCGCAGCCCGGTGCGAGGAAGCAGGGACCGCATGAGCTCATGCCGATGTCGACATGTCCGAGTGTCCGAGTGTCCAGATATACCCAGCCAATGGCGATATCCCGCACCTCCTATAAATAGTCATCCCCGATGACACCCCACCAAGTCATCCCCAATGACACCCCACCAACCAAGTCAGCGACCCGGTTTCTCCGCCCCGTCCCGACTGCCAATTGTCCGACTCCGACTCCACAGTCGCGAGCTATTTAACGCAACGCACGGCTTGGCATCGACACCCAAGTCGCCGTGCTTCGAAAACACCCGACACGTCGCGGGCCACGTCTCGCGGAACGCACTCGGAATGGACGAGGCGCTGTGGAGCTCTGTCTCGGCCGACCCACCTTGTCTATCCATTGAATAGCATTGATCTACACCCGTCCCGTCCCGACACCGATACCTATTTCGGGCCTTCCCTAACTGCGACGGGCCGATGTGATGTATCCTACCTCACGCGTCAAACAAATACTTGATTTGAATCCCAGCTCAAACGCCAACTCGCAACTCTCGAGACTACTCAACCTGCGACAGCCTTCATTCTATTCTAGGATACTTATTCTCGTCGCGACTCTCCCCGCCGGCGTCCACCCAGTGTCGCGTGCCGTGTGTCACCTTTCTCTTCTTTCTCTTCCCTTGCCGTCTCTTCGTCTTCTCTTCTCGTCACCGCCAAAGCTTTCCACGCGAAGCCTGTTAGTGACAACACAATTCAGAAACCCCAAGTCTCATTTGTTTCGTTCCCGCCATGTATGTACAGAACTTCCAGTCCTGCCAGCCTCGACTACAGGCAAGTTCGCTCCAGCTATTTCAAGACCTGTACCTATACTTATCACGAACTCGAATCAATCGGAAAATGTCGGCCGCGGCCTACCTCCCTCGCGGCTCAAAGTTGGATGGATGGACACCGGAGTCGTACTGGTGGAACGCAGGCTGGGAATTGGCTCGGCAGTGCCTCGGAAAACAGTGCGCTCGGAACGGACGGCACGGCACCTTCGTCTCGGCCGACCCACCTACTCACGAACCATGTCTCGCTATACCTCCGGGCAGGACTCGACTTTTGCGTGTTCGCCCAACAATAATATCGCGCGTCTCCTTCTTCTCTTTCGATTCTCCTTATGTCACGTACATCCCAAACACTTGAACTTCATGTTCAAACTCGAGCAACTCGAATCTGACCCACGTCCAACACCTTGATTCACCCAACCACACCCACGCCCACACCCAAACCCACCAACCCCAATATTCTGATTCCCGCTAACACCGTCTCAAAATTGAATCCTTCCCGACTGCGGCATCCTGACTGCGGGTCCACCAAGTTATTTCGAGACTTCTCTGCGTCTCGAGCTATTCCGAGACTTCTCTGCGTCTCGAGCTATTCCGAGACTTCTCTGCGTCTCGAGCTATTTCAAGACTAACTGACACGAATCGCGGGCCAAAACACCTCTCGCAGTTCAAATCTGACGCCGTCCCATCCTTTATTTATTCACGCCGTACCATCCTTTATTTATTCACGCCGTACCATCCTTTATTCATTCATTCATTCAATCATTTACTCGAGTGCCAGATAAAACCCCAACGAAAATCAAGTGGGCGAGTGAGATTTGAGACTCGGCGAGTGAGATCCGAGCGCCGAATGCCCACCACCAATATATGTATGTATCTCTTTGAAATGAACGTAGATTGATTTGTTCGATTCACAGCAACCAACCTCGATTCACACATGTGCAACAATCCAACCACAACCACTGCCTGATCTGCACGTGTTTGCGCTCAAACCTCCCCCGAGGGCGGAACGACTAAGTGCTTATTTCGACACTCGCCGACACTGACATGACACGAATCCCGGGCTAAAATACCTCCCTCGCGGTTCACATCTGACGCCGTACGAGTCCGAGGGCAATGCCGAGCTAAATTTTTTTTACCTCACGGTTCAAATCGGACGCCGTCAACGCTTATCGTACCCGGCACCATGTATTCATCCAGTCATTTGATCCGAGTCCGAGTCCGAGTCCGAAGTGAGTGACTGAGCGAGATGGATGGCTGTATACTTTACACAGTAACATTGATGTTGATTTCAGATTTCCTCCCTGACACTGTAACAACAGAACGTTCTCGAGTCCCCGAGTCGGACTCGGAGTCGAACCAAAACCACCAACTTCACACACAGACGCTTTACATCGAGTAAGTAGTGCTCACTCGTTCCGCGCACGTTTGCATATTCTGTGCCGCGTGACGAAGAAAAAGAAATGCGTGGAGTCTTAGTCCAGGCCTGAAAATTCACAAGCAGGAGCAATCCATTTTGGAACTCCAGGAACATTCGTGGAACCAAGCTGAGGCTGAGCTATTGGTGTTGAGTTCGGATTTTGAGGTGTCTTACTCCGTGACGGAACAGACCGCAAAACAAAAATCTTTCGAAACACTAAAGAAAGTTTGAACAACCAGTCGATGACTAAAATTCCAACTCGTAAGCCCAATTTTCTGAGCCAAGACCAGGTATTAATTTTACCTCTTCATATGCAGACCCCAGATCACAAAGTACTAGCAACTCTCCCCCTTCTTCGGCACATAGCAAAACTGCTATAAGTACACATTAGTAAAACCCATCATGTTGAACTGAACGACGAGCTCACAAATTTGCCGAAGCAGCAACACCCGTTGTCCAGTTCGCAGGTTGGGTCGCTACAGTAGCCAGAGCATTTTTCTTTCGTGTTTGTCTGTTTTCCGTTTCATTCCATAAGCAACGACAAGCACGGATAAAGAACATACCAAAGGGTTGAGAACGGCGGATTTGTCAGGAGCATGCATGCTTGCGACGGAGGACGCGAGGATGAGGACGGCCGCGAGGAACAGCGTAGTGGGGTACATTGGCGGGAGAAAGCAGATGAGGCAAAGGAGCGCTCGTTCGTTGTTTTATGTACCTATCGCCAATACAGCCCGCGAAGCGCGGCGTACCTCCTTATCTTTACGAGGCCTGCATCCTGGACATAATTCGATGAATTGGGTTTTGTTGGATGGGATTCTGGACTTGAGATTGAGGGGAGTGCTTACTCGCATATAAGTAAGTGCATTAATATTATTGCAAGTGTCGCACCTTATCACTTGTCCGCCAGAGGGGCGCAAATACTCCGGTGACAATTGAATTCGGACCCAGGGTAAATTCTGCGTGCTTGGCCAATCTCCTTGGAATTTCGGGGCTGAAAATTCGCCGTTCTCCTGCAAATTACCCCCAAATTTGGCAAATGGCGCTCGACCTTCTTTGGAACGCCTACCTCAATACGGCGTGTGGCACTCCTTCCCTTACCTGCGCTCGCTATGCACATCGCACTACCTCTCCTCGCTCTCGCTTTTCCGTTGTTTTCCACCGCCGCTGTGCTACAACACCGTTATGACCCTGGTGAGCACTCGCACCACGTCGAGCAACGATTGCCGAGTACCCACCCTGATAATCCTGGTGTGTTTCGATGCTGCAATTTAAAGTTCAACCTAAACGATTTCATCTTACATCAGTGCATTCATTATTTCGGCGGGGCGGCGAGACGGATGGTGTAACGTACGCTCCCGTAGGCTCCGCAGGTGTCTTTGGATCTAGTTCTTGTGCAGTTCCATGTGACTTACTATTTTCATTAGAATCGGCGGCTGGATATCCTCCAGATCCACCCGCCTCCCCAGATGTCAAGCCTTTGCCTGCGGTACGAGAAGCTGGGGAAATTGAAATTTGAGGCGGTTGTAGATACGTAGAATAACCTGAGCCAGTGCACGGAGAACGCGGAGAGCTATCGAAATGGAGCGTGGACCTCTAAAAATGGATTTGTCGAGTAAGAGCGAGACTCGAGTCCGGCGCAGCAAGACCGCCGTTGAAGATGGAATGTGAATGGAATTGAGAGTGGGACGAGCGCCTTTATAGTCGCAGCAACTGGGGGAAAGCAGCAAGACCTTCGAACGGCGAGTTGTGATCAAGTTGTGATGCTGTACATCGGCAAGGTGTCGGGTGAGAAGTCAGGTCACGTCACGGTCACATGCTTTCAAGCAACTTCAAGTTTCTGCCACTTTTCTGCCTTGGTTCCAGCCGCATCACGCCTCCCTGGAAGGGTGCTGACGGTTTAAAACTTACATTGACTCTTCATCGACCGCGTTTATACTTGCTTTCTTTCCTTCCCCTTAAATTTCCTCCCCGCTCTCGCTTGGCTCTCGCCATGAATTTATGGGAGCTTTATTTTCGCTTGAATAGGTGCAGTGCGTGGAATTTATCTCGGTATCTTTACAGAGTTCTGGCTCTCTTCGACCTTCATCTGGGCTATGGGTTTTGGGTTGCTCCGAACAGACTTGCCAGCACTGGGAGCACCCATGATACTGTCTGGTCGTTCTCCAGATCTGTCTATCGTCCCGTTGAATCTCCAGCTGGTCCATGGTACTAGAGCTCGGCGAACCCCCAACAGAACGGCATTCAACAGGGCGCCCTTACCTGCCGGGAAGTGCCTCAGTGATTCCCACCGACTTTTTCAGATTTCCTGATGTTGTTCCCTCGAAAGTGTTGTGCCTTCGTTGTCGCCCTAATCTCCGCTAATCTGCGCTACGATCTTGCAGCCCTCATGCGTAGGTGAGGAACGCGCCTCTTTTACCCCTCATTGCCATGGCGAATCCGCATTGGGTAGTTAGCCATTTGAAGAGCGGAGGAGCCGCTTCAACGACGGCGCCCTTACGACAGGTAAATCAACCCGCCCAGTGTCACTGGCGGCTTATCTTTCTATTGGATCTCGTTCTCTCTAATAGCACTGTCAGGAGTTTGCTTGCTGATACGAATCTATCGCGCACGCATGCTGAGATGTCTGCCATCTACTCGCCGTAAACAGCCCTTTACAGTATATCAACCTGCCGCTTGCCTGCCGCGATCTGGTGCTCCACCTATATTCCACCCGCCTCTCTGAGCACACGTCGATTCATCCAGTAATAGCGGCGAGCGCTTGCTCATTGCAATTAATCACTTGATCCCGACTCCAACTGACGACACTTATTTATGCAATTCGCTCTGCGCTGGGAATGCAAGGCCATTTCGCCCCCCTTTTGATGTGAGGAAGTAGCCCACATTTGTGGATTTCCGTTAATCCAGAAGTACGAGAATCACAACTCATACTAGAGCCGCTATTTCTGACTTTCTATCTTGAGCTCGCCGTATGTATGGAACCGCTGTCTCAACCATGCATCCGCAATGTGGCGTTGCGCCGCGGCGAGCGAATGCACGTCTATGTTCAGTTTCGATTGCTCAGTGAAGCCAGCCGCCAGTCGAAATATGTTGCTTCTCATTGGTTCACTGTCAGGTAAGTGGGGCTCAACATTAGTACGACTGCGCTTGCCAAATCCCAGTGCTGTCCGAAATGCAAACTTGAGCCCTTTGCTCCGCGAATCAATTCGGCTACTTTTTACGGGACTACAATTGACTTCACAGCATAACTATAACCATCAAATACCTCTTCGTCCTTCAAATAAGTGTCTTTCGTCCCTCATCTCTCCGATTCTGGACTAAGTTCACGTTAGACTCGTCAACTGAGTGAGGTAACGCCTTGACCGAACGTTGCTCATTATATTGCTGTGCGGGCCTGGAATCCTTTGGTCTCAGCGCAGAATTCACGGTTCGGGAGAGAATTTGGAACTAATACGCGCATTTAGGTCAATGGGCAACCTGACCTTTCGACAACGGATCAAAACTTGCCAGCCGGATCAATCCTGGCAATCCCGGCTTCTCTGATCGCCGTTATATGGCCGTCCGGATTAGATGAAACGACGAGCGGAATTCTGCACATCAAATTTGATTCATTCTCCTGCTCCACGCATAACCGCGTGCAAGTTGAAGCGCCGGGTACATGCACCCAATTTGCAATCGGGTTTGAGAGCCTCCGGTCTAGATCTGATCGGCCCTCGGGAGCACTCTCTGCTTTTCACCTGCTAGGAACCATCTTGCAGACTGTCCTCTGTTCTGCTGCTACCGATGTGAGTCCGTATGCGGTCAGGCTAACACTTCAGAGAGTAAACCAAGTCTTCTCTTTCATATCGACGTCGACTGAACTTCATCTCCGCCGCCCTCGTACTGGTCGTCAACGTGGCACTGCATACATTTGCTCGAGCATTGCCTCATCAACATCACTGGTGACAAATTGAATTCTGGGCCCGGGCCCAGGTAAATTCTGCTTCAAGGCTTGGTTGCCTGGAAGTGATGGCAAATCCCATTCAATCGGGGTTGATTCGCCGTTCTACTCCAAATTACTACCGAATTTGGCAAATGGCGCTGCATTCGACCTTCTTTAAAACGCCTATCTAAATGCGGCGTCTGGCCCTTTTTCTTCCCTTCCCTTCGCTCGCTATGCTCATTTTACTACCTCTCTTCGCTTTTCCGTTGTTTTCCGCTGCCTCTGTTGTACTAGAACACCGTTATCAACCCGGCGGCAGCAGCGATTACAGCGTCGAGCCACGTCTGCCGAGTACCTGGTATCATCACCCTGATCATCCTGGTGTGTTCCGGTGCTGCACTTCAAAGTTCAAGCTAAACAAATATATCTTGCATCAGTGCATTCATTATTTCGGCGGGGCGGTGAGACGGATGGTGTGACGTACGCTCCCGTGGGCTCCGCAGGTGTCCTTCGCTCTAGTTCTTGTGCAGTTCCAAGTGACTCACTATTTCGTTAGAATGGGCGGCTGGATATCCTCCAGATCCACCCGCCTCCCCGGATGTAAAAACTTTGCCTGCCGAATGGGTGGCGGCTCTCAATGATGCAATCGCCCGTAAAGTCATTCCAGACATCCCCCTTTCCACCAACACATCGGATGGTGTTCCGGTTTATCCCAAGGGTTAGATGACTTCGTTTCCTTCGTTCCATCTTTCTGTCAATATTTATTTTCTTTCAAGGTACCGATCCCAACAGCGCCGGAGTCTGCTCTGCTACATACCAATGCAGAATCCCAGGTTCGTAACCAGACGCTCTACTCAAACTAGCTCATCCCTCGCTGTGTAGGTGACGTATGGGACGCTCCCCCTGGTTATATCGGTTTGAGCTTTGACGATGGACCCGAAGGTTTGTCTTTCTTACCAGACGCATATCATCAGTGCTGACTTAACAAAAGCTGTACCCTTATCCCATTTTCTTTGCGTTTTCACTCTGAAACCGCACACAGGGTTCGGATGCGCTGATTGCGTTCCTGAAAACAAATAATCAACAAGTGACCCACTTCATGATTGGGAGTAACATCAGAGATAACCCCGACGCCTTCATACAAGAGTTCAACCTAGGTAACGATATTGCCGTGCACACCTGGACCCACCCGTACATGACCACTCAGAGCAATGAAGAGGTCGTGGCCGAGGTATGGGTTCTCGAGTTACCATATACATTGAGTCTGATCATTTATCGTGGTGCAATAGCTGGGTTGGACTATGCAGGTAAGTGATCTGTGTCGTTCCTCGTATCCAATTTGCTGATTAGTATGAAGATTATTCACGTCAGTCGAGTGTTTTCAAAAGTAAAAGGGTAAATTTGAACTTCGTGTAGAACTCTACGGGCGGGCGCGTACCCAAATTTTGGCGGGTGAGAGCAATTATGTCTTACATTCAAGCAAGTACTGATTTTTCCAGCCTCCCTATGGAGGTACGTGCCTCACTAGCCGTTTTACACACCTTTCAACTTCTCGCAGATAGCGACACACGTGTCAGCGCTATCGCTAAAGAGGTGCAAACGCTCATTGATATTCTCTCCTTTTCGTTTCTTTTACTCATCAACGTTTTCAAGGTGTTCGGCTTGACAACGGTTATTTGGAACCAAGACACTGATGACTGGAGTCTCACTGACTCTCCACCGGGGACAACCGCAGCCAAAATCAATTCATCGATGCATGAATGGCTCACCGGTCCGACAACCCCCGGTCTTATTATCCTCGAGCATGAGCTATCGAACCAATCCGTAGCAGCCTTCAAGTCGGCTTATCCGGTAATGCAACAGAACACCCAGTGGACCATCATGTCACTCGCGCAGTTGATCGGCAACAACACGTCATATCAGAACGCCGACAACAGCACCAGTCCCGTGAATGCAGTGGACATCATCAACGCGAAGAGTGGCTCACCTCCAAGCGCTTCCTCAGCCTCCATCTCGCAGTCGTGCGTCGTTTCTACCTCAGGTACTGCTATACTGACGCTCAAATCTTTTGCAGACAAACATCCGGAAAACCAGCAAGTTCGGGTATCAACTCCACTCCTTCCTCGACGCCAAGTCCCAAACCAAATTCAGCTTCCTCTGGATGGGCATTCGGTTCAACGACGATATTGACCGCTGCTGTCTGCATGTTTATGCTTTGGACGTAACTGGATGTTTATACTATAACCGGACAGCGACATGGACGTTTTAGCATGACTTGCATTTCCGCACGATATATAATAAAGAGCTTGCGCCTATTGAATTTTTTGCGGTGCCCGAAATGTATTTACTATTCTGCCTCCATTGCGGGGACACACGTATCTCGAGGCTATCGAGGCGACGGGCACTTAGGGTTCCTCCCATACGGTTACATGATTCCCTTGCGGACCCAACTGGTTTGATTTTGCGACCGAGTCTGTCCAACAAATGCGAAGCGTGGAAGGTGCGTGAGAAACTGTCATCTCCGTAGATGAAAAAATCTTTGAGAGTAACTGGGGCCTACACCACATTACATAGTAATGTGACTGGGGTGAGGAGCGACGCATGCATGACATTACGTCGTGAAAAGTGCATCGAGAGCGTGGATAAGAGGGAGGAAGCATATCTACGAGCGCTCGCAGGATAACTCAAGCGCATTCATGTAGCCCTGCAGAAGGGTCAACATCCCCGAGGTGGCCGAACTTGTTTGATGACATGTGACAAGTTCGAACTTCTACTCAATTCGAACCAGGAGTCGTGGTGCATCCACATCGAGATAACGGAATGAATATCCGCACAATGTGTCGTGTTTCAATGAAACACCGATATCTAGTGAGCGAATGTCCCGTTTGGTTTCGTGGAATAAGTATAATGTGTCGGCTTTGTTGTGAATGTGGCGGCTATCAAATAAATTTGTCCCCAGACTTGATCTATCGAGTTGAGCCGTGTTGATGGCCGACGCCATAGCTACATCGGATCGATGAGTGCCGTCTCGCCGATTTGTAGGCAGCTGGCTATCAACGGCATTGTTAGCTCTGGGTTGGGTTTGCGTAGGTGGCTAGGCTTACTAAGTAGGACAATCACAAGGTACTGGCTGAGAATCTCAGTCTGAGATGCCAGATGCCGTGTGTAGCTGGTGGGTCTAGCTAATATGGGTTTTAACTCAAGATAAGCTGTCGCGCTAAGTATCCTCGGACCCGCCTATGCGTTTGTGATCCCGATGGCCAAGATGGGTGGTCTGACCAAGGTCTGACATCCTTAGGTTCATTCGTAACAAGCTTGTCTCAGAAAAGCAACTGCTGATGGCTTATATGTCGGTCGTATCAATCGTACTACCTTCAAACCAGTGTATGCAGCATCTAGCGCGGACGCCGCGGTTACCTTCCTCAGGGAAAAACAGTACCCTTGTGACTTCGACAGGATTTCGTGTATGAATTCATCAACCTATTCCAGCTTAGTCGAGAGCGCCACCAGCAACGTCCGTCGGTCTGGAATTGCCAGAATAGTAAAATTAACTATTCTGTTTCTGGTCTGAAATGCCGACATCTCCGCAGAATCCGAGGCGCTCGCTTCTGTTCCATCTCCGTTCGAGTCATGTGGGTTTATTAAAGTTCCATTCGGTCAGTAGCACTTACAGCGAGATGTGGTCTTTCAAATTTAAAGACAAAGGTGCGCCCAGTCGGCCCAGCAGAGCACGCGAACACACCTGTCGACTGCATAATTGGAATCTCAATTTTGAAATGCTCAATCTGAACTGCAAATTTATTTCATGGTCCACGCCCCGGGCCCGGCCCCTGGGTTGCCTGCCATCTCTGGTCAGTCCCTGTAAATTCGAATTTTTGTTCGCCATACTAACTGTGATCCACTCCAAATCATCGCTGAGAATGATTCTCCGGCAGTAGCCCCATAAATACAAGGGTGAACCTACCGTGCCACTGCCATCTCTCGACGGGTGTACGGCTCTTGTCATCGGATAACAATAATAGAACGGCGAAGCCTCTCTCCGCTCCCGTGGCCGGACTCAGAGCCTTGTCCCAGAGCTTATATAAAAGTTGAACATTCGTCCTCATCCTCCACGCTAGTTCCGGTCCTCAGTCATCCTTCCCTCCGAACAATTTGAGAAACATGGCATATACAATTGCTCTCATGGGACTCTCAATGCTAGTGCTGCACCTGTTCTTCCGACGACAGAACTTCCTGCAAAACATTATGGGACCACCGTCTCCGTCGTGGATATTCGGTAGCTAGTTTGTGCAACGTCGGGCCATAATGGATGTTGATTTTATGACGCAAGGACACATGCGGCAGTTACTGCTAGCATCCCGGTTCGGGGACCATGAATTTCAATGGTTGAAGCACTACGGACCCGTGTATCGACTAAAGGGATGTTTTGGGGTGATTTTCAATCGTGCCATTTCCACATTGGCGCTGGAGTTCATATATTTGCAGCAAGATCGCCTTATGGTTGCGGACCCACTTGCATTGCAATACATCATAAACAGCCCGAGCTTCTACCGTTCCCCAATCAAAGACAACGTCGCGTATTTGCTGTTCGGAGAAAGGAGTGTCATAACCGCCACAGGCAGGTGTTGAGTATTGCTTGCGCAGTATGATTGGACCGTGACTATGGCGCCATAGGAAACGAACACCGCCGACTCCGCGCAGCCCTTAATGTCGGATTTACTCCCGCAGCTGTGCGAAGCTACCACCTGGCGTTCCAGAAGGCAGCTGAGATGGTGGGGCATTTTCAAATGTTGAACCATACTTTGACCTCAATGGCCTTCTCAGATTTCAGACGAGTTTGAAAAGTTCCCTGCGACTGCAACGGATGTCTGCCAGATTCTAAGCACCGGTGCGCTTCGTGCAATCAGCGAAGGTTGGTGGTTTGACTCCGAGTCTTGTCCGATACTGAGCCACTTATAGCCATTATGGGTGTTTCCACCCAAGATCTGGGTGACGAATTCGTGGCGAACACAATTCAAATAGTGTAAGACAGACCAAGAAACACGACGACAGCTGTAACACATCTTCCAGCAAGCTATCTGCGTGTCAATCCGAGGGTCACGTACTGGCCGATGCGATAGGTTTTCACCTACCGAGGTGGTTCTGGCGAACAGCGATGCATTTGCCGACGGCGACCTTCAATGCTGCCTGTACTACAAGACAGCTTGCGAAGCGGGTTGGCGGCATGATCGTCCGGGACAAGATGGATGCCGCCAATCAAGGACTAGAAATCAGCGATGATCTTTTTAGTCGTCTTCGTAATTACCATATCCGCGATCCTCAGAATTGAACTGACAACGGGTTTTGATAGTAAATCCCCAAACCCAGGACAAGACCAAAGCACTTAACGAGGACGATATCATCGCCCACACCGCCCTCATTGTCATAGCCGGCCAGGAGAACACCGTGAGCGTTCAATACGATGGTTGAATTTATGTGCTAACCTTTGCGGCCTGCAGGCCAACGCTCTTTCGTTCGGGTTGCTGGAACTCGCTCGACACCCTGATTTCCAGCACAAACTTCGCACCGAAATTCGCTCCTCCCGCGGTGCCGGCAGCGGAAATCCAGCGCACGACAGCATGCCCCTTTTGAATGCATTCATAAAGGTAAAAATCCGTGATCCTGTGAATGCCGAGCTTGACTGGATTGTTTCCGTTCTAGGAAATACTCCGACTCTACCCTGGTTTACCACTTTCAGATCGCGTCGCTGTTCGAGACACAGTTATCCCGTTAGCGGAAAGTATTACCACTACAACGGGAGAGCGTATAAGCCAGATCCCTGTGGTGAAAGGGCAGCTTGTGACGGTAGCCATTGCATCATACCAAAGGTTCTGTAGTTGCCTGAGTATCACTTGATTTAATTGACGTTCGTTCCCATGATAGACTTGCCTCGCACTGGGGGAAAGACGCACACGAATTCAATCCTTATCGATGGCTGGAGGGCGACGTACATTACGGAGACGCCGTTGGTCCCTACGCAAATATGTCTGTCAATCGGTTCACATTGATGTTCATTCTGTTGACTAAAGGGCAGACTGACCTTCCTGGGCGGTCCACGCACATGTCTAGGGTAAGGCTCAACTCCCAGATATATCCGTTCCCTGGTACTGACTCTGGGCCTGTAGGTGGCGATTTGCGTGAGTATCGAAGTTCCCAATCACGGCTGTGCATCGTTAATTGTGGGGCCACAGGATATCGGAAATGCAAATCATCTTCTGTGAGATGGTTGGCAAGTTTTCCTTTGCAGAGCCGGCAAACGATCCTGTTCGACCGCAATTCTTGACCAGCCTCCAGCCAATCGCTTCCACTGGCGCAAAGGGACTCCCGCTCTGTGTCACCCGAATCTTGTAGCCGCTATTCGAAGAGAAGTATCCAATGTATCCAATTTACTGTACCATTTATTCAGGTGACGGGTTCGTGAAATGAAGAAATTCCCTAGTGAGTTGCTAGTGAGTCGATCAGTGAACTTCTTGGGCCGAATTTAGGCGGAAAAATGTCGCTTCGAATTCCGGGAAGTGCCGTTATTGTCTTTGTGGGAACTGTGTTTTTTTTACACGGGCACGACGGTATCGCGTTTTCGTTAAGTCAAAGCTTTTTCAGAAGAGATTTAAAGCATAATAAATGCGACCACGCGTCGAACGCCATAATCACCCTTAGAGCATCAGTCGTTGGTAAGAACTATGTACAACAACATCAACTACTTACTCAAAGTGGGTCGCAGGATGTTCAAACCAATTGACGAGTCAGTGACAAAGTAATGAATACGAATGCCACAACGATTGAGCGTGAAGTTCTCTGCGCTGAACTCGGTCTGTCGGTTGGCGATGGGATATCCAAAACCAGTGTCCCCATAGACGTCTCAGTGACCACTCCATTTATCTGTGGGCCCGTCACGGTGCAAACAGCCTTCGCAGTCCCGAGTTCGCATTCCGCGCCCACTGTGAGTGCGGTGCCCAGACCATCGATTACATCCGTGATCGAGAAGTAGTTGGACGCCTCAACCAGAGTTACTGGCGGATAGTTGCAGTTGTGCCAGGACAAAGAAGGGTTGAGAGGCGTACCGTGTTCCGTCACTTTCAAGGTTGCGAGCGCATTCGCAGTAGTGGTTGCCAGTGTGTAGTCATACGTAGTGCGCCCTTGGGCATCAGTCCCTACAATTGAGGCCGTAATAGGAACTGGCTCAAAGCCGATAGGATCCACCAATGTGACAAGCGTGGCTGGCGCCGGTGAAGCAGCGATAACTGTATCATTGTCAGACAGAGGCAAACACTGGAATGGGGGCACAAACATTGGACTGCGACCGCTGCAAGCGTCAAAAATTGAAAAATAGCGCGAGTCATCGAGGGATGAGAGGTACTCGACCAGAGATCCTGGCGGTCTTCGCAAGGTCTTCGCTTTAAATAATAAAAGATCAGAGTTTGATCAAAATCACTGCTGGCGCCGCATCAGTTCTTGGCATCGTGCTCAAGCCGCTTAGTTCGCTACCTACCTAAGTACCCGCATATGAAGATGCGTTCCCGCATGTAGAGGGAGAAAAGGGCAGAAAGCTGTAGACTTCCGGCATGCAGAAACAGAAAGCTGTTCGTTGAGTGACAGGCGGATCTCTTGGCGTCGATGGATTATTATCGGAGTGTATTTGTTGTACGAACTGATCAATGAGGGTGAATGTATTTGGCAAGTCGGGTGGCATCGTCGTGCGGATCTGCGTGCAGATAGGCAGTAGGGGCTGCTGATAAGGCTGTGGAACGCGAAGGGCCAGAGCGGAATCGGCGGGGCGGGGCCCAATAGGCGCCAGGCGCACATGCGTCTCGGGGTTCGTCCGCGCGGTCGGCATTAGAGGCTACACCGGCATATCTCTGTCTATGCGATTCATACCGGTGGTCAGACTTGGATGTACTTTGGGGGAAAAGCCAGCGGCAGAAGTCTACCTCAAGTCCCACACAATCTCATCCCCATCACTCACGTTCTCGTCTTCCACCACCTTCACGTGCGGTTCAAGAACGAGAACGCGCAGTGCAGGAGGTTCTCGTCCGAGCGCGACGTCTGCTGTGTCATCGCGCCGTCTTCCATGTGGTCAACGTCGGTGGCGAGCTGGCTCACTATGTGCGTGCCTACGTTCGTTGCGAAAGGCTGCACTCGGACGGGCGGCGCGCATAGTTTCTGATGGGAGGACGGCGCGCGCGTGAAGGACACCCATGGGCTTCCACGCACTTGACGCCAAACTGCGGATACAATGGCAGCGGGGAGCCCTACATGAATTGACTGCCGAGCCGGGTGGTATTCCCAGAAGCCAGTACGCCGTGTCGCAGGCCGACTCCCGAGCAAGTTTTCGCATGAACCCTTGAGTTCTGCGTGGTGGCATTTCCTGAACGATAAAGTCTTGGAAGCGCCAGGCCAAGTACCGAAGTTTGAGGATCGTGATCTGTGTAGATAGCTTGGGGGAAGTGACGTGCGCAACTGGATGGGCAGGGAGAAAGAATGGAGTGTAGGATTATTGTCTTCAGCCAGTTTCCCAGTGTTCATGGTGGTACTTACCAACTGACGAAAAATTACCACATTTGGACGTGGCTGACAAGTCGCCCATGCTCGCCCATGTTATTCGTCTGCGTCCATTTCTTCGTCGTTCGCAGCGGTAAGTATTGCTGTTAAATAGGACAATACTGAGAATCTCTATAATCTACGTATATACAATAAAGAAAGATGGAGCAAGACAAAGTGCCCCCGGGGCCAGAATTATATTGTCGACCAAGTTGTCGACACAAGATACTTCAAGTTGTTTCCACTCCAGCCTAGTCACTCCGCCTCCGCCTCCTCTCCCATAATCCCCGCCAGCGCCTCGCTCCCCGCTCCGTCGCCTTTTGCATAATCTTCTCCTCAATCGTATGCGCGCTCACGAGCCGGAAGATCAGCACCGGCTTCGTCTGCCCAATCCTATGCGCGCGGTCCTGCGCCTGGGCGTCCATCTGCGGATTCTGCAAAGGGAGTTCGTCAGCGCGCGCCCAGAGGAGAGAACGAGAAATGAGAAAGGATAACGCACCCAATCCTGATCGTAGAAAATGACGGTATCCGCGGCGGTGAGATTCACGCCCAGCCCACCGAGAACCACTCCTGGAACGCGTCGGCGTCGTCGAATATATCGGGGAGGATGAAGTTGAAGAGGGACCAGAGCTCGGCGAGGTTGTTCTGTGGGCAGCGTCAGCGCCCGTGGAAATCGGGGAGTAAATAGACGAGAATACGAATACACGGGAAGAAACAAGACAAAACGCACATGCAACGGCGTCCCCGTGAGCACTATGCGCCCCGCGCTGCTGTACCGCTTGATCCCGCGCATCAGCGCGCCGTGCATGTTTTTGAAGTGGTGGCCTTCGTCTACGACGATGTACCTGGGCGGGCATCAGCGAAGGAGCGGGCGTTAGTGCATGGTGGGACGAGGGAGCGAGGGAAAGAAGGAGCGGAGAGGAAGACGAGGAGCGGAGACGTGACGAAGATACGAGGAGAACAAGGCCCAGGAGGAGCTGAGCAGGAAGAGGACGGAAGCAGCCCACACGCACCCCCACGGAATCCCCCCATCGCCGCCCGGTCGCGTATAACCAGGTCATACGTCGTCACCACCACCGGGAACGCGCCGAAGTGCGCGTCGTGCGCTGCCTTTGCTTGTTCCGCCTTGGGGAGGGCGTCTTGGGCTTCGGAGTCGGGCTCGGAGTCTGTGGTGAGGGGTGAGTAACCACGTAATTGAGATGTAGAAGGCCTACGTTCGTCGTCGGCGCTGCGCTTGGGCTTGGGCTTCGTCCCCGCCCCGCCCTCGCTGCACCCCCACCACCTCGCCGGCGTCTCCGCGTCCTCGTCCGCGCCCCCGTCCTCGACCGCGCGCCGTGGACGCAGAGGGGCCGTTTTCGCCTTTCGCCCTCTGTCCCACAGAGGACTTGTTGGCCGTGGAGCGCGGCCACCCCGGCGGCAGGGAAAGATGCGTGCGCACTTGGCGGCGCGCTCGGCGGGCGTGCCGTGGTACATCAGGACGGGGATCTGTCCGACGCTGAATGAAAAGGATACACACAACGTGAGAGGGGGAGAACGGTAATAACAATAAGAGTGGTCTCGCGAGGAAGAGTATCTATGTATTACCATAACGCAAAAAAAAAAAGGGGGGGGGGGGAGCGTGGCACCCACCCCAGGCGCGAACCGCTTAGACTCCTCGACCCAATTATGCAGCACACTGAGCGGGCACACGACGAGGAAGGGGCGCGTTCCGGTTTCGCGGAGGTGTGCGGCGAAGGCGATGCTTTGGGGGGTCTGCGCTGCGTGAGCGATGAATAAATGAAGCGAAAGAACGAAACGCACCTTACCAAGGCCCATCTCGTCGGCTGTCGAACGCAAAATAAAAAGCATTAGGACAGTTACGCAATATAATAACGCGAAGCAGGGAAACCTGCTCACCCAAAATCCCGCTGATCCCCTGCTGATGCAGGCCGACCATCCATTACAGGCCCTCAAGCTGGTAGTCCTTCAGCCGGCCGCCGGCGATGAGTGCGGGTTGCGGGAAGGCCGCTGGGTCTTCCGCGTCAGGCTCGGGCTCGGCGCGTCGACGGCGCTTCGTCGCTCGGCCCTTCCCTTTCGAGGATTTGTGTTCTTTCAATTTCGATTTGGCGTTGGCGGCCCTCTCTGCCGCGTGTCTCTCCCGCGGGTCGTCGATCTGCTGTTGGAGAATCGAGCTGTATAGAGAACCGCGCTCGGGGACGTGTTCGAGGCGCGAGAGCTGCGACGCGGTGAGTTCTCTGGGTTCAGCGGTGGCGGGGCTCTACACGGTATTAGATCACGAAAGGACTGGGGAGGGAACATACCTTGTCCGCGTCTTCTTCTACCTCTTCAGCTGGCTGCTCGTCGGTACTGGCGACGACGCGCGCGTGCTGCTCGGGGCCAGCGACGACCAAAGGCGCGCTGGGGACGTCGACGACGAGGCTGTCGAGGAGGACATGAATTTCTGCACGACGACGCGACATGTCACACTGTGACTTGGAAGTTGTCCTGTCGACCGGCTCGCTTTCTGCACACTTCGGTCAACTTGGTCAACTCTCCGACTCAACTTCAAGCTTCACCCACCATCTCGTGCTCGCACATCTCAAGCCCCTCCTGCTCCTCAAGCTGCAGCGAGTACTGCTGCCCTTCGAGAGGCTGCGTCGCGCGGTGGCGGTCGTCCTTCTCGAGATCTCGATGAGCTTGATGTCATTGTCCGCCCACGCCGACGCCGACGTCCTCGGTCGGCATCCAGAGCTGCGACAATATTTCTCGCGTTCGCACATCCTACACCGCCAGTGATAGAACGGCTCCGCGCCTCGAGGCTATACTGCGGCAAACGCGCGATCGTCTAAGGTACGGAATCAGGCGCAACAGCGACGCGGATGTCTCGCCGACGCCATAGGAAACGCTTGCGCCGTGACAACGTCCAGTGGCGGCGGCCTCAGTGTTGTGCCCAGCGTCGACGTAGACGCCCATGGCCATGGTGATGGTGCTCCACCTCCACCTCCCGCTGCAACTGCGCGCGCGCATTCCGCTCCTTCCTGCTCTAATCTATCCCATCAAACCGCCGGCCTCCTCGCGGATCCGCCCCCACCTCCCAATCGCCATATTCGCGGGGTGCTTACGGGTATTGCCACCCCACCCGCCCCCGCCTACGCCGCGTCCAACGCACATTCCGCCGACGAAGACCTGGAACGCAACGCAGGAGCAGCACCGCGCGGACCTAGGTGTGCGCATTGTGGGACGTACGTGGGGAGCGGGGCCGCTGCTACTACAGCGCCGGGGAGCGCGGAGGAGGTGGGGGTGGAGGTGTGCAGCGGCGAGGACGGCGGGCAAACAGACCGGACTGCGAGAATCGCCTGCAGACAGCCACATCAGCGCGTGAGTGCAGGAAAGAGGAAACACCAACCTATCCCGGGCGCCCTTAAACTGTGATAACTTACAACCACGAGCACGCGCGCGAGGGGCCTAGTCGTTCGATGCCATCTCCTCCACGGTTATCTCGAGCGCTGCCGACCCCTTCTCCTCGTCCTCTTCATGCTATCCATCGTCCAGCTCTAAATCCTCGTCCCCCTCGTCGTAGTGCTCGTCTGTGTACCAATGGGGTGTATCGCGCACGGTGGCGTTAGTCTCGTGGTCGTGGCGAGCGTCTTCTGCTACGCTCCAGCGAGGCACCAACAGCAAAGAGAAGGCGGGGGCGTCCGAAGACCTCGATCCCACGCCGTGTTTTTGTATCCCTGGCTCGTACTATCGAGTATAGCCCAAGCCAGCAGCGTCTTCCCGGTTCTGATTCAGGTGTCACTGGAGGCTTGCTCTGTTCGTAGTGCGTGGAACCATTCAACCCGTCTTTTCGCTTGCTAGACTGGGCGTCCGATCCGATGCTGCGGTCTTCTTGGATCGCTCGGTGCTACTGTTTTTTTATTCACGCGATCTTGATTCTGGATGCGGACGCGGTGCATGCGCGTAGGATACCTAACAAGGAAGTGAGTATATACTTCGAGGGCTGAAGACAAAAAGAAGGAAGACAAACTAAGAAAGGGAAGAGAAACGCACCCAGAAAGCGGTCTACCAGCGCCGGCTAACGAATGAATACATGGGTCTCGCGAGCGCTTGTCGGGATTGGGACGACGTGCACGAAAACGAGTAGCTTTTGAGCGAGGGGAGTTGAACGACGGCGCAACGCGTATGCAGTGCCAAATAAACGCGTCGCGCCGTCGGAGAAGTCGGAATTACCGCGCGGACTCCGATTTGCTCTGCAATGAGCACGTACTGTGTGCGGGACAAGAACGTCGGCGTCGGGAAGCGTCGGGCAGGCGGCGGATAAGCTCGAGAATGTCGCGAATTGCGCGGGAACGGACGCGGGGTTACTTGGCCGGGGCGAACTCTATGCATCTGATGTGTGCTTATCTTCGCAGTATAGTTTTTCTGAAAATTGGCGCCCTATAATTAGGAAACGAGCATGCGGCTTCCGCGCGGTGCTGGTAGGCAGTGCCTATCAGTGAGCTGTCAGACAGCTCTTGTTCTTTTACCTCCACGACCTCCACCACTACTGCACTCGCAAAATCCACAGTTTCCTCAAAACAATGTCTCGCAGGGCAAGCGACTTCCACACAGTTAATCAGACCATCTATGGTATGCCGGGGTTGCAAAATTGATAAGCCAATGTTATAACTTATCTTTCCCAGGCGGCGTCGGGGGCAAAGGGGGGGAAGGTGGACAACAAGGTGGAGGTGGAGGGACTGGAGAGGGTCCAAGGATTGGTGTCATAGCTGAACATGTCACCATGAATTTGTATGTTGATCCCTTCTCTTCCAAATACTAGTTCTCAGTAACAGGAAAAATTCAGAGGCAACACCCGAGAGAAACTCAAATGTGTGGCAGCACGCTATAATGCTGCCAACACACCCGAGGAATGCATGAAGGGTACACGAGTCAAGATCATCAAGGACCTCATTGCACAGCTGACTAGCACTCCCAATTCAACACGTCTGGTCATGCTCAGTGGGGTTGCGGGCTCAGGCAAATCCACAATTGCGAAGACTGTTGCAACTATCTTGGCTGAGGAGAAAAATATCCTAGCAGCATCTTTTTTCTTTTCCCGTGACCATGCAGATCGCAAGGAGATAAATTATCTGGCTACCACATTGGCTATGCAACTTGCAGAGTATGATCCGGATTTCCAAACTCATCTCCTGAAGTTACTGGAGAGTGACAGTACTGGCATTTGCGAGGCAGCTCCACGCCTCCAGTTCCAGAAACTGGTTGTAGAAATTCTTGGGAAGCTGCCTCCCAGTTCAAAACCCTGGATTATTTGTCTTGATGCTCTAGATGAATGTGGAGAAGACCATGGCCAGATTTTCTTGCGGTGGCTATCAGATAATATAGCTCAGATCCCAGCCCATATTCGATTCTTTCTGACTGGTCGCCCTGAAGTTCCTTCCTATCTGAAGTTTGATGAACTTCGTTCTCTAATGCACAGGGTTGTCCTAGATGAAGTTGAACCCATCTTGGTTCAAGATGACATCTACCTCTATGTTGAGCAATCACTTGATGGGGCCAACTGGATTACACGTCATCCCTGGAAAATTCAGAGTCAGCAGGCTATAGAAATAACAACCCAGGCGGATGGACTCTTTGTGTTTGCAGCTACTGTTGTTCGTTATGTTCTTGCAGGACTGCCACAGACACACCCACAAGAATCTGTTGATGATCTCCTCCTTGATGGTGAACCTCTCACTGACCTGCATGATCTATATCTGCGAATTATGAATTATGCCATCCCATTTGCCACTCGCAGAGACCGACGTTCTCAGCGCTCACATGATCGAACCATGAAGATTCTGAGTACAATCTTACAGCTTCTAGAGCCTTTGGATTCACAGAGTTTGGCAGACTTACTTGAAGTGGACAAAACAGTTCTTCTGAATATACTACTCCCGCTGAGTGCTGTGATCCATGTTTCTGATACTCCTGGAGCTGGAATCAGAATCATACATCTCTCATTTAGAGAGTTTATGACATCTTATGTTCAAGAGACTCGGCCAGAAATCCTCTGTGGCACAGATGATCAGCAGCGAGCTCTCGTGTCTGCTCTGGTGAAAGTATTGGACAAACACCTGAAATTCAATATCTGTGATCTACCAACTTCATACTTGCGAAACACAGATATGCCAAAGTTCCAGCAGCGACTTGACATTTACATCCCATTGCATTTAAGATATGCTGCCCAATTTTGGATTGATCATGTAGTAGAGACAGCATACAACTTGTGGAGTGGTCAAATGGTGCAGAACTTATTGTTCAAAAAGTTTCTCTTTTGGCTAGAATTGTTGAGCTTACTTGAAAATGTGCACTGTGGATATGTGGCTCTATCTAGATTGATGGTTTGGACAAATGAGGTATGTCAAAATGAGCTATATGATATGACATATACTGAGAAATATTAGAGCACACCTGTTCTCAAATTTGTGACTGATGCCAAAAGATTTATTACCTTCTTTTGGGAAGCAATCAATCAAAGTGCTCCTCATATTTATCTATCAGCACTGGCCTTGGCACCAGAGAAGTCAGAAATAACCAAGAGATTCTCCCATGAATTCCCACAATTACTAACAGTCACAAAGGGGAGAATGAAGCAGTGGCCAAGTACAATTGTTGTACTAGAGGGGCCCAGTGGATTTTCTTCTGTTGTCTTCTCACCGGATGGCAAGAGAATCGTGTCTGGATCCTATGACAAAACTGTGCGCATTTGGGATGCAGAGACTGGAGCTAAGCTCAGGGATCTACTGGGGGGGCACACTGATTTGGTCACCTCAGTCGCCTTCTCACCGGATAGCAAGAGAATCGTGTTTGGATCCTCTGACAAAACTGTGCGCATTTGGGACGCAGAGACTGGAGCTGAGCTCAGGAATCCACTGGAGGGGCACACTGATGTGGTCACCTCAGTCGCCTTCTCACCAGATGGCAAGAGAATCGTGTCTGGATCTGATGACAAAACTGTGCGCATTTGGGACGCAGAGACTGGAGCTGAGCTCAGGGATCCACTGGGGGGGCACACTGATTTGGTCACCTCAGTCGCCTTCTCACCAGATGGCAAGAGAATCGTGTCTGGATCCTATGACAAAACTGTGCGCATTTGGGACGCAGAGACTGGAGCTAAGCTCAGGGATCCACTGGAGGAGCACACTGATTTGGTCACCTCAGTCGCCTTCTCACCAGATGGCAAGAGAATCGTGTCTGGATCCTCTGACAAAACTGTGCGCATTTGGGACGCAGAGACTGGAGCTGAGCTCAGGAATCCACTGGAGGGGCACACTGATGTGGTCACCTCAGTCGCCTTCTCACCAGATGGCAAGAGAATCGTGTCTGGATCCTCTGACAAAACTGTGCGCATTTGGGACGCAGAGACTGGAGCTGAGCTCAGGAATCCACTGGAGGGGCACACTGATGTGGTCACCTCAGTCGCCTTCTCACCAGATGGCAAGAGAATCGTGTCTGGATCCTCTGACAAAACTGTGCGCATTTGGGACGCAGAGACTGGAGCTGAGCTCAGGGATCCACTGGAGGGGCACACCTATTTGGTCACCTCAGTCGCCTTCTCACCAGATGGCAAGAGAATCGTGTCTGGATCCTATGACAAAACTGTGCGCATTTGGGACGCAGAGACTGGAGCTGAGCTCAGGGATCCACTGGAGGGGCACACCAATTCAGTCACCTCAGTCGCCTTCTCACCTGATGGCAAGAGAATC
Source organism: Mycena haematopus (assembly GCA_029281435.1). Lineage (NCBI taxonomy): Eukaryota > Fungi > Basidiomycota > Agaricomycetes > Agaricales > Mycenaceae > Mycena > Mycena haematopus. Next base: position 70,512 of record JARJCV010000116.1, read on the forward strand.
GTGTCTGGATCCTATGACAAAACTGTGCGCATTTGGGACGCAGAGACTGGAGCTGAGCTCAGGGATCCACTGGGGGGGCACACTGATTTGGTCACCTCAGTCGCCTTCTCACCGGATAGCAAGAGAATCGTGTCTGGATCCTATGACAAAACTGTGCGCATTTGGGACGCAGAGACTGGAGCTAAGCTCAGGGATCCACTGGGGGGGCACACTGATTGGGTCACCTCAGTCGCCTTCTCACCAGATGGCAAGAGAATCGTGTCTGGATCCTATGACAAAACTGTGCGCATTTGGGACGCAGAGACTGGAGCTGAGCTCAGGGATCCACTGGAGGGGCACACCTATTTGGTCACCTCAGTCGCCTTCTCACCGGATGGCAAGAGAATCGTGTCTGGATCTGATGACAAAACTGTGCGCATTTGGGACGCAGAGACTGGAGCTGAGCTCAGGGATCCACTGGAGGGGCACACCTATTCGGTCACCTCAGTCGCCTTCTCATCTGATGGCAAGAGAATCATGTCTGGCTCTGATGACACAACTGTGCGCATTTGGGACGCAGAGACTGGAGCTGAGCTCAGGGATCCACTAGAGGAGCACACTGATTGGGTCACCTCAGTCGCCTTCTCACCAGATGGCAAGAGAATCGTGTCTGGATCTGATGACAAAACTGTGCGCATTTGGGACGCAGAGACTGGAGCTGAGCTCAGGGATCCACTGGAGGGGCACACCTATTTGGTCACCTCAGTCGCCTTCTCACCAGATGGCAAGAGAATCGTGTCTGGATCCTCTGACAAAACTGTGCGCATTTGGGACGCAGAGACTGGAGCTGAGCTCAGGGATCCACTAGAGGGGCACACTGATTGGGTCACCTCAGTCGCCTTCTCACCAGATGGCAAGAGAATCGTGTCTGGCTCTGATGACAAAACTGTGCGCATTTGGGACGCAGAGACTGGAGCTGAGCTCAGGGATCCACTGGGGGGGCACACTGATTTGGTCACCTCAGTTGCCTTCTCACCAGATGGCAAGAGAATCGTGTCTGGATCCTATGACAATACTGTGCGCATTTGGGCTGCAGAGCTTGGATCTACTAATTGCACCATGTGTCCAAGGAACTTTGATGGTCCTGTCATTGGCTCATACCTGCAACATGCCTCCTCTGCAAGTGAATGGAGTTTGTGTCATGTGGGCTCCTCTTTTATGCATCTCTTTAGTCTGAACTCACTCTATTGCAGCCCCTTCAGCTCAAGTCCCCTTCGAGTTCTGCACCTCTGCATTGGCACATACACAATGGTTGGGTCTCCTGTCTCAATTCAGAACTCCTGTTTTGGGTTCCTGCACACCATAGAGCTGGGTTGTGGTCTCCACTCAACACACTCGTTATTGGCCAAGAACAGACCTTACTCTCATATGACCTATTTGTATATGGCACAGACTGGGCCAAGTGTTATGCCCCAGCAGAGAGCCTTTAGAAAATAATAAGTATTTTGACTTGGGGGTGCAGGCTGCTGCTGACATGGGCAAATAATAAGTAGTTATATGTGAATAAATCATACTATTACTGTACAGTTTCGATCAATTCGAATTGAACACAGGATTTTTGATACAATTAAAATCCAAAAGAAATTCCACAAATTGAGAAAAAAATATTTCCGCAATAAAAAAAAAGTGGGTGTGACACGTGACTTCGAATTGATCGAAACTGTACAGTATACCCAATGGGTCTGACAATGCACAATGGGTCTGACAATCCGATTTTGCTTAGTCTTTTCTCCCGGAGTTTTTTGCAGTCAAGATATGTACATGTAGGCTACAATTGTACCAAAAATCCAAGGGATAGCACCAGAGGAAGATATTCAGAGAGCCTTACCGTCCATCAAGGTCAGTGATCCCAAAATAACTGACAAAGTTGTGAGCTTCCTGCTTACCCAGTAGCTCCAGAAAAGATTGAGGGACTGTTGGTACACTACAGTTCTCCTTCCGTTCTCTCAGAATCTTTATCCTGGATGTAGGGAATCCAGTCTCGAGGTTTCTTTTGTGTGGTCACAGAAGGTCACAAAGTCTGCTGTCAAAACGATTAGCGAGAATTGTCACGCTTTCGACGCCTTGCCTCTAGGAACATCACAAGAGCGTCCCGGAAAAAAATTCGAAGAACAGAGAATACGAACTATTACATACAGGCAGCTCCTCAATTTTTTCTGGGACTGCTGGGTGAGTGGGAAGCCCACAACATTCACAATCATTTTGGGATCACTGACCTTCAAGTTGATGGACGGTAAGGCTCTCTGAATATCTTCCTCTGGTGCTATCCCTTAGATTTCTGGTACAATTGTAGCCTACATGTACATATCTTGACTGCAAAAAACTCCGGGAGAAAAGACTGAGATTTGAGAGAGCAAAATCGGATTGTCAGACTCGGACCAATTGTGCATTGTCAGACCCATTGGGCATAATAGTATTCCCAAGTGATTGCGACAAGGCAGGGTTGGATTCAGACGCCAAATGGAAATCAGAGATGGAAACACTCGACGACAAGAATGAGACTAAAGAAAGACCCCTGGAACGCGATTTTATACAGTTCAAATAATTCCAACTTCAGAGCAAGTCAGGTAAAAAGACCAAGTCACAGTGTATAGTGAGGAATCCAGCATACAGTAGCAGCAGGGCGAGTGGAGTGTAGCACTGGTCGTTCGAATGCACAGAGGCGGAGCTTGTATCTGTATCTGTACTGCAGGATCTGGGCTGTGGTGTGACGGTAGTGGTAGCCTAACCGAGACTCGACCGACTGACGACCGCACCAGACTCGGTTTCTCATGTATGACGAGAGGGAGGAGTTAGAGACGGGACACTGAAAGCGGGATCACGAGGCACGCTAGCCCACGTTGTCCCACAGCTGCGACGTCGGCACGAGGGGCTGGCCGTGGCCGTGGAAGACCGCCGCGCGCGGGTCGAGCGAAAGGTGCCTAGCATGCTGTCCGTGTCCGTGTCCGTGTCCATGTCCATGCATCTGCGTCTGCCCCATCCCAAATCCGTGTCCGTGTCCGTGTGCCTGCTGCTGCTGCGCCGCGAACCCATGCCCCTGCCCCGACGTCGCATACAGTACGCCCATCTCCGCATTGGGCGGCAACCCCCCCACATACTGCGGCGCCGGCGCCGACAGCGGCCCGTACCCGTACTGATCCCCGCCGCTCGGGAACAGCTGCGCCGCCGCCATCGAGTTCGACACCACACGGTGGTGCGTGGGCGGCGGCAGCGGCCCATGATTCGCGTTCGGCCCCGCGCTGGACGGAACGTGGTGTTGGCTCGCGGACGGATAGGACGACGCCCACATGGTTGAGCCCTGCGACTGCGATGACGCGAGGTCCTTCGAGGCAAAACGGTGGTGCTGTGGGTGGCCGCCGCCGTGCTCGGCGTACCCAGCAGACGGCGCGAGGCCCTGGTACTGAGGGGCATGTGTATGTTGCTGGTACTGTTGCTGTTGCTGTTGTCCGACGGCGCTCCCACCAGCGAACATCAATCCCCGCTCATCCCTCGACGCTGACCAAATCGACTGCTGCGTCTGCGGGACCGATGTGCGCGGGCCAAACAGCAGCCCGTCGCCGCCCCCTCCACCTCCCCCGATACCCATCCCAGGTCCTACTCCTCCTACTCCTCCTCCTCCCGCACCCACCCCAACGGCAGGCAACACAGACGACACGGGTTTCTTTGCAAACGTATTCAACAAGTCCAGCGCCGTCGTCGCGGGGACCTGTGTCCCAGTCGTGATCGGCTGCTGGGGCTGCTGATGCGGCTGCGGAACGCGGAAGGGCGAGAGTGGAAGCGGCGCCGAGAGAGGGGAGGCGACGGCACTTGTCCCCGTACCCCGCGGCGGGGGCCCGAGAGGCGCAAGGCGCACAGGCGTCTTGGGACTCGTCCGCGCGGTCGGCATTACAGGCGACACTGGCGCGTCTCTGTCTCTGCAATTCATATCGATCATCAGACTCGGACTTGTATTTTGAGGGCAAAACCAGCGACGGAAGCATACCTCAAATCCCACACAATCTCATCCCCATCCCCGTCATCGCTCGCATTCTCGTTCTCATCTTCCGCCGCCTCGCTCCCGCTCCCCGCGCGGTTCAAGAACGAGAATGCGTCGTGCAGGAGGTCGTCGTCCGTGCGCGACGTCTGCTCCGTCCTCGCGTCGTCTTCGAGGTCGTCGAGCTCGTTCACGTTCGAGTGCATGTGCACGCCTACGCCTACGTTCACCACCGGAAGCTGCACCCCGACGGGCGCGTATTGATTTTGCGTAGAGAACGGTGCCGGCGCGAGAGGCACGGGTTTCGTCGCCTCCACGCCCTTGACGACAAACTGCCCCCCATACAGCGCCAGCGGGGAACCCTACATACGTGTTAGCGTGATCTACATACAAAGCAGCGACGAAAGGACGGAAGTAACCCACCTCGAGCCCCACCACACGCCTCGCATCCCTCAACAAATCCGCAATACGCATAAGCTGCTCCACGTTCGGGTGCACCTCCTCCCTTATCCCGACAGTCCGGCGCTCCCTCCCCTCCCCCTCCCCAAGCCCAAGTCTATCCCCCTCCCTCCCCTTACCCTTACCCTTCCGCTCCGCCTTCACCAAATCATTATCCGAGTCGGACGAAGCGTCCCCGCCACCCTCCTCGAGGTGCGGAGGCAGCGGACACGGCCCGCCCATGAGCCCGCGCAGAGGCAACCACCCGCGTACGTCCACGTCTTCCTCCAGTTCCAATTCCAATTCCAGTTCCATCTCTCCCACTTCACCCTCACCCTCTCCGTCTCGGTCACCTCCCCCAACTTCGCCGCTCTCTGCACACCCGGCGACGGTCAGCTTCGGCAGCAACCCCGCCGGAAACGTCCTCGCCAGCCGCCTCAGAAATTCCGCATACGCCGCCCAGAACCGCACGCGCTGTGCCACGAGCTCTGCTTCCTCTTCTCCCTCTCCCCCTCCCTCCTCGCCCTCGCACCCTCCTCCTGCTTTCGCGCCCTGCCCAACGAACTCGTGCACCCACCCCCAATTCGCCAGGACCCACTTGCTCGCAACGCGCAGCGCAGGCAGCGTCCGCCGAAACTCGGCGCTGATGCGTTCCGCGAGGTTCGCGCCTGTGCCTGTGCTTCCACCTACTCCACCCGCGCCCGCACCTACTCCACCTACACCTCCACTTCCACCACTCAGCCCAGCGACCTCCCCGCCCGCCTCCCCACCCCGCCGCCCATGCCTCCTCCCGCGCCCCCCGCCCCGAGCTCCACCCGCAGGAGCCGGCGCAGGAGCAGGCGCAGGCGCGGGAACCGGCATTGCATACACGTCCACTTCCCCCAGCTCGCGCACGCTGACGTCCAGCAGCGCGCAGTGCAGCGCGAGCAGGTGCGCGAGGTGCTGCTTTTGCTTGTCCCGCCGTTTCGCATCGGCGGTCGCGTCGTTCTTGTTGGTGGTGGTGTTGGTGGAGGGTCCATCTCCACCGCTCTCGTGTCGTCCGTACTTGCGTCCCCTCTCCTTGTCCTTCTCTCTCTCATTGTCCTTCTCTCTCTCCTTGCCCTTCTCCCCAATCTCGCGACCCGACCCCCCACCCCCACCAGCAAGAGGCGCGACCGTCGTGACAACCATCCGCCCAACCCAAACCGCGCCCTGCGCGAGCAGTACAACGCGCACGATGAGCTCTTCCGGGAGGGCGCGCGCCGCAACGAGCCGTCCAAAGGCGCGCGCGGTGTGTGCGGAGAGAGCGAGGGTTTGCGTGGGGGGTGTGCTGTGCGAAGGCGAGGGGTCAGCGGGTTCACATAGAAGGGCAAGATACATGATAAGACGGGAACAAGTGGAGAGGCAAGAACGGGAGGGTGGAGAGGATCGAAAGAAGGGTTCAAGAAAGAAGACATCCAGACGCCGCCGCATACGCCGCGCTCGGTGCATCTCACTTCCTCGTTACCCCACAGCGCCAATTCACGAACCCCACCTACCCATCCACCAAACCACCAAACCCCCCAGACCACCAAACCCACGCCACGAACCCCCAAGCCCCCAAGCCCCCAACCCCTCGACCCACAACACCACGACATGATACCCACTCAAACACTCACCTCCTCTCGCGCCACAGCGCATGCAGCACGACCAGCTCCCGCTTGAAGCGCTCGATCCGCACGCGCGGCGGGTCGCGCTCTTCTGCCTCTTCGTCTGTTTCCTCGCCTCGTTCTCCTCCTCTCTCATGGGCATGGCCGTATCCGTCCCCGTCTGCGGGTGCAAGTCAGCCAACGCGTCGCACAAGTACGAGAGCAGGGAAGGGAAGGAGGGAGAAGAACGTGACGTACCCTCCTCATTAGACGTATTCCTACTCTTTCCTCTATTCCTGCCCTTCGTATCTGTAGTACCAAGCCCCCGGCGCTCCGCCGCACCCACCCTCGCCAACACCCCCGCGAGGTTCTCCCCCGCGGTGTCGAACGGCGCGCGCACGCATAGGGCGCGGAGGTACCACGCGATGGAGGCAAGGGTGTCGGATTCGTACCTGGGTGGGGAGGAGGGGTTAGTAATGGATAGGCGTGTATGAAAGATAAAGAAAAGAGAACAGAGAAAAGAACAAGAGGAAGAAATAAAGAACAAAAATAAAATAAAAACGAAAGAACAAAAAAAAACGCAGCACGCCACTCACCCCGCCAAAATCGCCAACTGATGCGCCGCGTTGCCCTCCCCAGGTGCAAGCGCATGCGCAGCGAGGTACAGCGCGCGCGCCCTATTGTAGTTCGCGCGCGGCTCGACGTACATCGGGTGGTGTTTCTTCGGGTTGGGAGGCGCCTTGCCCTTGGGCGGGAACTTATATTGCTCGCGGTAGCGCGCGATGTCGCCGAGACAAACTAGGGCTTTGGAGAGCACGGACGCGGCTGTGCGGGGGTCCACCACCACCACCACCGTCGTTGCGGGGGTCGTTGCATCCGTTGAAGCGGGATCCGCAGTAGTGGGAGAGAGCGGCACAGCAGGGGGGAACCCAAAGTGGTTCAGCCTGTCGTCTCCATTGTTGTTGTCGTCTTCCGCGCCCTCGGCCGCACCAACCGCACCCCGGGCGCCAAGCAGCAGCTCCTGCGGCAAATTCGCGTTGTTCGAGTTGAAATGCGGCGGCAGCTCGACCTCGTACGCGCGCTGCACCCTCCCCACGAGCGCGCGCCAGAAGCGATCTTCATCAGCGAGGAACTGGCGAAACCGCTGCAGCAGCTTGCGCGTTTCGATCTGCTTGCGGTTCGTCTCTCTGTTGTTACCGTGGTTATTGTTATTGTTATTGTTATGAGTGTTCTCCCCAGTGGCGGACAACGCAGCGAGGCGCTGTTTGTACAGCGCAATAAATGCATAGCTGGTCTGCATCCACAGATGCGTCCCCGCGTCGCGGGCCTCGCGCGCGTTCGGGTGCAGCAGCAGCAGGTGCAGGTATCGCCGCCGCAGGCTGTTCGATCAGCATAGGGACAAGGAGGAGAGGAAATACCTACTTTTTGCGCTGGAAATCGGCCTCTCGGTAGTTGGCCCATACGTCCCCCGCGAGCAGGACCTTGAGCCCGGCGTGGATGCTGCGGGCCTCGCTACAGAGGGACAGTGAGCGCGCAGAATGCAGAAGAGAGAGAGACGCACCGCGCGACGACGCCAGCCTGGTCGGACATGCGAGCGGGTGAGCCGCAACACGTGACAAGGCCGTTTGCCGAACGGAACAAACAACCGTCGCGGAACCGAGACGGAACTGATTCAACAATTCAACCGAACTCCGTTTATTCCGAGTCTCGCTGCGACACTGGCAGCGCTCGTAACGATGCTCTGTCAAACTTGGAAGTTCAGTCAAAATCACACTACCGTAGGTGCTAAGTGACATATTCCTCGAAAATAATAATAAATAATCAACACAACGGCATTAACTTGAGTTGCGCCCCCTGTCCGTCCTTCCTCTGCATTTCGTGTGGTTAATTTTTCCTTACGGTCGAAATCTTTCAGTCCTCGCTACCTTCGTCCTCGGAGCAAGTTGCCCATATCATCACATTCATAATACTTATATGCACTACAACTTGAACCGTGTGAAAAATCAGGTCGGACATACACCAGCACCCTCCAAGGACTCCAAATCTATCACCTTCAACGGCTCATCCACATCACCAAGCAGCACCGCTTTCCCCGCACCAGCCGAATCCCATCCCTTCAGCGGCAGCCCGCCCTCCGGATCCCTCGCAAACCCCACCCACAAATCCTGCAGCACATCACCAACAGCCCTCTCATAACCCGTCGCCGGTCCATGAAACTCCCCCTCCGTGCCAAAAATGAGAGGCACCTCCGCGGCATGATACGCCCCCTCAAACCCCGGCGGCGAGATATCCGCAAAGTTCCCGTCGTACCGATACCGGAACGTCGTGAGCCCCTGCGCCGCGCGGAGCCGCGACGTCTGCGCCGCCGTGCACAAGAACGTCTGGTTCGCTAGGAAGTCCTGCCCGGGCTCCAGCGCATTCAGCTCGTGCTCATTCGTCCCGATTATTGCTGGCACCCTTGCAACGGCACCGGCAGCATAGCGCGCCTCGTAGTCCGCAAAAACAACCAGATTATCGATGACTGGCAAAAAGGGCGGAATCGACGTATTGGCAGCGAGTAGGGCCTCAATATCCTGCCATGCCACCGCGCGCAGGCAATCGACTTGTCCCGCACCGGGGGAACACCCCAGCTGCGCTCCGACGTATGCAAAGTTGGCCTGCGCGGTATCGTTGCTGATACTGACCGCCGGCGGAAACAGCGCCGTTCCGCTTTCCATGATCGCCCCGGACACAATCGGGTCCACGGGAAAGGCGAAGTTGAGCCAGTCAACAGCGATAGCCCCCGCCGACTCGCCCCACGCGACAATTCGCGTCACGTCGCCCCCAAATGCATCGATGTTGGCGCGTACCTATCAAGTTTTGTTATCAATTTCACAGCCTCTCGTTTCGTTTTGATTGACGAGTAGCACTCACCCACTCAAGCGAAGCCCGCTGATCCAACAGCCCCAGATTCTGCTCCCCAAGCCCAGCAGCATTCGGGAACCCCAAAATATTGCTCCTGAAGTTGACGCTGACCACCAGATGCGCCTGCGTGCGCTGCACCCACCGCGCGGGGTTGAAATACAGCGAGTGCGCCCCGCCCTGGACGAAGCCCCCGCCGAAGAACCACACCAGCACAGGGAGGTTCTGTTGCGCCCCCGCCCCTGCGGCAGAGTACACGGGCAAGGGCGCCCAGACGTTCAGCGTCAAGCAATCCTCGCTAAACTCCTCGACGGGGAAGAACTGCGTCTGGTTCCCGCCCCCGGGCTTCGACGAGAACACGTCCGGGCGCGTCTGCGCGCTCAAGCCAATTTGGGGGCAGGAGGGGCCGAAGCGTGTCGCGTTGATGGATGTGGAGTTGGTGAGAGAAACGGGAACACGATGAGGAGGGAGCCATCTGCGGTTTTGAGTTGGCGGAAGTGTGAAGGGTATGCCGAGGAACTGGCGGACGGCGGGCGTGGAAGGGTCGATGAATCCGTGGAGGGTGCCGCTAGCTGTGGGGACTTGCAGAAGAGGATCGGGCGTCGGTGCAGCCTCCGGGGAATAAATGAGCGCTGCTAGGGCGAATGGGAGTATGCTGCTGGGAAACATGTGGAACTTGAAAATTCAGACCGTGACGATGAGTTAACCGTGAGTTAACTTATGAAGTGAAATGGCCGCAGCTTGAAGAACTCAAAAAGTCTAATAAGTAGTAAATGAGCAGTGCATCGGTGCGCTGGATGGGGATGAAGAAGTTGCACAGCGGGTTGGTCCTTGGCACACGGCACACAGATGCACCGCATTCAACACAGCCGCTCGCTTCAACTTCAAAGCAAAGATCATCCTTCGCGAATATTGATGAAAAGGCGGATGCAACTCAGACCATGTAACGCTTTTGAGCGTCGTTTGAATCCAAGGGTGCACATACAAATGCACCTTCGTCCTTTCAAGGGCCCAAGGGGCTGTAATATAACTCCATGGCGCCCGAGAACCTGACTCACAATCACCGTGGATTAAATTCGATATTCATCCCTCTCGGAATCGCATTCCGAGACCGCGGGATGTCCTGATTAGGGTCATGGAGTACATAGCCAGTTTCGAATGCTCCAACTTGTATTCAGCGTCGGCGGTCCACGACAAGGTTGTTCACGGTTGACAATTTGGGTAACCACGTCCGAGTCGTACGCAGCTCCCTCGTATTGCGCTTCCATATTGTTAGCAAAGAGTTCTGGACTAAATGAACGAAGAGGTGGATCCGGAGATTTCGGCTGAGCCAAACACAACTTTTTCAACAGAGTTCCCAAATGGGGATGGCTTGACAAACTAAAGAGTTATTTGCACACTCATCCATTATCCAGCAAAGAGGTTGATGTCTTTTGGAAATGTTGGGTATAATTTCAGCGGATCGTCGAGGCTTTTCGTCTGAAACTAAACGTGTTAACAATCAAAGTGTCATGGTTGAACATGCACGTGACTGTGGTTCAAAACACGCCCCTATTTACCGGTGTGTTCCTTGTCCCGTTCGCAATTAAATAGCAGCCCATCCAACAGTCTACTGTTAGTTTCAATTTGAACACATCCCCCAAGTCTTCCCCGTTTTGCTGCCTCTGCATAATTTTCACACAAGCGATATGGACCACCGTCGTTGTCACGAAGCTGCAGTCTGACCCTCCTGGTACTTATTCCATTATCCACCCAGGCTGCCAAGAAGTACTGGAAACCTGCCCGCACCTTACTACAGTAGCGAGAACGCCGAGAAGCTCCCAACAACGGGGGTCCTAGGGTGTTTCTAAGGACACAGGTTTTGGCTCATCATGGCTACTTGCCGTCTGATCTCACCTCCCACAACCGTGTTCACCAATATTCCCCAAGCCTTTCGAAATTTTGTTTCTCGTGCGTTTGTTCTCTGGAGTGGCGCCGGCTCGACACATGTTCTTGCTCTCACGGTTCCTTTGGCGCTTAGTTGAGTGAAGTGATGATACTTAGGCTAACGATACTTATCATGATCGCAATGTGATTCTCAAGGACAGTCAAGGACCCGTTCATTTTGTACTAGCGTCCGGGCTTCAAAGTACTTCCCGCGGACTTGATCCTGGCATTCCCAAAATCATCCTAGCAATTGCGGTAAACCCATTTTACTTCCGTTCCCAAAATTTGTGCATGGACAAAGATCGTGTATAAATCCCCACTGGTGGCTTCAGAAATATACCGAACCACAAGGTCGGTGATGTTCATCTGCATTGTAGTTCGCTCCACTGAGCAACACATATGGAGACTGGCGCCGGTAGAGAATATCTACTGGTTCTTGCGAGGAGATACATTCCAAACGAGAAAAATTGATAACCATCCAGAGAAGGGTGTTGACAGTGGGAAGCTGGATAAAGAACTTAAGGCGGGGACTACGCACTTAACAAGACCTCGGGGATATCGGGTCTCCCCACCTGAATGTGTCACCATGCTTAACAACGGTTCCAATATACATCGGAAATGCTTCAGCGCTGTTGTATCGCGGGACGGAACGCCCCACAAGAGACCAGGGCCAGCATAACTTGACCCTCTTTAGAAGTTGTGTAGTCGTTTTTCAGGAGCGATCCGCGCTTGATTCACAAAAAAAATATTTTCATGCCGCTTTCATAACTAGTTCGATTCCATAATTATCAAGTGAGTTACGAGCTCTGTTTGCTAGACAGTAGTACTTCTATTTAGGCGGACCATCTGCAAATCAAGTTCAATCCGTTTAATCAACGATGAACTTGCAGCTGCGGCACACTCGGCCTCAGACAAATCACATGCTGCCGTTCGGAAGTCGTTCTTCCGAAGTTCGATGTTGCTAGAATACTTACTGACCTATACTGGCACGACCAAGCAGTTGCAGTTTCGGGGTCCAACTCACCGGCTAAATAACTACGACAGGTCAGTGCATTCTTCTCTTGACGGTTAATTAAGCATTCAATCCAACTGCAATTCAGATGCTGTGTGTCCAAACTCTCTTGGCTTCTCTGAGGCTTTATTGATAGATCTACACGCATGCCCACTCGGCATCAAACACTTCTCCAAATCACGCACAACTACACGCGGAGAACACGAGAGAACACGCCAACGATAAGCGCTCACCTAACTGCGAAGATCAGGCTGATCATGTCAAAGTTTCGAATTGCCGCTCCCTCCGCTATAAATATGCTCAAGACCAGGTCCCGTTTTTGTCCAGGTCGCTCATTTCACATGTGGGGTGCCAGTTCCAGTTCGCGCCAAAACCCACCCACCATGATGATTCCCTCCGCAACACAAACCGAGTTGCAGACCGACCACAAAACATATATCTGCGAGGACTGCGAGAAAACGTTTGCGACGAGTGGGCATCTAACGCGCCACCAGCGCGTACACAGCGGCGAGATGAACTATCCCTGCACCTTTCCTGGCTGCACGACACGTTGCTCGCGAAAAGACAACCTCCGACAGCAGTACGCACCTTTGCGACTTTCCGCGCTCTTGAACACTAATCCTTCCTTCCATAAGCTATCGGCTGCATTTTGATGTTCGCGACCTAGAAGAATTGAAGCGTATCGCACCCGAGAAACGCCGTCGGAAGACTCGCGTCACACGCCTCAACACTGTCGACAATCCCGGCCCGGGCCAGTGGGCAGAATACGTACCGAGGTCTTCCAGTAGCAGGGACCCCTCCGGCCCCAATGCAGACAACTCCCGGATTCGCACTGCCTCGACCAGCCATTCGCCGTCCGCCAGCTACAGTAGCGATGATGGCTCGATCTCTTCACGGTACGGGTCATCACAGCTCTCGCCGTACCTGCAAGAACACGCCTTGTCAGTCTCCCCGGGGGCGGCTCCGAACGCACAGTCCCATGAAGATCGTATCCCGACCCGCCATTCACCATCCGCCCGCCTTCGCGGCAACGATGACTCGTTTTCGTCACCGGGCCAGGCGCGGTATGCGCCGCCGCTCACGTCCACCCGCATGATCCCCACCCAACCTTGGTCGTCCGCCAGCATAAACAGAAACGATGACCCGTCTCAGTACCAGGCGCTGGTGCCACCGTATCAGCAAAATGCGTACCCAATGGTATATCCACAGCCCCAGGTGCAATATGTGCCGCCTTCTGTCAATGACCGTGGCAATGCGCAGCAGCTTCCACGCTCAGGCTATGGCGCTGCCATCGCTTCACCCTATCATCGGGTGAACCCAGCACCCTCAGACGATCGCAGCGCTGAGGGTCGGTCCCAGTTTCACCAAGCACCTGGTGCACCTTGAGTCTGACGGTGAAGGCGATTCCATTGTAGCAACATACTTGTAGCGCGTAAACATGATGTAAATCGGAGATCAATCCATTTTTCAAGGCAAGGTTCAGAGACCGGATAGATTATGGGTCAAGAGCGAGTTGAGAACGCAATGGAAGGGGTGTCGACGAAGCCTTGAGCATAGAATGAGAGAACGTCTACAGCCTCTGGCAAATATTGAAGCGCCAAGCAGCTTGACAGTCATCGAAGAGATACAGCCGTCGCCATAGCATTGAGAGGATACAGGATGAGAAGGCCCATGGTATTCGCTTGGCATTGATCCAATGGAGGACTTGTCGAGGACACCCAATTCGTATCAAGAGCTCGAGCATGAAGGAGTCGGACGAAGAAACGGTGGCTATGCCAGGAGATTTATTTGTTCCGATCAAATCGTGCTTACGTCCTCTATCTCACGCCGATGTTGCTTGTTGACCATGACGGTCTGACGAACGATGAGCTCTGCAGCATTATGTTGGCTCACCCACTCCTTTGCATATACGCCAACCCCCCCCCCCAAGTGAGCACAGGAGATCACCACGATCCTGCGACGCTTGTCGTCAAGGAAGAAAAATTAGTTCGAAGCCCTTTGCCTCCCCCAGTCTAACTAACGTTCTGGGTTCGTTGAATTCCATTGACCTCGACTTAGGTGACGTCCCCGACGGCCACTGCTCGAATTGTATAGACTTTGGTCCAGCCTCTATGCACGGTGATGCACCTATATCCAACCGCTTAGAAGGCGTGGTTCGAAGGACATGTAAGTCCCAGGTTAATGATCCACTGTGAGATCTTCAATATGTTTCAGGACTCTGGAAGAACTCAAGGAAGACGAGTCACTGGAAGACTTTCAAGTTCATGAAGGACGACTTTTACAAGTCAGTGTCGACCACAGCGATGTACGCGTCATGACTCATAATGAGAACTATACAAAGACAATCTTCTTTAGGTTTGGCTTGCTCAGGCTGGCAAGGGCCGTATCGTCCAAAATATTCTGTCACCGGCCGGTCTGTGCCAGTACGAATCGTAGTTGAAGTTACAATCCAGGTAATGCGCAGACCCTTCGCCTGGGCACCACCGCTGGTCTCCTCACGGCTCACTGCGGGAGGCAAAAAGTTTTCCACGATGGAAAAGGGCATTGCGGAATGCCTCTTTTCCTTTGTGTAAAAGTTCTCGGCCCCCGCAGTGGCTCTCACTAGCTCTTAATTCATGCGGCATATAGATTTTTATTTCCCTGAGACATCTCGACGGCTCAAAATTTTCACCCCCGCTGCGCCTACTGCACAGTGCACACGTCGTTCCTGCTATCTTGGGCGAGTCCGTGGTTGAGTTCTTGAATGCACGCTCTGTGTTGGTGACGTCTCGAACGACACCATCGGCCAGAACAGCGATCGCGTCCTCGTCGGGGCGTCTGGCGTCTACACTAGTAGTACATGTCGTCGTGACTAGTTATGTTGGACTAGGGCGAGCTGAGTCGCCAGTGGAGACTGCTCCGGTACATTCCTGAGGCTTCGTCAGTGATTAAAGTAAGTAGTGCGGGGCCGCCATGAATTCACGGGCAGGGCCCTGATCAAGGGATAGAGCAGGATTGGGCACGGAATCGCAACGGTAATTACTAGCTAGTAGCTACTAGCCTACGCTCCTTTGGGCACTACGTCAAATACTAATAGGTTTGGCGGTGTCACCGACCTACCTACCCGGGTGATAACAATCAGCCGCAGAGACAATCAGTGTTACTGAGACCTACTCAAAAAAGTTCAACATACGAATGGCATTTTCCTTCATTCTCAACCGTCTGTCTTTACAGCCCACCCGGCAGGCACCGCCGGGTCCAAAATGGCCCGCTCACCAATCGATGCGTCCACCGCATCACCGATCAATGATAGCGTGATGGTCCATGCGGTTCCGTAATTAGCTCATTTCAAGCTAGCTTCCAATGTTCCATCAGACCATCACCCACGTTGAGCAAGCGCTCGCCCGCCCCGTCACGTTTTTCTCGCTCTCTTTCGACAAACCGGTTTTCCCTCAAAATCCCTTGAACACGACCCAGGCTTAGCAGTGTGGCTTGGCTAGCCCAGGTCTCTCCTTGCCCTCGAGTCTGTGCGCCAATGTCGGGCCTTTTGCTGGATAACGACCCCGAGGTGTTGCAGGTGCTCACCGATGCACGAACGACCAATTCCATGATTCGTGCGTCAATTTACCCTTCTCTGAAGTAATGTGCACTGCGACCTACTCTGACATCTCTCACCACAGTCGGCGCGCTGTCACTTGTGGCGCAAGTCCTCTCATTTAGTGTCGCATGCCTGTCTAACTGCCGATCCTTTCAATAGCTATGACCATTTAATAACCTTTCAAGACGAAGTGGGCGCCATTTTGTTCATATTTCGCCGCCGCGGCTGATGGCGATACAACTTGCAAGGTAGAGTTGATGTGGAAAAGCAGCATTCATACGACGAACGTGATCTATGTGCGTCCTCTTGTCCTCTCATTCTTAGCCCATGCGAATTCATAAACTTTCTGTAGCTTTGGGTACGCTGACAACATATCGAATCGTGACGGACACTCTGATCCCGACTATCCCCCAGAATCGTTATTTCACCTTGGTTGCCCTATTGTACGCCTGCCTCTGCCTTGTATCTTTCTTTTCTAATGTTACGCTCGGTCCCCAGAATCGATACGGGTGGTGTGTGGTCACCATGTATGGTATGGCTTGCGCAACTAATCTCACGACTGTAGTGATGTTAAGTCCGTACAAGTCCAATCCGGTACGTCCGCCTCGTTCTCGAGAATTGGTTCCAAAGTAACTGATCGTCGGCCAGGCGTGGGTTTCGTCCATTCACACACGCGCTGCGCTGCTGGACTAACGTGATCGTCGTAAAGATGTATCAGATATTTCAATGTTCGTTTACTTTCGGTGTTTTTGCAAGAGGCTTGCTGATATTTGAACCCAGACCGAGGCAGTTTCCAGCACGCTGATCCTTGCAACCGTGGATTTTATATTGATGTTGCGGTACGTTCATGCACACGCTAAACGGGCACCCTGATCTAGAATGTGTACACAAGAGTGTGGCTTTTATATGAAAAGGCACGGTGGTTATTGTATGTTTTGGTGCCGATGATAGGATGTGGGTGCTAATGTCTAAAGAT
The DNA here is from genome assembly GCA_029281435.1 of Mycena haematopus. Taxonomy (NCBI): domain Eukaryota; kingdom Fungi; phylum Basidiomycota; class Agaricomycetes; order Agaricales; family Mycenaceae; genus Mycena; species Mycena haematopus. The sequence continues at coordinate 86,961 of JARJCV010000116.1, forward strand.
TGCCCCATGCTGAACGAAATTTCAGTGGAGATTTTGACAATGTTGGTGATCTCAAGCACGGGTCACCTTCGTGTTAAACTGAACTCATCTCAAGGGCCCTTGTATCGCATTTTACGATTTACACTACTAAAGGTAGCACAGTTTGATCTCAAAAAGAATACTTTACTTAAACAAATCCAGTGTTCTGGCCTCTTTCGTACGTGAACTCGTTGGTGTCCTGTCGTGGTATTTATTTAGACCATGCAGATGGCCACTGACAGGATGTTATCCGCTCGGTATTTATCCGGTCATCCGTAACGACTGACCGTCTGATAAATCTCCTACAGGACTAGTGCCACGATACTTTACATTCTACTCCTTGCCCGTCCTTGTCGTGGTGCGATCTCATTCCAATCCTCGACTTTGCTGGAACTGCATCTAATGTCCATGCCCTTCAGTCAATGACGATGTTCGTCTTAACGGCATACAAATGCGGCAAGACCCTCCTTACGCACGGTCGCATGCAGATGCCAATATACAACCTGTTCTTGCGGGACGGTGTCTTCTGGTTCTTCGCGATATTCAGTCAGTTGGTTGCGATAATGTGGCTATCATTCGACTAACTGGCTGCGTAGTCACATTTATACCTGAAGTAGTCATATGGGCGGCTGCGAGGCAGTCGCTTGCCGAACTAATGATCGCGTATGTGATTCTCTTGCCCGACATCTCAAATAACTCACATCCCTCCAGTCCAGGGCTAGCGTAAGTAAAAGTTCCCGAAATGATGAGTGTGTCCTCATTCGACCTAGTGTCACCTCTATAATTGGCTCCCGCGTTTTGCTCAACATCAAGCGTCTTAAGCCCCCGGACGCATTGCCGACTACGACGACGACTGGGACCACGCTTGGGGTGGGGATGACGACGATTGAACTGGACACGATAGATTACCCCTCACGAATACCGTGGACGACTATTGGGACGACAACGGATGAGCTATGATATCACGACTGCGATAATCCAGAACTCTGTACATATGTAATTTTTGAGGGCGAACCTCTCGGTTTAGCCCAAATATGTCCAATGCGATATCGTATGTGGACGCTGGCACAGAAGCTCGAGCAATGGTTCAACGAGTTGCATCATGGCATGACTACTTTTCGTCTTGTTTCTAGTTCGAACCCTGAAATAAGGGAATTAGAAAAGACCGGAATGGTATCTCCCCCCTCTCTCGTTCCTCGTTCTGAACCGGAATGGTATAGAGGATCAACAACTAGTAACTACTACTTAGTTGATCTTGTTCAATTGTTGAACGTTTGAACCTAAGGTCACGAGGCATCTCAGCCTCGGAGTTGTCCGACCAGTCGGTCCGAGATTCCGAGATCAAATCGCTCCTCTCAACCTCATCTCCAAGTTATTTCTGTTTCCGACTTCGAGTTTGCGGACTATCGAGCCGTTTGCAAGGCTTGTCCTTGATTTTCTGGAATGACCCTCGAGTGCTGGATTCATCTACGACTCGCCCACAGATCCCATCGTCGGCTCGTACCGGACCATTGATAATCCCCCAGCTATTCTCGTCGTCGCATAGTCCCCTCTTCTCACCACTACCTCCTAGTCATGGATTCCCAACTGACTCTTGTTAATGCATCCCCACCGGTGTCCCTCACATTCTCCAGGAACAGTATGATAAACGCGACATTGTACCGTGACTCCCGACTGGTGTATACTATCGCGACAGAGCTACGGGGAACCACCACTGAAATCAGGGCCGCTGGCACGTCTCAACTTCTCGTACGCATCGCGAGGAAGGAGCTACTGCCCAATACCATTACATTCCCGCCTATCAACGACGGGAAGGATATGAGACTTGGGAAATGGCTGCGCCGCTGTAAGCTTCCAGACGGGAGGTAAGCTGTCACATGCATCCATTCCGGGCACTCTTTATCAATCTGCTCTGTTCCAGCCACGCCCATGTCATCGAGACGGAGGTGGGAAATTGTGTCTTGAAGAAAGACCGCATCTACCGGCTCGTGGTAGGCAACTTTCCTACGCCCAGATATGTACAGGGTATACTGATTTGTTGTTGTCCTCAGTTATTCACGGAGTACGACCTCGAAACCCCCGTCGCACACTGGGAAAGCGGAGATGGAACCTCCCCGCCATCTCTGATATTGCACTCCGGAACAGAAAATTTTCATCCCCAGATTATCGCCGCCTTCACCGTTCAGGAGTTGAAGATGCGGATGGCTGAGAAAGCGGATATCATGGCTCAGAGTCGGGCGGCTGCCCAGTCTAAAACTCTTGTGAGCTTGAATCAATATCAATAGCGGCTGCAATTATGTACTTTTGTTGGTGAAACGCTCGGGGCGTTTTCGGTGTGTGAGACTCTAAAATATAATATCCAACTAACTCAACCAAATCACCGACCAGCGGCAATAACCAAAACCAAATCCTAACAAGTCCAACACCAAAAATACTCCGTTCGCGCAAGTTCGGGGGTTCCTGTCAAAGTATATGACAGTTGCAAATCCAGATAATAGTCGAGTAATCAAAACTTCAAAATTCTTCACAAGCCGTAGTTCCGTAGTTTCGTTCCGTAATTGTTCCGTATAACGTTCAAATCCAAATTGAAGTTCCGTGTCGTAGTTTTTGAGAGAGAAAGAGAGCAAAAGCGAAAGATCGCAGGTAAGAACCCGGGCGTGTATATCTTTCTACTGTACAAAAGCCTTTCTTTTATACTACAACTATTTGCCTTGACCAAACAAACACTACTTTGAGTCCCAAATTCCTGTAGTTGGGCTTTCAATCCAGATATGGATCCGATTCTTTGTTGAAACCGGGACAAATTCCTTCCTGATTTCACGGTAGGGTAGCAACTAGGGCTATGTACAATGAATCCTCATTGTCCCGAGGTATGTCTTTTACCCGTAACCCCGCTCCGTGGCAACTACGTGGCTCCAGCTCATCCACCATAAAGCATAGTCATACACGGTGTTGTTCTACTTGTTCACCTTGCCATCAATCGCCGCGTGACCTTTGGTTGAAACCTTGTTTTATTTGATTGTCCCAACTCCGCTCCATTGTGCCGAAGTGCCCATCAAAAGGTCACGTGCCCTCATTGTTCTGCTTCATTGTCCATCTTCGTTTCATATTCCTCGTTGCACTAACCACAGCCCAATCTCCACAGACTTAGGTGAGTCATTGTTGAAGCCCAAATACTATAGTCCCCATTGTTCAATCCTCCTGCAGCATTGTTTATACAATTTTCATTGTTCCTTGAGCCGCGTTTCCACGCCAACTTTAAACTTCTAAAATTTGAAAACTCCCCCGTATTTCCGAGTGTTTCACACCTGAAACACCAGCCAGCGCATCATCTCCCTTTTTCTCTAATTCTGACTGTCCCCAGTCAGTCATTGTCTTTAGTTCCTCGGTCTTACGGAGTTTGTGACGTAATCTTGCCGAGATCAAGCCTCAACTGATGCGTCGTATGTTTACTTCCAGCTATCTTTGACAGTTCTTCCTCTTTCCATCTTACCACATGGACGTTATACGTCTACGTGGCAAGACAATCTCTCTTCCCTCCTCCTTAGTGTCCCTGTCGACGCCGCCGTCCACTTCTCCTCCTTGATTATGCTCTTCGTACGTAAATCCTTCATTGTTCTGCGACCAACGTCCTACTGGCCCACAGCCCAGCCCAGACCTCAGCTATATTGTTTTTACGTCCAAGTCGACGACTTCGTTGACGTTTTCATGTCACCGTCGGGCTCATTATGTGCTGCCTCCATAGTATCCACTATGGAGGACTTGTTTGCTGCTGTCGAGGTGCGCTCGCCATCCTTGTGCGCTATTATCACTTTTCTTCCCCATTATTTCTGCTAAAATCATTGTTTTCATTTATGTATTTAAGCGCCGCCGCCGCCGCCACTTAGTCCTCAGCACATCCCAGCCTTTAACCTTTTACCCACTTTTTAAGCTTCTTCCTTGTACATACTTCAGTTATGCCTTCCGACTCTTCCTCGATTCTGCCGCTGTTCACGACCCCACGCACCGTCCCTTCTGTCCCTCGTGGTCCGGGATCTTCCTCGTCCGCCGGTTCCAATGGCAGTCCTCCGCCCGAAGGTTTTGTGGTTCCACCAATTCCACCCCCGAATTGCCCACTTCGGATGACCCGTGATTCCAACGGTCACCGGTGCCTTCCGGTAGTGTCCGAGAACCCTCTCCCAGTCAACCACGAACGTGTTACCAGATTAATCACTACCCGCATCGATGTACGTCTCTTTGATTTTTGATCCTTTCAATTCCTTGATCTTTGTTATAGATTGCCGCGAAATGCTCCAGTTGCGCGGAGCTCGCCATCGATTGCCAGTTTTCTGAGGCGGGCGTCCCATGCCCTGCCTGCGCCATCCTTGGAGTACCTGATTGCGACTTCGCTCATCCCCGCTTCCTCCTCGCCAACCTCGTCTACCAGCGTGACAACCATCTCCACCACGAGCGCTCCATCCTCTGCACAGCCGTCCGGAATAATCAATTGTCCCCGTCCTGCTTTGGTCCGTTCTTCCTCATTTGTCTCATTCATCATTTGATGTTTCATTTCCAGAGCGTGAGTATGAGCACGCCGCAGCATGGTTTTATTCCGCAGCTCAAGGCGCCATCGATCGTTTCTTAGTATGTTTTCTTCTCCTTCATTGCGCTTACTTGCTGATTCCATCAAAGGTCAATTGCAATGCGACTGCCGGGCTCGCTCTTCGTGGTTATCAGCAGCTCGCTGCCTGCTGCTTCGATGCTGGACTTCTCTCCCGTTTTCTTGCATTCGCGCATGATGCCCATCTCCATCCAGACGTCCTCCGGGCCGTAGTCGATCGCTTACAAGCCATGTTTCTTGAGTAGTCGTGTCCGCGACCCATTTTCTTGACTTATTTATTTTCGACTTATTTAACCACCTTCTTGTATAATCTTGCTACTTTTCTTGGAATGTAATTCCCTGCTGGGATTTCGTGCTCAATTCCCTTGTGATAGATGTGACGTGTTCCAGTTTCTTTTGAAACACCTCGAGACGCCCCTTTGTCACCGCCATGTTTGGGTGTTTTAGATTGCGAAAATTTTTGTCATTGTTCGTCAACGTCCTTGCCAAGGTACGTGTTGTCTTTCCATCATTGACACGTCCTTGTTGAGGTACGTGTCATTGTTCCTCCCTTTTTCTCAGCTAATAACTGTCCCAGTTATATGTTTTCGTGCGGTCCCTGCGCAGTTTAAAAGGTGCGCATCTTCACAACTTTTATCCATCTCAACACTTCTGTTTCCGTCTACCGACAGGTTCGGGTTTACATTCAACCTTCTTATTATCATGCCTTCCTTCGACGCTCCTCGCCTCACCGCATCCGAAGAAGTCGCTGTCCGTGCGCTCCACAAGTCCGTTCGCGCCACCAATTACGAAGATCCTGTTGATCAGGATGCTTTTCTTGTTGGTTCCGCGCATTCTATTGTATGTTGTGTCCTTCTTCCAATTTTTTTTTTTTTTTTTTTTTTTTTTTTCTTCGTGCTAACTTCTCCAGCTTCAATTCCGCGAGCAGGTCGCTTCTTTTTCGCTGATCCCGGAGATCGGCGAATGTATCTTCACAATCCGTTCCAAACTCCAGCAAAACAACGCCCGTATTGCTACCCCTTCGGTTGATGTCTTCTCTTCTATTACCGATTTCGCCGGCGAAATCGCTCGTACACGCCAACTTTTCCGTGATCGTAAGCGCGCACAGAAAGCCCGTTTGTGCGCTGCCGAAGGTGTTGCCGCGCGCGCCGAACGTCGTGAGGCGATCAAATATGCTGCCGAAATCAATGCCCGGGTATTCCTTTCATTTCCTCCCCATTTCATTTGATCTGACTTAATTATAGCGTCTTCTCACTCCCGACGAGGATACTGTTTCCATCCCATCCGACGATGAAGACAACGCGCGCCCGAACTCTATGTTGGTGGAGGTGCTTCCTTCTTTCTCACCTTTGCCTTCGTCTCGCTCACCCAACCAGCCCCCATCTGCTATAGTTGCGCCGAGTGCTTCCGCCACAGGTTCCCCTGCTCAGGGTACGTCCCTGCTTCACTTTCCCAGCTGCCCCCAACATTTCTCACAGTACGTATTATAGCGTTATCCCCGCTTCGCGAGTTAGAGAGCCTAATGCTCAGCATTACTCTCAGCAATCCGCCACCCGTCCCCGTGAGTCATCTTTTACTCAATTTTCGTCTTGATCCCTAAATTTTCTTCGAGATGGTCTCGCCATTATTACAGAGCCCAACCCTTCCGGCCCTCGTGCCGATCATGTCTCCAACTCCTTACCACGGAAAAGATTTCGGCCAAGCAGTCCGGAGAATTCCCGTTCCCCAAGCCCATCGCGGTCGCACTCTCACTCGGAACACCGTACGTCGCTTCCCATTGACTTCGGAGCTTATACTTATGTTCCCACAGCCCATAATCCGCACCCCAATCCCGCCGGTCTACAACGCCGCGGTCCCGCTTCCATGCCCCGCCAGTCCTATTCAATCTCCGACTTCCACCTACGTCGACGACTTACTGGTGTGGAGGCCGAAGTCCACCGGCTTTCCTGCGCTCAGGAACGCCTCTCGTGGAAGTTACAAACGATCCAAGAAGCCGGTTCCCGCCCGTCGCAAGCCGAAGTTCTCGTAAGTCGAGATTCTCGCCAATCCTATCTTCCGAGCTCATAGTCTTTTAGGAAGACTAAACACTGTTACTTTTGTGCTGCCACTTCCCACCTCCTCGCCACTTGCCCCAAGCGCGAGCTTGATTGATTCAAGTTCCTTTTATCCCCGCGCTGCGCGCCGTTCCCTCTTCTTGTATTTATTATTGGACTAGCCCCTTCTTGTTGTATATTTCTTATTTATGAGCACTGGTTCTGCTCTCTGTTGTGTGAACCCTCCAGCCTTCCTCGAGATCCCTTCCTTCGTCGTTCCCTTGACATTCGGATTTCCCATCAGTGGCTGTACAGGTGACCACTCACAGCCACTGATGGACATTTCGTCTCATCTTTCCTCTCGTCCCCGCACTGCCTCTTTGCCAGTTATATACATCCATTACTCAAGAATCAAAACCAAATTTGAGTGCTGGAAGATGTGGGATATCTTGGAAGTTTGAGCCACATGTAATTTTGAAAATTCCGGAAATCCCGGAATTTCCGGAACTTTCGGAACTTTCGGAATTTCTCACGAACAAAGTCGCACAGTCTGATCCTCGCGCTCCACTAATACTCTCCGTCTTTTCGTCCTACCGCAGTGTTCATCCCTCAATCTGAATCAGACATGTCCTCATCCGACCCTGAATCCTCAGAGTATTCCTCGAGCACACTCTTAGATCCCGAATTCAACTTGATCTTATCGAATTGTAAGTCTTTCCCAGCATATTCCTGTTCAGGTTCCTCTGCAAATTCATCTAGGGCCTCCTGAGATATGTCAATCAGTTTTTCAATTCCCTTGCCGATGCTGAGCTTTCGCCGCTGCGCATACGGAATAACGCGGAACCGCCCGATCTTTTTCTGCCATACCGCGCCATTAAACTCGCACACTATGTATGCACCTCCTCTCGTTCTTCTCACCACAATCACCGGTCCCCACCATCGCTCCCTGTTCCTCCCACTCAGAGAATCTTCATCAACCGTATTTCGCACGAGTACGATATCACCGGGCTCAAACTTGTAGTCCTTGATTACGTGTTTGTATTTCTCGGCGTAGGCTTCTGCATTCTTTTGCTTCAAGTCCGCCATTCGCTGACGCATTTCTTCTACGTGTACAGTGTGTTTTGCAAGCGCGCGCGCTCGCAATCCAACTAAATCCTCTGTCGAGACTATCTGGTCTGGATATTCCACTAACCACGTCGCTTCTGCAACATCTAGCGGTAAAATTGGGTGCGCACCACACACAGCAAAGTATGCCGAACACCCCATTCCCCTTCGTACTGTGATTCGATCCGCCCACACAACTTGAGGTAAGAAATAAAACCATTTTGATAGTTCTCCACCTGTCGCCTTGTAAAGTGACTGCCGAATGTCCAGGTGCCCGGTCTCCACAATACCATTTGCCTGCGAGTTGTATGGTGAAATCCGTATGCCCATAATCCCGTACTTCGCTTTGAGCCATTTTAATGCGGCCAGGAAAGGAGTGCCATTGTCCGTCACTATCCATCGCGGACAACCCCACCGGCAAATTATGTCTTCTAACAGAAACATCGCGATGTTCTTAGCCGTCTGCTTGCGAAGCGCACGCGCCTCAAGATATCTTGACAAAGCACATCGTGCGTCCACTATATAGATGCACGCGTTCGATTTCTCGCTCATGTGCATTACATCCGTATGCACTTTCTGGAATATACTCGGTGTCGCGGATACAACCGGCGGTGCTTTTATGAGTGCCATCCGGCGCTTCTGGCACAAATGACATGTCTTCACATACCACCGTACGTCTCCTTCCAAGTCAGGCCACCAAAATCTTAGTGCCAGCAGAGATCTGGTTGCAAATTCCCCGCGATGACCTAGTGCATCATGCGCCGCGCGCATCATATACATCCGATGTTCCTTTTCTACCACCAGTGCGTGCATTGAGTTTGTGCCTCGACGATACATTTTACCGTCCTTGGTGATGAAGAACTTTGATGCCCTTCGTATGAACCGTCTACGCTCTCCGTTATCCTTCGCATTAATTGGGATTTTCAGTGGATCCCTCAACCATTCCCTTAAAATTGGTAATTGTTCGTCCTGTGCTTGTGCTCCCTCACTGCGATGCTCTTCATCATAAATCTCTCGTTCTCCATCTGTATTACGCAGTCTTTCGTCTGGAAGTAGGTTTTCTTCGGGATCCTGGACTTGAACATAGGCAGGAACAACAAGTCCCGCTTTCTGGTACTCTTGTTGAACATGGCTCGAAATGGCCTGCTCCTCACAGCGGGCCATCTCCAACTCTTTCTCAAAGTCCTCTATGCCTTCCGCGATGCCTTCCATGCCTTGGAGGTATCCACCTCGGGTATCAATTTCGCTTTTGAACTCTTCTAGGTCTAGTGGTTGCTCCGTGAAGTAATCCCAGTCAGGATGCGCCTTCGGCGGTCCATTTGTTTCAACATCATCATCAAGGTTCAGCCATTTCTCGTCTCCCGCTTGTGCTTCTCTCCTAGACAGTCCATCTGGCGGGAAAGTCGCTCCCTTAACATGCTTCAATTTAAAATTGAACATCAAAATTTGCTCAATCCAACGGTTTATTGTTGCATTCGGACCCATCCCCGGGTGGTTCAACATTCCTTGTATATATTTGGCGTCTGTCTCAATCACCAAGCGCCGGCATCCAAGCAGCCAATATTGCATTGCTTCTAGCGCACGCTTCAGCCCGTATAGCTCGCGCTTTGGTTGCGAGAACTCCGCCTCCCGTCGGTTGAGTGTTATTGATGCAAATTTCGCATAATAACGTTTCCGCGGGTCGTTTGGATCACACTGATAGATGATGATCCCGATTGCCATCCAAGAGGTATCCACCGCCATGACGATATCCGAGTCCCATTCATAATTTAATGGTTTCAAACACGGTGCTTGAACCAATGCAGCCTTCAATTTCTCCATTGCCATTTCCTGTTGTTCCCCCCATTCGAATTCCTCATCGGCACGCGTCAGCTTTTGTATCGGTCGCGCTATTAGCGCGTAGTCTTTGATGAACATTCTAAGGACTCCGACAGTTCCCAGAAATTGTCGTACACCCGAGACATCCTTTAATGCTCCCCATCGCAGTATTACCCCAACTCTATCTGTGTCTGCCTTTCGACCTTCAAACGAACATAGATGGCCTACGACGTGAAACTCTCCAGCACATAAGATCGACTTGGCGCCCGAAAAAGTTCCTCCGCAATACTTAATTCTTTGCACCACGCGGTTCAAGTTCCCGAAGTGTTCCCAAACAAACCGTCGTATCCCGGCGTTCTCGGCGATAGTCTCACAGGTGCCGTCCGGCAGTTCATAACGTGTTCCAGGTCCTCTAATAGGTACGTCGTCGATGTATGGCATAGTTATATGTGGTATCTCATCTTGCAAGATATATGTCACGTCGTCGTGGAAGATCGGCACACTGTTTGTCCACCCTTGAGGTAATTTCACTAGGCGCAGCGCACCAAATGGTGTCTGAAATGTTGTGAAGTCGCGCGAGCTTTTTGCGATATCACGGTGATCATATCCCGAATATAAGTCAAGGCATCCGCCGCATGCTCGTCCAGCAAAATGATTAGCTAATTCCTCTGTCGCAGGTGGTATTCCCGAGTGCGCGATTGTCACCGCATTCAAAGGTTCTAGTGCGTGCACCAACCGAATACTTTTGCCGTCCTTCTTGATCACTCCGAAGAATTTACTTCGGTACGATGCATTTGAAGGCTCGTAGACACCTGCATTGATTTTATTCTTGATGGCCTTGCAAAACTCTGCCAGCTGTCCTCGAGGTATTGGGATACTCCGCTCGACCCATGCCTCGTGTTCGACAACAGGGATCTCAACCGGCGGGAAAAAGTCATGCCGGAAACTCCCGCGCTCCTCGTCACTCCACGCAAAAGCTTGTTCATGATTCTTTACAAACTCATGCATCAATTTTATTTCCTCCGGCTGCAAGAATCCAGCATGTTGTTTCTCCATATCATCCTTTCGTTCCATAGTATACCGTTTGCCTGGTACGAATTCTACGGGTTTCGGATTCAACGCCGGCATCTCGGCCAACGGATCACCTTTGATCTCTCGTTTGATGCGATATTTTTCCGGTAACTCCGTGTATATGGGTCGAACTTTTAACCCAACTGGTTTGTACTTCTTTCCAGCAAATACTGATACTGACTCAACATCTGGTTTATCTGTCCTCAAACTGAATTCCTCGTTTGGGCAGATAAAATCAATTGACTGACAACACGTGCAGCGTATGTCACCCTTAACGTTATGACATGTACGCGCGTCCCATTCATCTATCCTTCCTCGATGGCCTCGTCCGCTGGCGCCTGGTTGTTCTGACCCGGCCAACACATTTGCAAAGACTTTGTGGGGCACCCCACCTTCCACATTCACTATTTGTTGTTGAAATTCCCGGAATAATTCTGCCGCGGCTGTATCATCTCTCAAACTGTCTGCCTCCTTCGATGCAGCAACATAAGCTTCGACAATCTTCTCGGGCGTCATGCTTCCTCCCCTGGGTTGAAATACTTGTTCAATCCTTAACTCTCCCTCACCGTCAAACCCAACCAGCACCGCCACCTCTTCTCCTTGACCCAATTCCGTCAATTCCTCGAAGCTATCCGAAAACCCTTGCCTCCCGGCTTCCGCTGATAGTTGGCCTGGTTAAGCGACATACTTTTCTCCTTGTTCGGCACTTCCCTAGTTCGGTCATAGGTAGGCACAGTCCACGACCTGCCCGAGTTCGGATCTGTCAACGTTAATAGCTGACTTCCATCCTGATGTTCAGTACGGCTTTTCGTTAACACGTCCAACGGTCGCCCCAGCAATACTTTATACGGTGGGTTGCGTATGACGTGTACTTGCAGGTAGATCTTCAAATCACCCCATCGGAACGGTACGTTTCTTGCCAAACCCATCGTCTTTTCTAATTGACCGTTTGCGCTCTGCATGAAAATGTTTATAGCGGGGTCCCAGACCAGCCCACAAATCTGAGCCTGTTCCATCGACATTGACACAATTTGCGACCCGGAATCCAATACGCACTCCACCGGACCCTGGCTATTCACATACGGGAAAGTTATCCGTAAAGGTACGGAATCCCGTGCAACATAAATTTGCTTGGGGCTCTCCCCGTCTTCTAACCCATCCAGGTACTGCAAATACGGGTCTTGAGCGACTACCGAACCAGCCGGTACGCCGTTCCCTCCCGTCATCATTACAAACACCCCTTCCACTTCAGGTAAGTTTCCTAATTCCATTGCGTCATCTTCTAGCTGAATGTCTTTTTCAACAGGAAGTAAAACTGCCTGTGAATCGACCTCAACCGCCTCTACCGGAAGAACCAGCTCCCGGTCCTTTAATTGATTCTTGACTAATTCCCGCACCCTGGTAAGCCGCAATTTCTCGCCTTCGCGCAAGTCTTTGCTGATCCCAAAGAGATCACCCAGTTTAACCGTTACTTCGGTATCGTTGATTCGTTCCAACATTTCTTCGGTGAGTCCGTCCCGTTGGATCGGCGCCTTTAATTTATATGCTTTCCCACTATCTTCAAGTTGCCGAAGTTCCGCGTTGCTTTCGGATGCTGGCGGAGTTCGAGCCCCAGCGCCCATTGGCTTTACGAGACGGTATGGCAATTCTTGATGTATCGGAGCTTCACGCTCTTTAACTGTTCCATTCTCGCGCACCTCTGTCTCTTCTTCTGGCGGCAATCTCGCCCCGAGTTCGGAATCCTTAGTACGCCAATTCTTGTTCTTCATCGCCGAACTATTTTTGACTTTGTTCCCCTCAGGAGGCCTGGATGGTCTAGCCTGCGCCTCCATCCTTGAGGCTTTCAAAAATCCTGTTCGGGTGGATCGGCGAATGCTACCGAGTGCGCCCCACTCCTGGTTTGAACATACTGTCCTTGTGCGGGACTCCCGAGCCTCATCGCGTTAAAAACAGCTCGCCCAAGCTCCTCCATATTTGTGGTCGGTACCGGAATCGCCGGATTCGAGTACATCTGCGCCTGTGTCTGCGGTGTAAATGATTGTATCGGAACGGAGGTCATAGAAGGTATCCGCTGGTTCCCATTCGTGACCTGGTTCAACTTGACCCGTAAGGTACGTACTTCATCCCGTAACGCATCAAACTCATCCTCAGGTGCTCCACCATAGAACGTATCCGCATAGAGGTGTTGTCCCGCCGCACCTTTCCTCTGCCAGTATTCTTCAACTCGCATTGCGGCTGACCCTCGCCCTCTAGGAATGAAATTGCCATCTGACAACTTTTGTTGCCCATCTTCTACGGCGATCCATCCTTTCTGTATGTGTGCCGCTTTGATAGCGCATTCCTTTGAATAGTGATCATGACCATCGCAGTAATAGCACCCATTCCGCGGTGCCATCCCACCACCTTGTCCATAACCGTATCCGCGGTTAAACTGTCGATCCGGCCCATACGAATTTTGTGCACCACGCAGCGTGGTCTCTCGCTGGTCACTATCCTCTCGACTAGCCCCTTGATTCTTCGTATTTTGGAATGCTTTCATTAATTCCTCGTGCGCCGCTTTCTGCTGTTTCTGTACCACGGACATCGCATCACGGAGACTTGATAGTTCCCCGCCGAGCTCTTCGAGCCTTGCGTCCCTTCGCTCGATCTTGATCGTTGGGAAGCGTTCAGAACGTCGGATCTCGGGTGCGTCATCATCTCCCAAAGTGACCTCAGTCCCTCCCGTACTTGCTAGTCGTTCTGCCATTTTGATCAACTCGTCTAATAGAATCGGATCTTCCTTCCGATCTTTTTGCCCGGCCTGCTGTGTACCTTGCGCTCCACCTGGTAGATCCGCTTTTATCAGGTGTCGAGTATTTATTGCCATCCTTAAAGACTCGGCGAATCCTCGTTCGAGTGCATCAAGGTAACGCCGACATGCTTCTTTATTCAAGATAATCGCGGGTGCCTTGCTTAATTTCTTTACTAGGGCTTTGAAGCGCATTCCAAATCTAGTGAGTTTTCCTTCCTCACTTCGTCGAATATTCTTATTCTCCGAACAAAGCTTCTCAAGGTCCTCCAGGGTCCCATCCAGGTCCTCCTGTACCTCTGGGTATACTTTTAAAACCGCTTTCTTGAAATCTGCATATGTTGTTCCCGTCGCATATTCTGCTAACTCCCGCCACGTTTCCCGCTTCTTAACTGGAAGGTAGCTGGTAAGTAATTTCTTCTTTTCATCGTCGTTTGTTATCTGCGCCAGCGCAATGATATCATCGACTTGCTCCATAAAATCCCGTAAGTCATCCTTATCCTCCGTCGTGAACTTGGGAACATTTGCCTCCCAAGGCCGTGGGACTTTGAAGCTCGCCACACCAGTTCCAGATGGTGCGTTCGTCGTCATTGTTGTGGAGTCGGGTGTAACAGGTCGCAATATGAATGAAATATCAAAATCAAAATCGTCTGAGTCTGATGGAAAAACTTCGTCCAGCAAAGATTCTTCTCCAAAAGGTAAATTGTTTAGTGAACTATCGCTGTCGGCGTCGCCTGCAATGCCTAAGTGTAGTTGCTCCGTTCTTCGTCTTTGTGTGTACGCCGCTGCTCGCGCTCGTACCCGATGTCTAACTTCGTTTCTTGCTCTCTCCGCCGGTGTGAAGTCGTAATTTCTGCCTGCAGAAATCTTGTCTGTCCAAATCCTTCTTCGTGGACTATGCAAATATGACTGTGACCAGCACAATCAATTTGGTGTTTATCTGAATGAACCCCCTCGCGGTGGGCTCCAGATGAAACGCTCGGGGCGTTTTCGGTGTGTGAGACTCTAAAATATAATATCCAACTAACTCAACCAAATCACCGACCAGCGGCAATAACCAAAACCAAATCCTAACAAGTCCAACACCAAAAATACTCCGTTCGCGCAAGTTCGGGGGTTCCTGTCAAAGTATATGACAGTTGCAAATCCAGATAATAGTCGAGTAATCAAAACTTCAAAATTCTTCACAAGCCGTAGTTCCGTAGTTTCGTTCCGTAATTGTTCCGTATAACGTTCAAATCCAAATTGAAGTTCCGTGTCGTAGTTTTTGAGAGAGAAAGAGAGCAAAAGCGAAAGATCGCAGGTAAGAACCCGGGCGTGTATATCTTTCTACTGTACAAAAGCCTTTCTTTTATACTACAACTATTTGCCTTGACCAAACAAACACTACTTTGAGTCCCAAATTCCTGTAGTTGGGCTTTCAATCCAGATATGGATCCGATTCTTTGTTGAAACCGGGACAAATTCCTTCCTGATTTCACGGTAGGGTAGCAACTAGGGCTATGTACAATGAATCCTCATTGTCCCGAGGTATGTCTTTTACCCGTAACCCCGCTCCGTGGCAACTACGTGGCTCCAGCTCATCCACCATAAAGCATAGTCATACACGGTGTTGTTCTACTTGTTCACCTTGCCATCAATCGCCGCGTGACCTTTGGTTGAAACCTTGTTTTATTTGATTGTCCCAACTCCGCTCCATTGTGCCGAAGTGCCCATCAAAAGGTCACGTGCCCTCATTGTTCTGCTTCATTGTCCATCTTCGTTTCATATTCCTCGTTGCACTAACCACAGCCCAATCTCCACAGACTTAGGTGAGTCATTGTTGAAGCCCAAATACTATAGTCCCCATTGTTCAATCCTCCTGCAGCATTGTTTATACAATTTTCATTGTTCCTTGAGCCGCGTTTCCACGCCAACTTTAAACTTCTAAAATTTGAAAACTCCCCCGTATTTCCGAGTGTTTCACACCTGAAACACCAGCCAGCGCATCATTGGTCCAAATGGTATATATGTATTTACAACTTGAAGAGCACCATCTCTTTCTGCTTTAGTTTCCGTCCTGGGACCAAGCCAAGCCAACTTCTCGAAATCAAACGACTTGCTGTGGATCGCAACCAATGCGAAGGCAGTGTTCCTCGAAGTCGCCTCGAGAAAGATGGATTTCGATCAGTTCTATGATAAACGCTGGGGAAAACTTGCCTGGGGAAATGGCTGGAACCTGTAGGTCGGCCACCGGCCGGGGTGTATTGCAGTTGTGGGCGACGAAGAGCTTGAAGGATTGCGAGAGGTCGTGGTCCGCTGGTGTGGGTGGGAGGGAGAGAGACAAATTTCTCTTCGGGTAAAGAGCGCAGGTGGTCGAAAAAAGGTCGATAAGCAGGGGGCGGAGGTGAACTGAGGGAGGAGTCAAAGAACAACGCATCAATCCATCTCACCCATGATGAGCGCGGAGCGACTGTATCGTTCTTGCGCCGCAGCATTTGAGTGTGAAAGAGTTTGATTCCGAGAAGTCGGCTGAGTGCGTTTCTTCTTCGCTTGGGTTCGCGGGGGAGAAAAGTTCCTGAAAGCAGACGGCTAGCTGCGAAGAATGAGTGGAGGACAAGATGGCCCAAGAACGATGGAATGTCGCCTGAGAGTCGAGGTATTTGGAAAGCGTTCTGTGTAGAATCCGTGTAAGCGCGTACCTTCGCTGAGCCGGGATCCACAACTTATTCTGTTTGGAATACCGGAGTGAGTTAGGGTGAGTACAAAGAAGACGCGAAGAAACATCTGTCTGACTGATTGAGTTGGCGCAGGACCGATGATTATGCCTTGGGAGGTTTGATCCCGAAAATCAGCCCCAAATTGACTTTTGTCGGGACTTTTTTTATTTTCCCACGCTTTCCGAGCCAGCAGAAAGCGCTCTTTCGCCAAAGCGGTCACTTTTGATTTTTTTTCGGTCGAAATTTTCCAGAAATTTGTCGGGACTCTGGGATCAAACCTATCTTGGGATAATCATCGGTCCTGTTGGCGCCCGGCGTATTTGACGGTGTCACGGCGATCCTTTCACAAGTGTCAGCCTCAGCGCCTTCTATAAATGATTCTTGCAGGGATTATTGCACGTTCAACCAAATGGAAATGCAGCATCGACGTACCGTGCTTCCTCCGGCGAAGGTAGGAAATTCGCCATCATCGTCCGAATACGGGTTCTTGATTTGAGCGTCTGATGTCATACACGTGACCGCTCTCCTTTCTTTCTTTCTTTCATCCTTGGTCGACGTTCTTCTGGCCTGTATATCTGCTTTCTGTGACATCCCATAGCCGTTTTCACGTCCCCAAAGTCGTTATTTGGCGAGCGAAATGGACGCGACCTGCCGAAGATGAGAAAGACAAAGCGGGCAGTGAGGATCCTTGTGCCGCTGGGAGGACCTCGAAGACTCAGACGGCGATGTGCGTCGAACTCTTCGCTATTATCACTCATACTGGTCAAATTCATGGAATAGATGTGCGCACTTTTCTTTCATACTCAGGCTCCAGGCGGGCGCGCGCATACGATCCTTCCTCTCGACCACGAAAGACGCGTAAACCAAGGCCTATGCGCGTCAACAGGCTTTTTGAAAGATATCCACGCTCTCTCGCCCAGGAAAAACACCTCCTGTCGATTCGCAAGTGAGTTCTTGAATACATTCATTGTCGTAAAGGATACGACCACCGACCTCCAGTATACATCGACCTCTGGAAACGCTATCTGTATTTGTCAGGCAGCGACGACATGCGCACCTTTGCTCCGTGCATCCGCTTGAGGCGGAACAGAAGATGATCAAGGTCAGCTGTTTGATGCGCCATCACGATGCGCTCACTCCTATAGGTGAACGAGTTCGCCGTCTTGGTTTTCCACGGTGTCTCTGGAAGATTGCATGTCACGCGAACGAGCGGCGCGGGATCGAAGAGCCTTCAAGCCTTCACTCCTGATTCCGCGGAAATTTCGTTCGGGACGACGTGCTGGGGCAGGGCTTTCGGAGTTTTCGGAGCGAGTAATCGCCACAGTCAAAGCACGCCGTATTAATCGCTCGCTCAAGGGTGCTAATCTTGGTCAATGTCGGTGGGAAGGCATCGCCGGGACTTGAGGAACTTACGACATCTGGGGCCATAATTCACAGAAGCAGGTAGACGAGGGGAATTTCTAACCGCTAACCGAGGACTGCAAAGTACAAGGGCAAAGAGCCAGTTGCGATAATTCCGACGAGAACAAGGACCATGGAGGACGCGGTGCAGCTTGCGATCGCGGGTCGACATCACAGGGCGTGTGAACGGCTGCTATTTATTCGGATGATCTTATAATTAAGGTACGCCACACACAGTGCAAAGTCCGAGGCTGGCAGTGTGCATTGACGCAGAGATACATAACAGCGCCGACGCGACGACGCCGGACGAGCGAGCAGGATTATTTTCAGAGACCGCAGGACGGTGCACCCACAGTTCATTGACTGTGAGCCTCGTTTTGACCGCGTATCATGAAGAGAAGCCAGCCAGGGACGAGAAGCTTGGGACCCAGCAAACAAGGGAGCACCCATATCTGGCGACTCGAGCCTTGAAAGGAACATCCTCATTCGGACGATCAGACACGTGGCAAGGTATGCATCTGCTGGTCGGTGCGCTCTCTGCACATCGAGCGCCGCGTCCTGCGCGACCGGGGGCTGGGGGCGACCTGGCTGGCCGGCCACTGGGTCGCAAGTTTGCCGGTGTACAGGTGAAGTGCGATGGGCGGTGCTGGAGGAGGCAGAGTCTGTTGATGTGATTCGCGATGGCACGGGATCGCCACTTACGGATGAAAACCGATATAAGGACCGCATGCAAACAATGGCACCTCGAATCCCATTGTCTCTCCCTTTTCGGCCTTGTCCTCTTGCACAATAGTCCGCACGAATGCCTGCAGTGAGACTCTGTTCGCGCCGAGGGAGTGCAGTTGGGAGAAGAAGGAGCTCGCTTGCAACAACAAGTATGTCCTTGTACCCTTATCGAACGCCCAACTTATGCCCAGATAGCGCTCGCAAAGTCGGGCACATATGGGTACACCGCGCCCCCGATATCGCCATCGTTAACGTTTGCCCCTAATGTCACCCCGACATCGTACTCTGCACCGTCGCCGACGCCTTCCCCCTTCGGCTCGCCGTCGCTCACGACTGATATGCCGCTGCCGCTCTTCCCACCGAGCGCGACTCCAGCCCCACCCCCCACTCGCAAGCGGGTGCCTCCTGGCAAGAGACGCAGTCAGGGATACATCCCTCGGCCACCGAATGCGTTCATGCTCTTCCGCGCCGACTTCGTCAGACAGAAGCATGTCCCAGGCAGCATCGAGACCAACCATGGCAGCTTGAGCAAGATCATCGGTCGGTTTTTGCAGCTCTGATAATTTTTCCGTTATCTGATCCTTATCGCAGGCAACTGCTGGCGCTCACTTCCTCTCCCAGAGAAGCACATCTGGGAAATAAAAGCCAAACACGCAAAGGCGGAGCACAAGCTCAAGTATCCTGACTATAAGTTCCGCCCGGTACACAACAAGCGGACCGCTCCTGCCGCCTCACCTGCGCCGTCGTCGCAGCCCGCGTCGAGGAGCACGAGTGCAAGCACTGCAAAAGGCCAGCTGTCGCCACAAGAAGACGAGCGCCGATGCGAGGAAGTCGCCGCTCTACTCCTCCAAGGGAAGAAGGGCGAAGAGCTCGCCTGGGCCGTCCGTGATCTCGATTCCCGCCGCCAAGTAGAGCTCGCACACTCCTCCCCGTCGCCCGTTCCCTACCAGAACTCCAAGTTCCCGCACCCCCTCAATCTAGACCCAATGTACTATCCCCAGATGCCGTCCTCGCCACCCTCTTCTTCCATCCCCAGCTCCCACGCCTCGAGCTCTGGTACCGGTTCCCCGTATTCGCTTCCCATGCCCCTTGAGCACAGCTCCCGCGACCAGACATGGCGCCATCGCCGCAGCTCGAGCGTGCCGCTCCCGAACGACTACTCGTGCACCTTCCCCCCCTTCATGTACGGCGACGGCGACGCGATGGGCATTGCACCACCCTCAAACGGCTTCTCGCAGCAGCACTCGGGCTTCACCCTCCCCCCGCCGAGCTCGCTCACGAGTCCCCCGATGTCCATCAGCGACTTCAGCCGCATGTCCTTCTCGTGGACAGGGACGGGAACGGGCACAGGTAGCAGCTTCTCGTACCCGCGGCCGAGCTTCAGCTTTGGCTCCGGCGGGCGCGGGTCGTTCTCGTTCGCGGCGGCCTTCGGCGGCGCGTGGGGTGCCAACAACAACGGGCCCGTCGGCCGCCGCGCGAGCAGTGCCCAGGCGTTCTTTTCGCCGACGTCGTTTTCCGGATACGACATGTCCTCCTCGCAGCAGCAGCAACAGCACCAACACGTGGAGGAAGAGCTCCCGGACGCGAACACCTCGCTCTTCGAGGTCGGGTTCCTTAACTCCTTCGGCGGGTCGGCGGCGTCGCCGCCGTCGTCGTCGCCACCGAACGACACCGTGAGCCCCTTTGACGCGCCGGAGCACACATTGCTTCACGCACCCCGGCCGGTGCACGCGATGTCGCCACTTGGGGTCGAGTTCGGGGAGCAGCAGCAGCAGTCGTACGCCTCTCGCACCTCCACGCCGACGTCGTCCTATGCGGAGCTGGAGGCGGCCGTCAGCGCTGATACAACACCCTCGTATGCGGACGAGGGTGTCGAGCAGCAGCAGACGCAGGAGGCGCAGACGCAGGAGGAGACGCACGAGGCGTATCCCCCCTTCGAGTTCCCCTCCGAGGAGCCGCTCCCGAGCTTGGGCTTCCGCTCCTCGATAGACATGGGTACGCCGGCTGCGTCGGCTTCGTACGACATGGAGATGTCTGCGTACGACAGCTATGCGAGCGAGTTTGTCTGATTCTCCAATTCCCACCTCCACTGCTCTGTCCACATCCCCCATCCCCCCCTACACACCACCTTATCCTTACGCATTATTTACGCATTTCATTCACGAATTTTGATACGTACCCCACCTCGCTTTGCTTCATTGTTATCGTTTACGCCCCCTTTCTTGGATCCCCTCTTCTCTCGCGCCACCTGTAGCCTTAGTATTCCCTGTCTCGTTCCCGTCTCCGTGCATTTTGCATTGCAGCCATACCCCGTCCATCCTACCCACACACATACATGTGCCCGTAATTATCTGTATCTATATATGTCTCCTTCCTCCCCCTTCCCTCTTGACGAGGTGGAGACGGAGACGGCGTCCTCAAATATTATATCACTACTGTAGAACCTGTATTTTTTACATTCCTTCATTGAATCCAAACTATATCCTCAATCTCATTTCCCGCCTTCCTTCTCCTTTGGCTCGCAACTTGGGTAACGTCCATACTAAACTGCGATTTTGGTTGACGGTATTTCCTTTTTGATTCAAGCTTCCGAATATGGACTCTCCTTTGTCTTCCCCGACCGCCGCCAACAATTTTGCGCCTTCCGAAGTTGCCATAGTGCCTCCATTTCGCGTGCATGCGGTGCGCCTTTGTTCTCTGCGAATGCCCCACACGACCCTTGTTCTCGTTCTGAATTTCGAGTCTCGACTGGATGCACGCACGCCCTTGTTCCTGACTCCGAGTCGTCCACCACCGCACCCATCCTTGTTCGCTCGACGTTTCGTAACTCCTCCAATGTATTCTCATTCTCGACTCGTCCTCGTGGTCATTATCACCGGATCAGCAAGACGACCCCTCCGAAGGACAGCGTCCACGGAATGGAAGACAGGCAGGCCGGGCTTGTCCGAGTCATACTTCGCTGATACTCCTGGTGCCCACTCTACCTTGTTGTCGACTCGGAAACGATTGACACATCGCTATCTGCACCTTATCAACATCATGGAGATCGAGAATTGGGCAAGACGACCTTGTTCACGATGCTTTCCGCGCCTAGTGATGGAATTTAACCGCCACAAGAATTCGTTTTCAGCTAATGGAAAGACGTTCCTCGGCGACTCGCTTGTACGCAAGTCTGAGATCCGTTCTTCATCAACTGGTGTGGAAAATGCGCTATTGGCCGAGACTCGGTCCTGGTAATGATCGATCTGCTGGACTGTCAGACGTCGCAATGCGCCTGGTGAACCTCGACGCATCTGTCTTGGCTAAGGCTCCTTCGTACTCTGCCTGTTATTTTGCCCTCAGAAACTCGAATGAGCTGAACCAGCAGCATAATACCGCACCTAATTGACTGCTGTCAGCGTGGATTATTGCTGCTTCTCGACGTGGTCAAGATAAAGCGATGCTAGACTCCGTCAGCGGGATTCTATCGTCTACATTTTCTTCCCGCGTCGCTGTCAGGTCACCATGATGCGGCCAAAATTAGGTCAACGCCGGCCTCTCCTCAAGTGAGCCCATGTCCCGCTGCGGACTTCGTCCAAGTGGTGGGCGTATCTGCCATTTTGAAAGCGACGTTGACAATTTATTGCAGACTATTCCTACTTTTGTTGACTCGCGGAGGATCATTTTGGATGATTTCTAGATCTTACGAACGCAACATGAACAGGGGAAATCATTCAATTCATCAGGGCGGCCAACTGTCCTCGAGAGCCTATCTGATGATGGGCAGCAAGTCAACAGCACGACCGCTCCTTCCGCCAAATCTCCGCTGAATTCTCTACCGCGAGGGTGTGCATGCGCCCGTCCAACTGTGGAGTTCTCACCAGAAGCATTTGTGACTACAATCTCTAGTTTCGTTCCGGTCATGTTTTGCAACGGCTAGGATTCAGATTTTCGAGGTGAGAGTCATATTCCGCCAAAGCTATCAGTGATGATCTTTGACAACTAGCTTCTATTTCAGCTTCACTGCCGGGTCAGAGAACATATAACTGAAATATGTTTCCACCTGCCCACGTTTACCTCCCTTCTAACCGCCAGGTAACCTACTATCTTCCTCGGGGCTCCGGGCCTATTCCGATGAAAATCTCCAATCCCTCCTCCACGCCCGCAGATCTCCAGGTCGTGGTAACATACACCGTTGAACCGGGCGATCCTCTAGAGTTTTTCTTTGAAGTCGTGGATAATGGGAGACGGATGGACTACGCCAACAAGCAAGCTTTTTCCGGGAGCGGGTCGTTCTTCACCATACCTGGGGACACTGGGTATGTGGCCAGCCATGCATGTACTTCTGATGTTGATTGGACATGGTGGACTTTAGACTTCACTACATTGAGGTGTATAACTCGACAGCTGTGGTGTGCGTCACGTACCATGGTGCCGTGGTGAATTATCTGACCATCTAGGATCCAGTGGACAAAATCAACCATTTGCAGTTGGCCCAACTTACACAGTTCTTCCGCCTTTACCTGGGTGCGCTTTTATTGCACAGATCCATACGACGCTCATTGACTTGCTCATCAGCTCCACATCTACTTCTGCACCCACATTTCCTACCACTATCCTTTCGACCCCAGCAAATACGGTGAAATCCAGTTTCGCTACTCAAATCACCTCACAGCAAGGGACACCGACGCTGAACACGTCCACTCTTTCACCTACTCTGTATTTAACTCCCGCCTCGTTGCCGTCAAAAAAATCTGATGTCTCCAGCAGATTCAACTCTATTTCGACAGAAAATGTCATCTCCACGGCCACTCCATCGGCGACCACATTTTATGAATCTGCTCCGAGTAACATAGTGTATGAAGACACTGTGCTTGTGCCCTCAACACCTAGTTCATCGCCAACAGTTCTATCGTATGTCACTCATCCTACTTTATCTTCCAAATAATCAAAACCGCCTTTTCAGTACCTCGGGCAATGGAAAATCCGTCGATCTAGGTGCGCTGATCGGAGGCACAACCGCTGGTGCAATCGTCCTTGCAATCCTCATTTTGTTCCTCATTTGTCGCGCGCGCCGAGGAAAGATCGAACTCGAACCTCAGTCATTTGGTTTGAATTCTCCCCCGACAATTGATCCATTTTTCTCGTTTTTGACTCAGCATTCGAGTGGGAAATATCATGGAGGTTTTTCTAGATTGCCAGATGTCTCGTCGTCCAGCAGTCCGAGCAGCCCCAAAAGTGCTGCGTCCGAGGGGAGTGAAACCGGGTCCACTGGGAGAGGAGAGGGCCATGGTATTTCCGTTGGGGCACATGGACCGCAGTTTGAATGGGTTCTTCGTCCCACAAATGATCCACCACCAACATATGATTGACAGTGCTCCTTCCACAGCATATACACTACTTTATTTCTCCGCACTTTGACTAGGACTTCATCTTTTGAGGATACTCCTTCCACAGCATATACATTACTTTATTTCTTCGCACTTGGGCTAGGACTTCATCTTCTTACTTGGCTGTTGTACATTATACAAGGGATTAATACTCGGGATGTAAATGGCGGACATGGTGTCCAGTTCTACCTGGGTATAAAATTATATCCAAACCCCGCGACGCTCCATTCCCGCGCAATTTGCGACGTCCTCCGAGTCCATCTTACCCGCCGTCCCCCCGATCGACACTTCTCAATGCCCATCGTCCTGCACGGTGCAGAGCGAATCGGAGTTTGCCCGATAATTCCGACTTCCCCGACGGTTCGGCCGACGTTTATTTGGCACTCGTCCATCGCTTCTCGTCGTGCACGTTGTTCCAGTCTCGACAAACGCTCGCGAAACGTATCTTTTCATCCGTTAGCTAATAGCTGACGCTGCTAGACCGCTTTTTTTGGTGCGTTTCTCTTCCCTCGTTCTTCAAGCTTCAAGCTTCACCCCTTACTTCGTTTTCTTCCCTTTCCCCTCTTTTTTTTTCTTCACCTTTCGAGGTATATTCTCACTTACTTCCTCGTCAGTCATCCTATGCGCCTGCAACGCGTCCGCATCTCCTGAATCAAGATCGCGTGAATACGATCTTCAGCAGCGTACAGCGGAACTATCCAAGAAGAGAGCAAACACGGCGAGATCGTCGGACGCCCCGCGCCTTCTCTATATCTATGCTGCCGATGTCTGCCTCGCTGGAATGTACCATACTATGCGCTGCGACAACGCGTACGCCCGTGCGCGGTACAGCCCTCGTCCGAAGAGCACTACAGTGCACCGACGAAGAGGAGAATTCGGACCTGGATGATGAAGAGTTCCAGGAGGGCGGCAGCGCTCGAGATAACCGTGAAGGAACGGCATTGACCGATTAGGCCCCCAGCATGCGCGCTCGCGGCTGTATTACAGTTTGGGATAGGTTGGTGTTTCCTCTGTCATTCCTGCAGGCGTACGCTGACGTGAATTGTCTGCAGAGGACTCCGCGATCCGTGCATTCCACCCCGTGGTGTGGTCTGTCTCCTCGCCATCCTCGCCGCCGCACACCTCCGCGCTCGTCTTGGCAATATTCCATTTGTATTTTCCTGTCTACGCCCTCGCCGTAGCCGTTCATCAAGCGCACATGCGCCAGCCACGCGGGGCTACTCCCTGCGTTTCAAAACTGCATTCGGGGAGTGTGCGTTGGACGCAGCGGATGACGATTGGGAGGTGGTGGGGCAGATGCTCGAGGAGGAGTGTGGTTTCATGGGGTGGATTGCGATGATTTGGGCACGCTGTGGGCGACGAGTGCGATCTCTTTCCCTTTGTTTACGTCGATGCTGGGCACGACAGCGGCAGACGTTCTGATGAAGTCGGCAATTCCTGCCGCACCGATGAGAATTCTGGCCGATTCCGTACGTACCTGAGGGATCGCGCGTTTGCATTTGCAGCAGTACATAGCTAGGCCGGTACGTCTCTCCCCCCCAAATTGAGACGGCGCTGATGATGTATTTGACGCAGCGAGCCGTTGCATCGCTGTCGATGCAGGGTGTGCGAACACGACTGGGTGATGCACATCTCACGGAGGACGTCGGCGTCGGCGTGGGGGCAGCGCGAGAAGAGGTGAGTGTTTTCGTGGGTTCGTGTCGTCGGTTGGTGGGTTTGGGGGGGTCGGCTGGCACCAATGAGATGAGCTAAAGTCGGCGGCAGTGATACACGATCTGGCGTCTACATAGACGTGTCTTTGTGGAAGCACCTCTTCCGATCTTCACCCTCCCGTTCTTCCCTCCCCCTTGTTCCCGTCTTATCATTTATCTTTCCTTCCTATGTGAACCCGCTGACCTTGCCCCTTCCTCCGCACAGCACACCCCCACGCAAAGCCTCGGGAGTTGCACAAGCAGCTCGTGTCGCAGTGACAGGTGTAGACACGCGCGTCCTCCGTCAAGCTCCTCCGAACGCCGCTTCGCAAGCTGAGCGTTCACCTCCGTCGTGCGAGAGCTTGGGCAGCGCCCCCCTGCGCGCCTCTTGCTCCCCCACAGAACGTTTGCGTTCCGCGTGCGCTACCCATGCCACTGGCGCCAGATACAGCTTGTCCCGTCCTTCTGCTCGTATTGCATCGCCCTCGACCTCCCCTCCCACTTCCTCCCACTCGCAGATCCCGTGCTCCACGCGCCCTGCCCCTCTGTTTGCAGCGAGTAAAGCTGCTGCGATATCGGCTTCGAGCTGCGTCGCGGTCGCGGTCGTCCTCCTCGCCGAGCTTGACGACTGCGAACGCGCGCGCTGTGTGTGCGGCGAGGACTGAGTTGCTGTGCTCTTGCTTCTGCGTCTGGTTCACTTACCCCCCACATCGACGTCGAGAACCTGCATCGAAAACCTACACGAGTCCTGGCGAAGGCGATCTCGCGGAGGGCTTGAGGGTCGGCGCACCCGACGCGCTAATAGTGTCGCGCGCACCCAGATTTCGAACCTTTGGTTCGGTGGCAGGAGCGGAGGCGAGAGCCAGAGGCCAAAGCCCTACGATGTGGCTCCATTTCGGACGCAAATACCGAGTCGTTTGAGCACGAAAGCAGTTGGCCTGCGAGCTCTCGATCCCGAGCGTGTCGTGTCCATACGGAGGATGCTACTCTTCGTCCTGCTCCGAACTCCTGCGCATGTGCATCCTTCCGTGGCGCCCGTCGCTCCTTCCTGCCTCGCCGCCGGAGTCGACTTGTACCGCGATAATCCGCACTCTCCGCTTCCCGTGTCAGCCCACGACACGGAACGCGCTGCGTGCTCCGTCTATGGCTCACTACGCACCTGCTTCCGCGCTTACGACTGTTGTACCTCGTCCATTTCACTCAACACCAGGCCCCCGCGCACCTCAGATACGCAAGGTAGCAGGCCCTGTCGTTCCTCGACCGTTCCTCGACACGCGCGTTGGCGGACGTTCCCTGCACACCAAAGTTGGGATGTGCGACACCGCGCTCGCGTCCATTCCCCATCGCATAGGCGGTGTCTGGCACGCACTGAGCTGCTCGACGCGTCTCGATAGCGCCGCACTTGTTTCAGTCTGTTAATAGTAGCTGCACTTCTCATGTCTCGATGCCTCACTGTAAATAAAAACGCGCCCGAAATCGATCCAAAATAAGAGCCACATACTGAGATCTTCCTTTCTAGCAATACCTTAATCCAAGCAGGGAGATGAGACGACAAAGATAATAAAATTACTGTCCAAGAGCACGTAGCCAACGATCCGTGATATCCTGTTCCCACGCCATTCCCGACGTCCTCCAGCTCACCCGCCGCCCGCCCGACGCTTCCGATGCCGACGCCGTTCAGCGCAAAAGGAGGAGTCTGCCGAGTCTTCGGCCTTCGGCCCGACGCGTTTATTCGCCCGACTCGTCTAGCGTTTCCCAAGCGCCACTCGCCTTCGTGCGTTCTACTCTCGACGCTCGCGAAACGCACGTATTCATTCGTTACCAGGCGCTGCTGGACAGCCTTTCTGGTGCGTTTCTCTTCCCTTTTCCCGCCCTTCCTTCATTTTCGTTTCCTTCACCTCTTTGTGTCTTCGGCCGAGGTATAATATATGTACTCATTTCCTCGTCAGATCCTGTGCCCCCGCACCGCGTCCGCATCTCCAGAATGAAGATCGAGTGAACGTGATCTTCAGCAGCACCCGTGCGGCAGAGCCGTGCCTAGAGCTATCCAAGAAGAGCGCTGAGCATCGGACGCCCAGTAGAGCGAGTGAAAAGATGGGTTGAAGGGTTCTATGTCCCCGAGTGACACATGAATAGGAGCAGGGAAGATGCTGGCCTGGGCTACACTCGATAATGAGCCGGCCAATTTGGATCGAAGCCTTCGGACGCCTTCCCTCTGTTGGCAATGCCCGCCTCGCTGAAGCGTAACATACGACGTGCACCGCGACCAGGAGACCAACGCCGCTATGTGCCGTGCGAGATACACCCCGTCGTACAAAAACGAGCACCACGATTACGAAGGAGAAGAGGATCCAGAGCTGGAATGAGAAGTTTGAAGATGACGAGGAGAAGGGTCGGCAACGCTCAGGACGACCTTAAAGGAAATGGTGCTCACCGATTACTACCCCCCGTGCGCGCGTCGTGGCTCGCCCCGCCGGAGGTGTATTAGATTTGGGGATGCCCGGGATAAGTTGGTGTTTCTTACTTTCATTCCTACACGCGCGCTGACGACGACTCGGGGATCCGCGCAGTCCCGTCCATCTCCCGCTGTCCTCGCCGCCGCACACCTCCACCTCCACCTGCGCGCTCCCCCACTGTAGTGACAGCAATTCACCCCCGGTCCCTTCCTCCACGGACGCCCCAGACTGCGCACACCCAGGCCCGAACGTCGTACGGCGCATGGTGGTGGAGTGTACCTTAGACGGGACGCAGGGCTGCGGGGCGGGGGCGATATCTACAAGCACCCCGCGATGCGCGCGGCGAAGATCTCAATTGAGGAGGGGGGTGGAGCAGATCTGCGAGGAGGGGAGTTTGATGCGATGCATTAGGGCGCTGAGAGGCGGAAGGGCCGGCGGGACTCGCCGTCTCTGACCAACGAAGAGACGAAGAGAAGGGCAATGTCTGATGAGCGGCGTTACGGCCTTCTCACTCCTGCAAAAGCCAAGATGGCGACCATGACTGCTGCCACTGCTAGCGTTGGAGGCAAGATTCACTGAAGCTGAACTCGGAGCGATGACTTCCCCGGTGTCACCCGCAGGCCACCATGCTCCATCGCTCGCCGAGGGACTTGTTCTCGGCCGAGCGCAAGCGAGCCTAAGAAGACGCGGACCACTTGCAAGTCCTCCATCTTATTATTGTTCATCGACACTGATGCATTTCATTCGTATTCAGCGTCGTTGCGAGCCCAAGATGGGGTCGCCTCGTTCGATTCGTGAGAACCAGGAACCAAAATAAGACCCTCCCCGCCGAGTCCTCCGTGGTCAAGAAGAGATCTAGCAAAAGCGAGAAGGGCAGCAGCATCAAGGACAGTCAAAATCGACAAAGTCCTTCGTCAAGCTAGCTGGGCTACCGTGTTTTACCTTGTCACCTGGTCAGTTTACTACCCTCTCTCTTCCATCTACGAAATGCCAATGCGATGCTCCTAGTGATACTCTGAGTCCTTTCAAAGCTCTATTCTCGATCGGTGCGTACACCGAAACCTCCTTATCGCAATTTGACTTACGCAGCTCCGAGCTAGCCTCCATAGGTTTGGCGCCTGGAGTCTGTCTATACATCCTCATCAGGAAAAAGTCAAATGGCTATGGGCTCTATGGGCAGTTACATAGACCTACATAGACACTCATAGACGCCATAGCAACGTTGCTATGGCATCTATGGCGTCTATGACGTCTATGCAGGTCTATGTGGTAGCCCATAGCCATTTGGCTTTTTCCTGATGCTCTCGTGGCGATCATTTCTGGCGTCAGGATAAACCGTATCTACCTTTGCATCGACTCCGCGCGCCACCCCATCAGGTTGTACGGCGATATGTGCGAGCGCACGCTTGGACGTTCGTTGGAGTACCGTGCGTTCTTTTCTTCTGGGCCAAAATCTGGTGAATTTACGAAAAAGCAGTCTCATCGTTCTTGCAATGTGTTGAGCTTTCCGGCCTAATTATGAAGTCGCTGACTGCATCCCGCCTTCCAGTGTCTCGTAAGTCGATCGATACCGCCCGTCCGCTTCTAAATATGCATTTCATCACTCAGACTAAGGGACAAAATCTTTCTCAAATCATTGCTGGACCTAATGCGACCGGACACCTTTGCTTCTCCGTTCTCCTGCTGCTACCTTGTCTGCTAATGCTGGACGCCGAGGCGGATGACAGCAGAAGCCAAGAAGGGAGGGGGCAAGAAGCATAAACGTGTGGCGTCGCAGCCTCGCAGGCGCAGGCGACCAGAGCGAAAGGCCACCGCAGCGAAAGCCAAGAAGGGTGGGAAGGCGAGAACAAGCAAGGCCGTGGTGGAGAGCGAGGACGATGTGGCTGGGGAGGACGGCGAGGACGGGACGGGACGGGGAGGGGGATACCGATGGCGACTGGAAGGAGGAGAGACTGAGCAAGAAGAACACACATATGGCGGACGTCAATGGTATGTCAGGCCTTTCCGTTTTCTTCCCGATACTGACGAGCGCATTGAAACCAGCGAAACTGGAGTCGGACACTAAGGCGCTGAGGCTGCGCTGTCGACCCCGACCGCTTTATCTCATTCGTAATCTCCCAGTCGAATCAGGATCCGGATCATTCTCCGCCACTGCTTGCACATACCTGCGTCCACCTCGACATCCTGACCGATCCCCTCCTTCGTCTATTCCCGCGCCGATGTCCCTGTCCGCGTCCAGTCATGCCCCTGTTCGCATCCGCAACGCTCAAACGTGCTGCGGAGGCTTTCAAGGGCAGCGGGAGTCGTGAACAATCGCGACAGAAATGTGTGCATGCGGCTCGAGCTTGCAGGGGCGTCCGGGTCGGGGTGTGGTGCGGGAGCTTGGAAGCAGATGTAGGGGCTTTGCGGGTTGGACGATGGGGCTAATCATAGTGGGGGTGTCTGCAGATGCAGACAGAGGGAGCGATGCCGCCTGGATGTTTTCCCGTGCTGAGGGGGTCGAGGCGGCAGAGCGAGCTACATGTTCTCGCAGGGACAACGGATGCTCAAATGGAGGGTACGTGGAGGACCTGGCGGGCAGGGATGGAGTCACGTTGAGGCGCGGCCCTTCGCAGGAGGCTACGAGTGGAGTCAATAGACTCGGATTCCGAGTCGGGAAGCGCCTTTAAACGACGTCAGGCGGCGACTCGAATACGCGTGTCCCAACCCAACCTCTCGCGATGCCCCCGGCTACTCCCTCCGACCCTCGGTACACACATCCTGACATCCGTGCGCCTGCTCCGTCAGCGCCTCGTGCATATCCTCCTTCCCCTTCTCGTGCACCGGCGACCGCAGTCTCTAAACCTCGTGCGCATATACTTCCACTCCGCCCCGCGGGCCTGCTCCCTCTCAATATTTTCCCTCACACCTGGACCTCCAGAAAGTCGTACGCTTGGTCCTTTCGCGCAACGGCGTCAACTACCGCTGAGTTTCGCGCTCCGCCTGGACCCGCAATATTTGACTCGATTCTTTGACTCCCACCATCGCGTCTGGCGCCGGGACTCTCGGATACGACCGAGGGACACACCGCACAGCAAGTCGTAGCCGCGATTATTCGGGAACGCTGAGGAGGATGAGTGATACCTCTCCCCTCCTATCTACCTCGACGCAGGGCACGACACCGAACCTGCCGCCGCTGGACGCTCTCCTGAAGCCGGCGATTCCTGTGGCGCCGGTCAGAAATCCGCCGCGGCTATCGCGCCGATTCCGTATGCACATGGGACGATCGCGCATTCGCATTTGCTGCCGTTCAGTGTCGAGGCGCGAGGACAGTAGGTCCTCTCCCCGTAAATTTGAGACCAACACGCTGATGATGTATGTGGAGGTATCGAGGCCTATATCGCTGTCGGTGTGGGGTGTGCGAACGCGACTGGGTGATACACATCCCGACCGAGGACGACGGCGTCCGGCGACATCGAGCTCGCCGAGGAGGACGACCGCGACCACGACGCGGCTCGAAAGGCCGATACCACACCAGCTGTACTCGCTGAAAACGGAGGGGCAGGAGGGGCTAGGCGTGTGGGAGCACGAGATGGAGGTGGTGCATGAGGCTGTCGCAGTACAGTCCCGAGGGACTGAGGATAGTAAGTCTTCCACCCCACCCAAACTTGAGACGCAAGACGCTGATGATGTATGTGCAGCTATGGCGCGAGGCGTTGTATTACCATCGGTGTAGGGTGTGCGAACGCAAGAAAGACGTCGCGGCTTCTGAGTGATGCATATTTCCGACAAGGACAACGCTGTCGGCGTGGGGCGGAGAGTGTCATAAAGCTCGTTGAGGGGACGACGGCGACCGCGTGACGCCGCTCGAAGGCCAGCTGTACTGGCTGCAGACGAGGAGCAGGAGGGGATGGGCGCGTGGGAGCACGAGATGGAGATGGTCGAGGTTGTGAGTAGGCGGAGACGACCACGACGAGTACGAGGATGAGGAAGAAAGGGGCGAGTTTGAGCCGTATCCGGCGCCGGCAGCACCGGTCGCGCGCGGAACGGAAACGTTCGGTGGAGGAGTAAGAGGCGTGCAGGGGGATGCACGGAGCTGCACGCTCAATTGCGAAGTGGCGCTCGGAGGAACTTGACAGATGCGGCGAGGTGGGCTCTGCGCTGAAGCTTGTGGTAGAGAGGAAGGATCGTATGCTTACTCTAAGAATGAAAGAAAAGTGCCCACAAATGTACTGGGGAAGAGGACATCGTGTGCTATCCGGGAAAAGAAGCGACCACCGTCAATGGAGTTACGCGACCGACTCCTCCTTCTCGCGACAGTGATGTGGCAGCCTGTGCTGCTCTCCATCTCCATTGCCCTCGACGCTCCTACTTTGCTATCCGCCGCTGCCGGTTTCTTTCAAGCGCACAAGCCAGTGCCAGTCGGTTCACTTGCAGTTCGTCCACCGACTTTGAAGAGTTGAAGCCTCGCCTAAAGTTACTATCTAGCCCGTGCATATTCAGCGTCCAGCTAAAGTCTAAGCCCGAATACATTATGCTCAGCTCAATGCATGTAGAATTCCCGGCGCTGGTTGGCGCTCGACAGATTCGGGCGGAATGCTTGTCGACCCTCGTTACTGGATGCAGGTGCAAGGCCTTGTCTCGACGCTAACGACTGGAAGATACTCGAGTATCATTCTGATCAGGGAGACGACTCGAAACCAAGTGGGCTGATAGCTTCCTAGTTCAGGCCTGGTATCGAAAATATGGTACAGTAATGCGACATAATGCATTAATTCCGGCTTCCCTTTATGCCCAATCCCACACAATGATTGTAATATCCTTACGCTGCATCACCAAGCTATCTGGGCGAGCCACGACTTGGGGTGGCCTCGGTTCCACCATTTGCGCGTCTCGTCCAGGAAAAGCAGCACAGTCCCGTATTTGGGCATCAAAGTTTAAGCATCTAGGATATAGCACCCTTGGAGTGGACTCACGCCATGGGAAGGAAAAAGAACTCGGCGGAGATGCCGCGAGTGAGGAATATCGTTTGGAACCAAGGTGTGTAGGAGAAGAAACTGCGAAAACCATTCATTATTGATGGAGCTGTAGGCAGCAAGACAGACGTACCATGCGAGCGCAAGCGCCATGAGCATGGCGGGGAAGATATAGACGTTGCGCGTCATCGAGGAACCGGCGGGATTCTGCTGGAACAGCGAGAGTCGACGCGTGCGTGTCGAGAGCAGGTTGAACCATTGCATAATAACGAGGTTGAAGAAATCTATGGGGAGTTGGCAAAGAGTATCAAAAGCAAGGTTATGACGGTGCGTACATAAAGACTGCGCGCGATCGGTGAGCTCGGCGAGGAGCGCAGGATCAACGGTAGACGTCCCGTATTTACGCCACAAGGCAGAGAACGGAACGCCGTGCCGTTGAAAGCCGAAATAAAATGCGCTGAAATTTTGAAGCATGAATCAGTATCGCACAGACTCGGATTGAGGAAGAGTTAGCGCACGCCGTCATGGACGTCAGCGTTTCCAGGATGCCAAGGAACAGATAGGCATGGCAGAGTAGTCTGATATCGGCGAGACGATCTTTCTTGCGATTACGCGGTTTCTGGAGCAAAAGATCGGCCTCGGGCTTCTCGTACACCAGGGAGAGAGCTGGGAGAACATCGGTGACAACACAGATCTTGGGAATCGAATTCAAAGTCGGCATCGGACTGGTAAACAGAGAGATCACATACGATGATCATCTGGATGCTGCTCAGTGCTTGTGGCACACCGGCGAGGACATTGAGGACGACGGGAATGAGCTCTGAAAAGCTGCCTATTCAATGCGGTATTTCGTCAATCACCGTACGAAGAGCAAAACGAGAATACGCACCAGCAGGGAGAAGGTATAAGATAGATTTTCGAAGATTCTCGAAACAAAGACGACCGTATTTTATCCCGGTGACGATAGTCGAAAAATTATCCGAGAGTAAGACCAAATCCGCTGCTTCCTGTAGTCGATTTAGCAACGAAATATGCACTGAGAAATGGGGGCTCCCACCATAGCAACCTCGGAACCTCCGGCCATTGCAACACCAACATCCGCCTGTTTGAGCGCCGGCGCATCGTTCACTGGAGGACGTTGGAACGGCGGCCAAATGACTGAACTGTTAGGACGCACCTCCATCGCCTGTCACTGCGACGGTGCATCCCCCGCCTTGGAATGCGCGTACAATTTGCAGTTTCTGCTGGGGGCTAGTACGGGCAAACACAATTTCATCGAACTGGACACGAAGAGTCAAGAAATTGAGGCGTAGCACCAGAGAAAATCACGCACGGCGAGAACCTGCTTCCATTGAGACTCCGTCATCGTAATCATCTCGGAGCCACTGAGGACCAGACTCGTCAAAACAGCATCGGGGGCCTTGTTATTGTCGAAGTCCGGGATGTGCGCAAGTGGAGTGTCAAGCGGCAGGTCCGCGAGATGCTTGATCTCATTCTCTGGCGTTGTAATAATCCCGACCTGACGTGCGATTGCGGCAGCCGTCAGTGAGAAATCCCCTACCAGAGCCATATGGAGTGAGAATCTTGTGGATGCAAGGAGAACGAAATACTGACCTGTGACCATCGCAAAGCGGATCCCTGCCCTGCGGCACACACGCACGGTTTCCTCTGTTTCGGGGCGCGGAGGGTCCACCAATGCAATGAGGCCGACCACCGTCAAGTCAATGTTTGCGGAGAGCAGATAGTCTTCGAGCGAGTTTGCGTCGACGTGCTCTTCAGACATTGTACGGCTCAGTGTCTTCTTGGCAAGGAGGAGCACTCGCTGGCCACGAGCAGCGTAGTCCTGCTGAATGGCGGATATGCCGGTGATGATTTCTGCATCCAGTGGCCACTGCTTGCCATCGGGGTCCATGAAACTCGAGCAGCGACGAATCAAAACGTCTGGTGCCTAGGAAGTGGTTTTGAATGTGAAAAAAATAATCGATGGAAATGGACACGCACACCCTTTACTGCAAGCAAATACTCCCCTCTCTGAACCGTGGCAAACGGCATAGAAGAATCCATTGGATGATCGGGGGCCTTCGTCAGGATTTTCAACGCGAATTTGTTCTCTGCGGCCGCTTTGATAAGTATAGGGATCATTTTGTACCAGGACAAGTATAAGACTCACTTGAGTTGAAAGATATCTTCCCTGTCTCGATCCAACTCTCACGTAAATCATCCGTCCGCAGCACGCTCTCCGCGAATCGTAAGAGTCCAGTATCTTGAAAACATGTCAAATTCCCTCTTGGCGGCGATCCAAAAGAAACGAACCCGTGGCGTCGCCGTTGACTTTCTGATATTCCTCTTTCTCGTCGGTCATGGACGGCTCGAATGCCGCATCATTGCAGAGACCCGCGAGCGCAGCCAGCTCGCGGATCGCGTCGCCGGAAGGCCCCGGCTGTGCAGCGAGAATGCGCGCGTCTGCGACACTGAAGCGTGCTAGGCCTACTGCGACGTTCACGACGGTCATCTTGTTCTGCGTCAGCGTGCCCGTCTTGTCTGACGCGATGAAGTTGACGGCGCCCAGGCTCTCCACCGTCGCGAGAGACTTGCACAGAATTAAGTTTGAGCGCATGGCGCGGGCACTGGACTGAGGATTAAGACGAGTGTGGAAAGCGTTTTCGGAGAGGCGTACATGACTGTGAGCGACAGTGTTACGCAGACGGGAAGGCCCTCTGTAATTCACAACGTCAGAAAACATATTTTGCCCCCGACTCGTCAAGACACACCAGGGATAAAGGCCACAGCGACGGAGACGCAGTCCACCAGTAGACTTGGCACCGATATGAAGCCGGGGTAATCGGGGCGAAGCCACGCAGCCCACAAAACTAAACGCATGGCCATTAGGATCTGGCCAATTTAGTTCAAACACCACTACTCACTAACAATCAAAACCGCGACTGCTAGGGCCAGACCACCGATGATGATCACGAAGCGGAAGATCTCGACTTCGAGTGTCGTGCGTACGGGCCGCTCGCTGCTCGCCTGCTTTGCGATCCGCCCGAAGACAGTGCCATCGCCGAGGCCGACTGCGACGCCAACGCCGCTCCCGCATGTGCACAGTGTGCCCTGGAGGGCGATATTACGCGATTCCATGACTTGAAGATATGAATTAGCTAGAAGAGCGATGGATGAAGGGAAACTTACAGTTATTGTCGCTGGCGTCGACTGAGGCGGCAACCTCGTTGCTTTCGCCCGTGAGTATCGACCGGTCAAAGCGCAGGTCGGAGGAAACCGCGATAAGGCGCAGATCAGCTGGAACTTTTGAGCCCAGCGTGATTTTGACAAGGTCTCCCGAGACAAGCTCTGCCGCGGGGAGCCTGTGGTATTGTAGCTCAGTGTCACGAAAGGGAGACCCGATAGAGGCCACTCACTTGAATTGCTGGCCATCTCGAGTCACCAATACATCCGTGGGCAGGAGGCCCGCGATGGATGCCATCACGTTTCCAGTCGAATAATCTGTCCGAGAAGTGAGACGAGATATAGCAAAGGCACTAGGTAAATGGATACTAACCTTGCCACGCATTAAAAACAGCTTGTATCGCAATCACAATGAGCAGAACGACTGCGAGAGCAAGATTGGGTGCGGCAGGGTACGGATCACCAAGTGGACGCCTTGCTTGAATTCAGAATGCGGCCTGGATGGACAAAGCCCGGACGCACCATGCAATGAAGCAGATAATGCTGGCAACCAACAGAAGACTTCCGAAACCTAGAACAGTCTCAGCCAAAGAGTCGTCGAAAACAAAACAGAATATACGAACCGCCGAAAATATAGGAAAATATTTTACGGAGGGTGTGCTTGGGCGGACGGCTGAGTACATTTTTCCCATTCTTTGCAAGCCGCCGTGCCGCGATGGATGCGTCAAGTCCACGCGTAGGGGACGAGCCGAGGCGGGTACAGATGTCATCCACCGAGAGTGTGTGCCAAATCACAGCAGAAAGATCTATTGAATGGAGATTAGACAGAGAAGGAAGGTAGAGACATCGGAAGCGACCGACCTTTCACATTTCCCTTACTCTTCGCAAGTTCGACGCCGTCTTGAGTTTCTGTGACATGAATACTACGAGCGCCGGGATCAGTATTAGACTTGAAGTTGGAAAGACACTCGAAAAAAACCTTAAGGTTTGGAAATCGCCCGGTATTCTTGAGCGGGGATTGATCCTGGTTGTCCCAGTGGAAGTGAACTGGCGGCGCAGGACTCCCGGGTCGGATGCGACTGGCGGAAAAGGGGGAACAGCGGTATGCAAAGAGCTGCTCGATGCTTCTACGTCTTTAGCTTCAAGGTCCATGATATGCGGCAGAAAACCCACTCGTCACTGTTACTTAAATAACTAGGCAAGTCTCCTAGGAGGGGAAAGAGGGATTTTTGCTGGTACTTAGCACAATCCGCGCACAATCCGCAAACAGGCCCATGGCGAATTTTGCTCAGAGGAGGAGATTGATTCTGAGACGCCAGGTACAGCCAATCATAGCCACTTGAAGGTGCAGCAGCGCCAGACAGCTCGGGAACGGTAGGGTCGGCGTCAAGGACCAAAGGTTGGCAGAAGTCCGTTAGGTAATCGATTCACGGAACTCGGTCCGATCAGACAGCGCTTGTACAGCCACCGCGTTTTGCCGGCTTGCAAAAACACTTGAGAGTCCGAGTATACTCACCTGCAGGCTTCAAACACAGTCCTGGAATTTAGAGGTTGAAGATTTTACGATGGTCAACTCCAAAATTGTAAACACATGCTTATGTCCACCAATTTCCAGCTCAGAGAAGAACAAGTCTTCAGAAATGATTGGACAATGAAGATTATGGACGGGACCAAAGTGTGATTTGAGCCACCTAATACTTATGCCCGTATACTTCGCAAATCAATCGCGAGAAACGGGACGTACAGGAAACTAGATCTACGTCGACGTGAGCTCGTCCCGAAACACTGGATGCAAGATGTAGATCCTGGGCCGCAGGGAACGAATATCTTAGCTGCTGACTGTTCATCGAGGCGAGATATATCAGTCGGCCCGCCGAAAATGCGCCCATAGGTGAAGTTAGTAGATCAACCGCGTCTCTGAACTGAACCTGATTCAATGACTTTCCGGGATACGGAGAGTGACGGGAAAATCATATCACTTGGAAGAGATTGTCAGTAGTAGAGGGAAAATATGGCTAGCAATTGTGTGGACTCTATGTAGAACAAATTTGAACCATTGATATAACCCCGAGGACGCCGAGCCGGAATGTTCCGTGATCGCACACGTGAGAGCAAGGTTGAACTTGCAAGGTTCAAGTTGAAAATAAAATCAACGCGAGCGAAAAACTTTTGGAAAAGAAATCGAACAGGAAAAAACGTGTTATTCACGACATTTAACGCGAGACAACGCCGATACGTAGAAAATTACAAACAACGAGCAACCGAGAACGAGATAAAATTCAACATTTCAGATCAACGTTCTTCTCCAACTCAAAGGGTGATGGGGATGCAGTTGATTGCAATGAGACCGTCTGCAAACAAACTGGTCAAGGCAAGTATTCAGAAGTGGCTGCGGGCACATACTCCATTCCTCCTCGGGCGCATCGCAAGTGACCGTGGTGCCTCCACTGTAAAGTGAAGTGAGATTCAGACCTAAAAATGAATGGAATATGAGACTACTGACCAGTTGTTTCCAATGACAGTGATGGGAGAGCAGCTCAACCCGACATCGACGAGAACTCCGGTGAGATCGAGGCCGACGAGGGCAGCGACGGCGGAGGCCGCGGAGCTGTCTGCGGGAACGACGCTAGAGCAGCACTGGTTGGAGGTCGGGGGAGTAACCGGGGGAGGGGGGGTTCCCCAGGGCTTGGCGGCAGCAAGGGTCTAAAAAACAGGTCCAATTGTCAGTTTGCGAAAACCCAGTCTATATCGCCGAAGGCATACAATGAGCACAGAGGCAACAACGACGGAAAGCTTGGAGAACATGTTTGTTTAAGAGAGCTTGAACGACAGAGGAGTGTGTTCGAGTGAGATTGAGGCAGAAATGGACGCGCTTTTATAGTGTTTTGGCCCAGGAACATATGACGCGGTGGCGGCACAGTCGGTATGCAACATGGCGGTACGCGCAGGGCAATAGATCAGAGTTGTGGAGTGGTGGAGCCGTTCGACATTCCAAAACAACCAAACGGGGAGGAATTGAATTCGGAAACATTAGAGCGTACTGTGCCATTTCGTTCAATTTGTAAGCCGTTTTGGGGTGTGACACGGCTTACGAATTGTGTCTTTCGTATGAGGCCCTGTGACCCGTGTGACTTACGAAAATTTTCGTATAAAATGCCCCGCAGGGCCGCCCGGAGCGATTTTTTTGGGCTGGACAGGCGGAAACCTTTCGTATGAACCCGTTGTGACACTGTGACTTACAAAAATTTTCGTAGATTTTGGGGCGTGTGACCTGTGACTCTACGAATTGAAGGAAATGGAACAGTATTCGCAGCCCCAAAAATAACTTTCAGATTTTGAAGATCAAGCGCGGAGATAGTGACTGATGTGACGAGCCCACCCTCGAGCTCAACTGTGCGGACGGAAAAGTCCTCAGAAAATTCGGGCATGCAACAGAAACCCTTCGATACTTGCCCCACCGAAAAAAAATGGGGCAAAAGCAGCTCTTGGTGGGCTCTGGCGCCATGCCGAGCTCATTTTGGCCGTCACACTTTTGCGAAATCAGGCATCACTTTTTTGACATTTCTGTGATTTTGGAGCTTTTAGAGGGCTGCGCTCTATTCTACTTCTCAGAGTCGACAGAGATGTCAGAATTTGACACGATGGACGTGATGTCCCTTCTTGCCCGGGTAAACAGGAAGACCCGGTGTGCGCTACGCTGAGTAGAGGAAACAGAGAACACGAAGAAAACACACACAAGACGAAGGACCCTGAACGCGCGCGCGGGAGGAGCCTAGATATTAATTTCCTGCGAACGAAAAGCGAAAGGCCGACTTCACTGATGCGGCGGGTGAAGAGCGGCGACAGAGAACATCACGGACAGGACAAGTATTCAGTTGTCTTCGACGTCATTGATATTGGTCTGTAGTCAGTCAGTGGACGGCACGCACAAAGGGCGAAAGAAACGGGCGCATAGTCGTCACAAAGGCGTCGCGGGACACCAGAATTAAATTTCTGTGGAGCAAATGAATCTTTCGGTCCCGCGTGTGCCATTTTCGCTGCGAAGGGTTAGAAACAGTCCGCGGTACTGAGCATGAAGTGATACTCCATGCGCTACTAGCGGCAATCTCAAATTCTGGAGTTCGCATTGTTATTCCAGGTGATTGGAATCGGGGAAGCGCGCGGCGGGACGGAGAACGAAAAACAAATACCAGCAGATATTTCACCTTGAGCTTCAGGTGTTCTTCGGCTGCGTCCCACATGGTCGGAACATTGCTTCCACAGCCTCTTGCCAGGCTTGTTATTAGAGTATGGTTTTTACCAGCTTCACGCATTCTCTGTATTGTTCCCGATAGGTGAAATCGTTAGGACAGAATCAATCAAAGATAACAAAATATCTCGATCCGATTATCCCTTTTCGTGAATACGACCCCCGTGGACGACAGCTTCATATAGTTCAACCCCTCGGGTACCTGCACAACCTCCCTCATAGCGCGGCCAGTGAACTTCCGAACAAATCCGCGGGTTAATCGAGGGTCCTCGATTCCGGTTCGTCCAACCACCATGTACCCGGCGTAGGCCTGGCACCATTCGGGCTGGATAGCCGGCAGTTTCGAGATGACCGAGGTCCTGGTCCAAGACGGCCTCGGGCCTTCAACATCAGGAAAAATGATTTTACTACGTCATCACACGTTTCGGATACCAAGGCCCGGTTGCCGACATAGCTGTAGCCGAGACCTTGATAGCCGTCTGTAGCTCCTCGTAGCACTCAGCTGTGGCGGCATAGCTCTGGTATGGTCTGTAGCCAAAGCCCGATAGTCTATTGCTCTAGTAAATTTAGCAAATTATATCACAGGCTATGAGCTCCACATACCTACATGGAACTTTGAAGTAAGTCGTAATCAAGATCACGCGAAGAGCGCTTCGTAGGCGCCTAACAGGGACTC
This sequence comes from Mycena haematopus, assembly GCA_029281435.1. Taxonomy (NCBI): domain Eukaryota; kingdom Fungi; phylum Basidiomycota; class Agaricomycetes; order Agaricales; family Mycenaceae; genus Mycena; species Mycena haematopus. The sequence goes on from JARJCV010000116.1 coordinate 127,798, forward strand.
GATGTCCTCACCGGCAAATCAAAACTAACAACAGATTGACATATGGTAGAATATTATATCATAATTTACATAGAACGCCCTGCACGACCGAGAAGTCTAATGCGAACTTGACGGTCTTCTGCAGCCTTTTTAGAGGCATGAATCGCCACCAGGTACCGAAATAAGTAGAAGTCGTGATGACGCAGGTAAGGATTCAGATAAAATGATTTACAGTGATCCAAGATGGTGTCGGCAGCCCATCTTGGATTTGCGACACGCCCGAAGACAGGAATCAAGTGGCAGGAACGTACAATGTCGGTGATTGGTATAATAGACGACCGCTGCCGATGATTTTGCGATGACAGCGAAACTTGATGCATGCCCAGTCCGGCAACGGGTTGTTGTAGAGGTTTGAACCAGTCGACATACGCAACTGGCTCGGGGTATCCCCCGAAATCAGTTGGGATGCGGAATATCAAACGTACACGGGCAATACCAAGGCCTGAACAAAATGAATTAGTACTGTTACCCGATCACAATGATGAAAACGTACCAGCAGTTGGAGCATCATTGACTTCCCGCGGACTTGTGCGAACCAAAATTGTGTCAAATTGGCCGGCTTTCGCGCGTTTGACACCTTTCGCTGTCATTCGCTGAGGTTCTGCTTTGACTGCTCGGATGGTGTCCTTGGTAATGGCAGACTTCGCTTCCTCAATGACGGGTAGAAACAGAGAGAACCGCTTATAAACAGGGAAGGTCGAATGGATGGTGGGTACGAGGAGAGGGACAATGGAGTGGGAGGCGAGAAAGTGTTGGAGATTGGTGATAAAAGCAGATGCAGTATAATCGGAGACGATGGAGGCAACCGTTGCGGCAGGGAAGGCGGGTTTCTTGGCAATCATAAAAGTCGGCAGCTCGTCGACCTCAGAATCCGAATCAGAATCGTCAGAATCATCGGGGAGATCAGGGGAGTTGGGCAGGGGTCCGTGTTCGTCCGCTTCATCTACGTCTTCGTCCGCTTCATCTACGTCTTCAACCTCCGAAACACTATCATGCGAACCCAATGGTGCAATATAACCCGGCACCGCCCACTGAAGATAACTGCCAAATTTGTGGACTCGTTCTTGACGGCGTAACCACACAGTCATTTGACGGGTGTATTCCCGTCTGTTGCTGGCATTGTAACCGACCTTCGCGAGATCTATATGGAGTCGTTCGGTCCCTTCGGTGTTGAAACCGTCTGCAGTCCCACGAGATCGGATGGAATCGACATAATGCTTCAGTTTGTGAATTTTGCTGATGTTGAAATGCTTGCGGATTTCGAGATCGACGAAGACATTTTTGTTGTCATGAAATGCCCGCCATGCGTTATCGAGTTCAACCAGAGATTCGTCGCAGTGTGTCTCGAAGTGGGCATAGTAAATGAAATCAAGAATGCCACGCGTCGCAAGCTGAACCCGCGAGTCGGTAGCTCCGGCAAGAACACCCAAAAAAACCTTCTCCATATTTTTCCGCTCTCGCCCAGTCCATTGAGTCGTTAGAGAAATTCCCTTCTTGGCGACATCGCGCAAGCGTTCAAATCAAGACCACCAAGCTCCTCCCCAGCCCACCAAGCGCCAGCGACAAGACCCTCAGTTTGCCGAGGGATACAAAGCAGCTCCACGCGTCAAGCCTAAGGCCTCAGATTATGAGCCCGTAGTGCAAGCGCTCCTTCTACGGGCAATGCTGGAATATACCGTATTCATCGTCGTCATCAATGCCTTCCCCGACATCGGTCTCCAGGCCACCTGGGCCAAAGAGTGCTTCAAAAATGCATGCCGTGCCGCTAACGAGCATTACAAGATCAATTCTCGCATGATCAAGCTGGTGAGTTTTTTATTTTGTCAATGTCCGGGTGATCTTCAGCCTCGATTTTAGATTGCCAAGCGCGGCTCCCATATCAGATCCCAGCTCGTTATCGCCGTCCGCACCCTATTTGCACAGCACTACAAATTCAATCGGACCTCGACATCAATCTCGGCGATCAAGTTCAATCGCGACCTCTCCGACAAGCTCAAGGATGGAGCCGCATTCCATTACAAGGTATTTCTTCCTGACGCACCATCAATTGATACTGAAAAGAATCAGAATGTAGACGATTTGACAGGATACGCAAGTAACGCTATCTTCTCTGATATACGCAGTGCCATTCTATTCAAAAACAAGACCTCCCTCGCTGCCGTCTTTCCATCCCGGTTCAAGCCTTACCCCCTTCCGGCCCTTGCACTTGAGTTTGCCTGTGTACGTCGTGTCAATTCTTCTTAGTTATATATTCTCACGTTCAACTTTCGCGCGAAGCTGGACCACTGCAACAGTGAATGGTCTACGGGCCGACTCGTCCCCGCTGAGTTCAAGGAAAAGGATATCCTCGCCAAATACACGATGCACCTCACCGATATCACCACTTGGGCCGAAATTAACAAATCTGTGGTCGATAACCTGCGTCTCAAGTGGTATACTCGTGCCTCGTGAGTTTTTCTGACATGCCGGTTGACGATACTAACATTTTATATGCATAGTCGCACTCTAGGCGGTCCATCTCCTGACGTCACAACCAACATCAACGACGCTCGTGCAGACGCTTTACGTGAGGAATTGGCTGGAAGGACTGGTTTGACGGACAGCGAGGCAGAAATGGATGAGGAGTGAATATATTCTATGTATATGCTGTTTCGTCTGCAATATGATTTCGATTTTGCTGTATTCTGCTGTCCCGATCACTAGTATAACCAGGTAGAAGATTCATCTACTACATTGCTCGTTCCTCCCGTAGCTCTGGTAGCCTTTGGCAACTGCCCGTTACAAGGCGCTACTGACGGCTACGAGCTCTGCTGGTTGGGCTACCAGGGGCTACGAGATCTTAGCGTAGTGCTACGGTGAGCTACCATAAGGGGGACTAGACTACGGGGTTACCTCGGGTACTGACACTATCAGACGCGACGTAGCCTTGAGTTTTTTTCCTGATGAAGGACGAGCTGGTAAGTGAATAACATCCCACCCGGTGCTCCTCCGAGTTGAAATCTCTGGCGGAATGTCTCTGTCAAAGATGGGCGGGTATGTATGAACAGAGCCTCGGATGCGTAGACGGCCAGCTTGTAGACATTGTTGCGGATTGGATTAGGATGCACCATTGTCCATACGTTGACGCTCGGCTCGCCGAACAATGCCCGATCATTGTGTTCCAGCCGCTCCACAACGATGGGGGACATGTCCTCGGGAAGGCGGACATGCAGGTCAACGAGGACGTCCGCATTGTGTGATACGAGTTCGGTGGCGGGGCGCCAGCGCGATGCAATTGAGCGTAGCGCATATACGAAAATTTCTCTGTGATGCGAGGGCTCGAGTGGGGGAGGGGTGATAATGATGTGTCCTGGCACAAGCACTAGCTCGCTGTTCTGTTTAAAGCATTATGACACCTGCTTTACAGTGGGAGCGGGATAGGATACCGGTATGGCTGGAGTCCCGAATGCCACATAGGCTCCTTCCCACCAATCGATGACAAGGATACCAACATGTTCGTGCGGCCTGTAACGCAGCAACCACACGGCCAGAAGATTCCCAGAAAGAATGGGGTACAGTGTTGTACCACCTCTTGGGACGATCAAATCTGTTTTGATCTTGATCCGAAAGAAAAATTGATTTTGCACAAAACTAAACCACCTAAAGTCATCTTTTATGTCCAATTTATCTTCCCACCAAGTTTGGATGTAATCCGTTGCAAAATGGTGGAGATCGAAGCTAATCAGCTGCGAGTTTCCTTATCGGTGCAATATGGCCACTTGGGACGCACAGCCACTGTGTCTCCCTTCCAAGCCATTTACTCCCAACTTGTATTTAGTCATACCTGGAAAAATAGTTTAAAATGTACTGGAACCCACAAGAATGTTTGGCTTGTCCAAAGAGAAACAGGATGAACATGAAATGAGCACCGGAGTTTAGTGTGTCACACCTGTCACGCGTCCCATCTGGGTGCAATTTTGCAGGATTTGAAAGACGGAGCCAAGGACTATCAAAGTAAAGAATGGGACTTACTTACATTCATATACCTATATCATATTCCAGAGGGTGTAATTTTTTACTGAGTGATCGGTAAGATATACAATTTCTAAATTTCGTGTTTCTGGGTTTTTTGGATTGATGTCTGGCTAGAGAGCCATCCAGAGATACAGGTTGTGCCAAACTTTACTCAAGGATGGTGTACATGTCTATAATGATATACTGAAATTTTCAGACCAATAGGATTCATAGCCGTGGAGAAAAATGCAATCGTCCCAAGTGGTGATACCGTCCCAAGAGGTGGTACAACACTGTAGTCATAGGCTCTATGTAGGGGCAGGTCGACAAAGAAAACTTCATTGGAGTGACCAGTGATCAAATCGACTTGAACGATCGCAAGTCTGCGTGCAAGTCGAGTCAGTCCGAGGCCGCCCTCGAGAACATTTATGATATGAAATGCGGGACGAACCGTGCCGGCCGAAGAAATAAGAAATTAGCAGTACATCCATCATCGAGTATCTCCATTGCCCAAGATGGAGTGGGCAGCGTCTCGGACTCGGAGCGAGTCCAGACGCAACGCCCGGTGAGGATATCATACAAGTGCAAATCGGAATCCCGCCAAACCGCAAAGAACCGCCCGCCTGGATCGAGTATGGCTTGTCCAAGTTTGGTGCTTCCACCGGGGAAAGTCCTTGAGAAACAGACGGTGGGTGGCACAGATGACCACTCCGACCAGGTTGCAGGCCCACACATGGCACACTTGACCTTCGCAATCAATTGGGCAGTGGTGTGGCCATGTATGGGATGGAGGTCCGGTATGAAATACCGCAAGGAGAGATCGAGAACTAGTGAGATCCAGAGCTGTTTGGAGGGGGCTACACGGCGAAGCGATTTGTTGACCTAACGACTCGTGATCAGCAAGTGAATATTATGTGAGGGTCAGGCAGATCTTTCTTTACCCGAAGAAACGATAAAACGGGGTAGATATCGCAGGAAACGAGAATTTGAGCGAGGACATCCTCGTCCAGATCGTGGAGAGGCTTACGTACATGCCGTAACGTACAACACAAACCGTGACATGTCGCATCCGATTGACTAACCCCCGGAGTCCACTGAGTCCAGTCCTTGTCCAGTCCTCCTCGGTGGATTTTGGAGTCCGGCAGAAAACAGACGCTTGGTTGGTGGAGCCAGATGTTAGGTCACTCAGCCTCAAAAGCTTCTAAGTTGAGTGAATTTATACTGTACTAGTATTACGTTCAATTCGTACGGCCATTTGGGGTGTGACTTTGAAAACGAACTGGACCTTTCGTAGCCGGTCCCCTTTTGGGAATTTGATCCGCCGGCATTGCTCGGCAAGGCTCGGCATCCTCGGTTAAGGCCAAAATCGGCTCTGTGACCCTGTGACTTACGAAAATTTTCGTAGATTTTTGGGCCTGTGACATGTGACCATACGAATTGAACGAAATACTACAGTAGATCTGCGCGTTCAACGGCGCAGGAACCGCCCAAGGGCCAAGTTGGGCGGTTCGAATTTGGTTCGACTTAGGGTTTCGAATCTTCATGCTCACAGACCGATGGCATCTAATTCGGAAACAGGTTCAATAACATTTTGGAAACAGAGAAACTTTCGTCATGTAGCATGTTTTTAAAACCCAGTCGCAGTCACCCCTTTCAAGTGCAGGCTGTTCAGGAAGTCAATCCCATCTGCCCGGAAATTATCCGCAGTCACGTTGACCACCGCCGGATCGCTGAATGTGAGCAGCGAGGTCGATCCCTCGCTAGAAGGTGTCTGCCATTTCGGCCAAAAGACTCCGGTCGCGTTGGATCTAGACCGAAGTGCCTCAGGTGCTGCAGAGACATTCGGGTCGAGTGTGTTGAGGAAGTTGACTAGAGACGAGAAGTGGATGAGTTGAACGCGAGCATGGAGTTTATAGTACTTACTTAGAGAATCGATTGCGACGGTGTCCGGCAGCGAGCTTACATTGGCAGGAAAGAACATGGGCACGTCGCTGGAATGATATGCACCGAGGTCTGGAGTCGACTTGCCACGTTTGCTCACTGCATAGATTGTCAAGGACAGGAATGGCATAAAGTGGGAACTCCGCTCACGCCAGCTCCATGTGTTCTGAGTTTTCGACGCATGCTGAAGGAACAATCGCCGAAGGCCAATCAAAGCAATGTCGCCTTCGAGCGCAGCGATGCGTTTGAACTCAGGCCTATTCAAATCGAGTTGTTGTCAGCCTCCAAAACGCGTAAGGAGACAAGGTATACGTTAGTGTATTCGCGCTCCCCGTGCCGAATGGCGAACCCTGAGGTTTATATCATTGGTTGCGACTGAAAGAATGATATTATCGCGACGCACAAGCGTTGGATCTTGAGGATAGAGTGCTGCAATCTGAGCGACTTCGGCGGGTGTACCACCAGGTAAAAAGCTGCAAGCATTAGTATGGACTGAGTAATTCCCCCATTTAACAAGATACAACGCACATAGACTGCACATAATCGGCAAACTCAGAGTCCGTCCTACATAGCTGCTTAATGACGGCGAATAAGAATACAGTGAGAGGAACCTACGTGACATTCGTGCTCGAGAAAGCGAACAAAGTACCCTCATCGTCGCAATCGCCCGACAGAAAGGGGACCTGCATATCCTTTCAGCACTCGCCCGACCCTGAATAAACACACCATACTACAGACCTTTGCGAACGCACCCTGGGCAATCGACTGGGGTGGATTCCGCACAAGAACATCCCCGTCCACGCGCGGGAGCCACAGGAGCGAGAGGCTGCGGTATGAGAAGAGGTCCGCCGTCTTGTTGACGGTCGCCATAAACCCGTCGAACGGGACGCGCCTCAAACAATCAAGCGTGTCAGCCGCCCCAGTGCAGTTATTTGCTGCGACGAGTTCGTCGTAGTACGGCTGGCCGTCGGCGACTGTGGGTGCCGGCCACGGCGAGCCAGAGACCTGAAAACTCACATGTTGGAGGTGTGTTGCATGAGGTGGATGATAATCGTACCATAAATGCGCCACGGAAGAGGCTCGCGGAATTCTGCTTGTTGTCTAGGACAAGCAGGCTGGTCGAGATTGCGCCCGCACTCGGACCACCTCTGCCGAGCGTTCAGTGTTGAATCATGCGAATGCAGTGGAAAGGATGTTACACAACTACGCGCTCTGGATCGCCACCGAAAGAAGAGATGTGCTTTTTAGTCCATTCCAAGGCAAAGATTTCTGAAGGCCAACAGTTAACCCCAAGCTGGTGAGCACAAATAACTTTGTACGCACGGTCTCGAAGCCCAAGATTTGTTACTCCTGCGTCACTAACTTCTTTTCCCGCCAAGAAGCCAAAAGCTGATGAGACGAAGATAAACTGGGTTCATCGAGATGCTCAGGTTACTTACCACTTATGCGATAATTCGGGGCTACAATGATCACAGGCTCGCCAAGGAATATAGAGCGCTCGACTGTCGGCCGCACATCGGTATCAGCTGAACTTCCGAACTCGAAACCACCTAGGCTGAATCGTGAGCCGTAGCCCGAGTAAACATAACTGAGTACGTACCCCCGTAAATCCACTGTATATGAAGCGTCAGCGTCAGCGCCTACAGAAGTACATCAGACGTACAAACAACACAGGGAGGTTCGAGGATGGTTGCGCAGTAGCTGGTATATACACATCTAATGTCAGGCCTGTGACACCAGGAAAAAACATTATATCGGGAAGCGCTTTGATGAAAAAGAGCACACTTACACGCCTCAGAGATGGAGCTGTGATTGGTGTTGAAGACGATGGGGGTGGGACTCAGAGCCTGCTGGGGACACGCAGGGCCGAACACGGTGGCATTTTGCACCCCGCTCAGTGGCAAGGGAGCTTGCGCAAGGGCGAAGCGGGCCCTATGTTCGCGTCAAACGATGATCAGGCGGGATATCAACAACGCTCACGTAGGGCGGGCAAACGGAATCCCCAAGAACTTGGTGAGATTTCCGTCGATGGCTCCCTGGAAGGTGCCATAGTCTAGAGAGACTCTGGGGTTGTTGGCAGTAACGACGAAAAACAACTGCGATGCAAGTAAGAACAGTGTAGAGAGCATGACTGGTTGGATGAATTGTTCAGGATGGTTGGTTCAATCTTGTCTGCGATATTTGAATGTTTCGCTACTTAGCAGCGAGTGATATTCCACGGCACCGAGCATGGTAAGAGATTGGCTCCGGCTCTGGAAAAACTGCGTCTCGTGGCAAGAACTGCGGAATTATGGCACCGAGTCCACATTCCCTTTTGATTCCGTTTTCTTCGCAAGTACGTTGACCACTCGGCATTGGACTTGAAGCTTTCTTGAAGCGCTGAGCGCCCTGTGTGAGTGATGAGCGAAGGAGCTATCGATCGATCACACAGCCACCGGCGTTCGGCACCGAAGGTGGGATTTTGCGATCCAGTAAATTTTGCGCTAGTCTGGGATGCTGTGAACTTGAAGAAGTCGGCGCAGACTCGACGAAATACTTTACATGGTAGATAGAGGAGAATGGATCCGAGTAACCTAACCAGAATAATTGAAGCTGGTAAGTACCGTTGAATATCCGCGTCGCCGGCTATCCCGCTGCGACTACTGAGGGGCAGATGTTGAACCTGGACTGTGAATCTGACCCTGAAACGGTCAAAATTGAGCTTTCTGGGATACGGAACCCCAACGAGAGAAATCATATCGTTCGTAAACGATTGTAGCGGCATAAAATATCGAGAGCACGCATTGAACCACAGAGCCGGAATGTTCCGTGATCGCACACGTGGGAGAAAAGTTGAACTTGAGCAAAAAACTTACAGTGAAAGTTATAATAAAAACGACCAGAAAAAAACCGTGTTATTCACGACACTTACAGCTATTTGCAGAACATAAGGCGCGGATCAAATTTTTATCAAAAACACTGATTTTCACTAATGCCCCTCGAACTCGCTCAATTCTTGCCCGAATGTCTTCAAACCTTCACTAAACAATGGGAAATCACGTTCTGCAGTGCTTAGGCTATGTGTGATATTTATTTTACCCAAGCGACTTGGCCGAATGGGGCAACAGACAGTTTTCAGTCGTTGCCCCTCCATCTTCAAAGATAATGCCCAAGATCTCTTGAGAATCTCTGAATGTCTTCTCAGAAAGGTACTACATTGCTTAGGGTGCATTTTACTGCTATATGTTGAAGCATAGGGTATGAAATAACACTCAAATTTAATATATATTTGATATCCTCACATATTACCATGGCAAAAGAGGGCTGCATATTTTCTACCATCCTAAGCAATGTGTTATATATCTATGAGTTGTCCTAAGGGACAATTTTAAGACACTGAAGGACAATGCTCACGATACAGGGGCAATAGCTGAAAATAGTCTGTTACCCCATTTGGACGTGTCGGTTGGCTAAAATATATATACCACGTACCCTAAGCACTGCAGAAAGCGATTTCCCATTGTTTAGTGAAGGTTTGAAGACATTTGGGCAAGAATTGAGCGAGTTCGAGGGGCATTAGTGAATATCAGTGTTTTTGATAAAAATTTGATCCGCGCCTTATGTTCCGCAAATAGCTGTAACGCGAGACACCGCCGATATGTAGAAAATTACAAACAACTTTTAACTGCGAAAAAGATAAAATTTAACTCTTCAGACCAACGTTCTTCTTCAACTCAAAGGGTGACGGGGATGCAGGGGATAGCAGACTGCAAAATGAAGTGAGATTCAGATCGAAAATGACATGATGCATGCCATAACACCAATGTCCCTTGTCGTCCGGGTAAGGGCCGAACGAAAGCCTCGAGTGCGCTAACCTGAATAAAGGACACGGGTAACACTCAAAGAACACACACAAGACAAATCTGAACGCGCCGGTCGCAAGAACCTGAGCGTATTCATTCCTTGAGAAAGAATTCAAGAACCAACCACCGACTTCGCTGATGCGGCGGGTCAAGTGCGGCAGAGGACATCACTGACAGGACAAGGATTAGCCTTCGACGTCATTGATATCCGTAGTGAGTCAGTCGACGGCAAAGGATGAGAACAGCGCCCACGTAGACGCCAATATTCGTCTGGGAATGTCGCGAGTCAGTCAACGGCAAAGGGTGAGAACAGCGCGCAAAGTATCAATACTATTCCGAGTCATGGGCGTCGTGAGACGCCAGAATTAAAGTTCTGGTGGAGCACACGGACAAAAATATATTCGCCGTTGCAGCCGGAGCAAATCAAATGAATGAATCGCAAAAAAAATCGGTCCCGCATGTGCCATTTTCTCAGATACTGACCATCGACTGACACAGAGATGAAGCTCCATGCGCCAGAATTAGGCCGCTTTAAAGATTACTCCAAGTGATTACATTGAAACGCCACCGAGAACGCGCGTCAACCCAAAAATTCGGGAGGTATTTGAAAATGTCGCTGACTCAGTTCTTGCCTACCTTTCCCTTCCCTTCGTACTTCGTGGTGGCCGAAGAAAACTGCCAGCGAGACAGCGGCGACTCGATGCTAGCCAAGCAATTTTCTGAACGGTCGCGGACTCGGTGCATCAACTGACATGCAATCCATTGCAGAATACACCAGTCCTACACTTCGTCATATATTAGTACAAAAACCTCATAGTTCATCCTGCCAGAGGATCCTGTTGATATAATCAGATCTCGTCAAGTGGGCACGCTCCGGCGGGATAGACGCAGTGCGCACGCGCATCCCCTCAGCCCGCCACCGCTCCAGCCGCGCGGCCTTCTTGGCACTCAACGCGGCTTGGGAGCCGAACGTGAATACCGCGAGCTGCGCGCTGCCATCCTGCTGCGCGCGCCGGCGGGAGCGAACCATCTCGATGACGGCTTTGGTCGCAAGCGCCCATCGACCAGACGGCGTCTCCTCTACCCAGCGGTCGGCCAGCGACAGGAGGCGGAGGTGCGGGAGGAGTGTGCCGCCCTCGGGTTTGCAGGTGAGGGCGGTGGCGAGCGGGACGAGCTCGAGCGCGCAGAACGCGAGCTGCAGGCGCGAGAGGAGGGGGTTGCTCTCGAAGAAGGGCAGGAGGGTGCCGCCGGTGCGGCTGGCGAGCGCGAATCGATGTAGCGAGAATGAAGAGCGAGTTTGCAACGCAGTTAGTGTTGCACATGGAAGGGGCTGTCGGTCCTTGTATATAATGGACAGCTCTTTCAGACAGGGGAGAATTAACCTGTCGAAGAAGTCAGCGGGAGCATTGTTCGCCCCGCTCACTGCAAGCTCGAGGGTGTAGAGCACCGGCAATGTCACAGGTTTTTTGGGTTTGGGAGGTGGTAGATCTGAGGGGGCAGCCACATGCGTGGTGATAAATGCGATTACAGGTTCCAATGGTGGGATGATTCGGAGATCCAGACTGCAGCGGAGCAGGCTGCTGGTCAGCTCCAAAGCATACAATGCGTCTTCGTGTCGAATTTCTAGATCCTGGATTACTAATTCGGTGAGTCGGTCCCATGGCAGGCCAGCGAGGTATGGATCGAATCTTGTTTCGGTCATTCGCCACTGGACGAGGGAGTTGGGAGAGCGCGCACAACTCAATTTGACGCTTTCCAAGAGCGGGGCACCTTCCAGCGCGGACATGGAACGAAACCACGAGCCGTCGTCGCCATCTGAAATCAAGGCAGATATGCTGATAGATGTCAAAGCCTTCAGCGAATTTCTGGGAAGCTTGAATATGGACTCGGTGAAAACGATGGGAAGTTTCAATTCCAGATGCCGAATCCGATGACGAACCGGTAGAACCAGGTCCATCGAGAGGTTGGGTATCGCCGAGGAGTCTGTGACGGAAGAAGAGATAATGAGCGCGAGAGGAAGCTCGCAAGAGCGCTCAAAGCAGGTCTTGGCCAGATTTTTTATTGCGCCGAACCCTGTGGTGCGACCACCAAGATGCAGCACAACGCGGGACCACAACGACGGAGTATGAATCGCCACTGCTCGCCATAGTGCACACACTTGCGTAAGGACGAAGTGGGAATGCATGGGGATGAGCATAGCTGACGGATCCTGGTCGGCCGCCGTTGCCTGAAGGAACGTCTCTGCCAGCATTTCTGCTGGAAGAGCGAAGATCAGACTGGGAGGCTGTTGTCTCGGGCGGTTCTGAGTGAGCGCCTTGTCCGAGAGAAGACTCTTGAGAGTCACCAGAGACCTTGATCCAAGTCCCTCACCCAGTGAAAGCCACGGAGACACGGAAGGGCCGCAGAAGTCTGGGTTTGAAAGAAGGGGAATATCCATTCAGACTACAGAAGAACTTGAGGTCAGTGCCTTGCGAGAGGAATGAAGTGCCCAACTGCTTGGATGTCACCGTGGTGGTGCTGCGTATGTGTCCGGGCCGGTCATGGCGGATCGTGGGGGAAGAATTTCCGATCACTTGGTGTCACAGCCGTCACAGAGTCACTGTTAACTTGCCACGGTCACTTGCGGTCAACTAACGACGAAACCAAATGGCCCGAATCTCAGACTTTGTGGCAACAAAGCTCGCTGAGACCTTCTTCGGCACGAATCTCAGTAAAACTTACCTACTTCGTGTTGGCGGTACGTGACCGTTAGTGGTGGGAAAGTTCGGTTCAGATTTCGGTTCGAACTCGAACCGAACCGAACTGAACGCGAAGTTCAGGTTCAGGTTCAGGCCAAAAAATATTTTTTTGAACCTGAACCGAACCCCGAACCGATTGGGCATTTTTTTGACTGATTTTCATCATTTCAGGGTGTATTTTCATCCCATTTGATGTGTAATCCCTCACCAATTGTTTCATTCAATACTTTAGAGGGTCCTGTAGGCTACAGATGTGTTTCTAGTGAAATATATTACTGTTCTAATTGAAATCAAAGTTCAATATTTTGTCCAAATATATGAGAATTGTACTTTCAAAGCTTCAGACAGTACAGATTACCTCTAGGTAAGGACCAATGATATGGCTGACACTCACCAAGTACCCAATTAAGCTTTGGTTGCCTCAAATTTCAATATTATTCTGTGGGAAAAAATTGGGGGTTCGAACCGAGTTCGAACCTGAACCGAACCTGAACCTGGGTTCAGGTTCAAGGTTCAGCAAAAGTCTGAACCTGAACCGAAGTGCAGGTTCGGGGTTCAGAGAAAAGTGCCCCGAACCTGAACCGAACCGAACTTTCCCACCACTAGTGACCGTGTCGTGCCCGCCCCGTTTCATCTTATTTCAAATTGTATATTACTTATTCCTTGTGACCTCGTCATGACCCATGTCCGTACCTCGTTTCGTACGCTGCGGACACTCGTATATATGCTTGTACTACGTATCAGGCACCTCAGACTTCGTACCACTACGTGCGCGAAGACTGAGGTGAGCCTTCTGTACTTATTTATTGTTCTCGTACTTACTCGTACCTAGTTCTTTGTATTATAGGTGAATATACTGAGACTTGGTACCACTACGTGCGCGAAGACTGAGTTCTTTGTATTATAGACCTCCCGCGCACTTCGTCTCACTCTTTCAGGTTATTAGGCCCCGCCTTTACCTGCGTACAATATGACTTCCAACCCCGCTGTCCTCCAAGACGTCCTCCCTACCAATGTTCCCACCCTCCGTCCCAACGGCGATAACTTCACCATCTTCTCGCTTCGTTTCCTGACTGCTGTCGATGCCAAGGGCTACATGGGCCATTTCGATGGCACTGATGTGCAGCCCGTCTTTCAGGCGCCAATGACTCAGGCGCAGGCGGACATGATCGAGCAGTGGATCAAGGCCGAACATAACTCGAAGGCCTTGCTCTTGCAGAAGGTTCCGGACTCTGTGGCGATCATCATCAATCCTATGGCCACAGTTAGCGCTATGTGGACTCACGTTAAAGAAACTTACACGACGAAGGGTGCGTATGCCCAGACCAACCTTCGTACGGAGTTCTTGCAGTCCAAGTGCCCGGACGGCAGCAATGTTTGGGAGTTCCTCGAGAACCTGACCGTTTGCCGCGAGGATCTCGCCACTAAAGGGGTTATCATTAGTGAGGACGACTTTCGTTCGACGATCATTACCTCCATCCCCAAGTATCTTTCCGACTTCGCTTCGGGCTTGCTTACATCCACTCGGTTGATCAACCCGTCGGCTACTGTTTCATGTGCCGCGTTCATCCTCGCGATCTCTGAAGAGTACGACCGCAAGGCTGCCGAGAGGAAGCGAGGTGGAAAGGGGAAGGAAGATGACGAAGCGTTAGCAGCGGAAGACAAGGGGAAGAAGTCGAAGGTTACCTGTTGGAATTGTGGGATTAAAGGTCATTTCTCCCGCGACTGCAGGAAGCCGAAGAAGTCCAAGGACGAGAAGTTGAAAGACGAGAAGTCCAAGGACGGCAAGGATTCCGCATCTAACTCGAAGACGAGCGGATCCGCGGCGGCAGTGGACTGGGACTCCGAGAGCGAGGGTGCCTGGGCCGCTGCAGAGGTTGAGTCCGACGACGACAGCATGCCGGAGTTGCCGTCGGTTGCGAATTCTTCGGACACCGACAGCGACGATGACGAGAAGAGCACCAGCGATGCTGACTGGTTCTCCGAGGTGGGGGCTGATGCGGGTGACTACGAGCCGGATTGCGGCAGCACCGAGGAGTTATCTGGGGTCGATGTAAGCGAGTGCGACTCGTTTGTCGACGTTGACCTGGACTCGGACAGCGTGGGATCGTGGGACTATGTCCGCGATGCGCTGGAGGCTGCGATGCATGAGAATGCGGCGGCGGTCACAACGGGCGAGGGTATGAAGGACAAACCTCGTTCAGAGCTGTACGACTTGGGTATGACTCGCCACATCACCCCTTTCCGCGACGAAATGTCAAATTTTGTCGAAATTCCCCCGCGTTCCTTCGCAGCTGCAAACAAGTCTGGTTTCAGTGCGGTTGGAACAGGTGATATGGTGGTCGACGTACCTAACGGCGTCGACTCTACAAAACTCCATCTCACCGAAGTGTTGTATTCCCCCGAGGTGGGATACACACTGATCTCTATCGGACGTCTCGATGACGCCGGTATTTCGACGACGTTCTCGAACGGGACCTGCACGATGCGCGGGCCCGACGGCGAGAAGATCGGCGAGGTCCCGAAAAATGGTCGGGGTCTGTATCGCGTTGTGCGTGAGATTGACTCCGCAAACGCCGCCGATGAGAAGCTCACCTTAATGGAGCTGCATCGTCGAATGGGGCACGTTGCGCCCGACACCGCCCGTAAGCTCGTGGAGAAGGGCTTTGTAACGGGGGTGCGGCTGGACATGTCGTCCGGCGAGCCGCAATTCTGCGAGTTGTGCGTGTACGCGAAAGCGACGCGCAAGCCCGTGATGAAGGTGCACGAGGTGGAGCGAGCACGTGAATTTGGAGACGAGATTCATTCGGACGTGTGGGGACCCGCGCCGAACGTCTCCCTGGGTGGTCGTCGTTACTACGTTACATTTACGGACGACAAAACCCGATTCACCTCGATTTACTTCCTCAAAACGAAGGACGAGACCTTTAGCGCCTATAAAGATTTTGAGGCGTGGGCTGAAACGCAGAAGAAGGCCCGAGTTAAAGTCTTCCACTCGGACCGCGGCGGCGAGTATCTGGGGAAGGAATTTGTTCTTCACCTCAAATCTCGCGGTACGGAACAAAAACTTACCGTACACGACACCCCCGAACACAACGGCATTGCGGAACGCCGCAACCGCACCATCGTCGAGCGCGTTCGCGCGCTGCTGCACGCCAGCGGCCTTCCCCGCAACTTGTGGCCTGAGGCCGCGCGACACGTCGTCTGGCTGCTGAATCGCACGATGACGAAGGCGGTCGATGGCATGACGCCATATAAGGCGGTATACGGGCGCAAACCCGACCTCCGGGGTGTACGCGAGTGGGGCGAGACATGTGTTGGGTGCGGGTGAACGGCGGAACAAAATTGGGCGGCCGCGTGCGTGAGGCATGTTGGCTGGGATTCGACGAGCGCAGCCCGAACGGCGCGCGGTTGTACTACCCCGACAATCGCACGGTTCGTGTCGAGCGCAATGTCTGGTTCGATAAAACACAGGCATCGCGTCAGCGCTTGGACGAAGACGACTGGGAGGTTGTGGTGGATAGCGACTTACCTCCTCCTGTTAACCCTCCTGTCGTCTCTACCCCTGCTCCTGCTACCCCTGTCCCTGCCCCCATGGTCGTCCCTGCGCCAGTTGCCGCACCTGAGCCGCCGGTGCTGGTTGTGCCCGCCGAGGTCGAAATCCCTGCGAAACGCGTTCGCAAGCCTAGCGCGCGCATTCGGGACCTTCTCGAAGGTCATGGGAAAACGTCGAATCGCCCTTCCGACCCCGTCGTACCCACTGGCGTTCGCGTTCCCGAGCCGGTTGTGGAGGATGAGCCGGAGCCGCTCGAGTTTGAGGGGGAGGCAGAGGCAGATCAGATGATGGCGGCTGATTGGGCTGAGGAGTATGCGATGGCAGCGGAGATGAGCATGGCGGAGGCGTTGGAACCGCGTTCGATTGCTGAGGCGATGCGTCGTCCAGATTGGCCGTTGTGGGAGGCGGCCATTCTTGCTGAGCTGGACACATTAAGCGCCCAGGGCACGTGGGAGCTTGTTGATCCACCTCCGGGAGCAAACATCGTCGGCTCCAAGTGGGTTTTCAAAGCCAAGAAGGACGCCGCCGGCAACGTCGTACGCTACAAGGCACGTCTCGTCGCTCAGGGTTTTTCCCAGGTCCCGGGCGTTGACTATTTCGATGTCTACGCCCCCGTGGCCAAACTCGCTTCGGTTCGTACCGTTCTCGTGAAAGCGGCCGAGCTCGACTGGGAAATTCACCAAGTAGACATCAAAGGCGCGTACCTAAATGGCGAGCTATCCTCTGACGAAACCATCTACATGCGCCAACCCCCGGGCTACGCCGCTCCGAGTTCCTCTGGCAAAGTCTGCCATTTGCTCAAAACCCTATACGGCTTGAAGCAGAGTGGACGGCGCTGGTACCAGAAGCTTGCCGATATCCTCGTGAAGTCGATGGGCTTCCACCGTTGCGAGTCCGACCAGGCGGTATTTTTCGAGTGGAAGAACGGCCGTGTGGTGTGTGTGGTGGTGGTGCATGTTGATGACTGCACGATTGCGGCGGAGAAGCTGGCAGAGGTGGTGAAATTTAAGGCGGGTGTGGGAAAGCATGTCGAGGTCACGGACTTGGGTGAGTTGCATTGGCTGCTGGGCATCGAGGTGAAGCGCGACCGCGAGGCGCACACAATTCATTTGTCACAGCGCGGATATATCGACTCCATACTGCGGCGCTACGGCCTCGATGAACTCAAGCCCCTTTCCATCCCCATGTCGACATCCACCCAACTCTCCTCGACGCAGTCCCCGAGCACGACGCGTGAGTTCACGCTCATGCGCGATGTCCCGTACGACGCAGCCGTAGGCTCGCTGATGTACTGCGTGATCGCAACTCGCCCGGACATCGCATTCGCCGTGCAGTCCGTCTCTCGCTTCACCAAGAACCCCGGGATGGCTCACTGGGACGCCGTCAAGCGCATTTTCCGCTATCTGAAGGGTACGCGGGATCTGTGGCTGACTTATGGCGACGTCAACGCGCAGCTTGTCGGGTATGCGATAGGGCTGCCGCCCGTTGCCGTGGCCACGGTTCCACGGCACCCGTGGCACGGGTGCCGTGCCCGTTCCGTCGAAGATTTTCCAACCTCAACCACGGCACGGTTACGGCACGGGTTACAGCCACTACGGGCCGTTGAAACACGGCCGTTACGGCCGTTGCACAGGTAGGTCATCTGGGAGGGTGCAATCATGGTTGTGGGTGGTGAGATTGTCTGCTGTTTTGGATAGTAGCATTCTTGAATGTAATTCATGCCCACCTCACTCCTCTGTTGACCTTCGCAGAGTTGAACCAAGTGGCGGGAATTTCCGAGTGTGATGGCGGAGTTTGATGGTTGTCAACGCCACCTCGGTTGGTGCGCTCCTTCAAGCGGGAGGCTCGTTCTTCTTAAAAAAATATTCAGAGACACTTGTTGACCCACTGAGCTTAATTTATAGAACTTTTGACACTTCCAAGACCTCGTTCTGACTGTTGTGTGCAACAATGTTGAACTTTTATATTTTTCCCTCTTTGTCAAGGTCTCGGGGTCTGAAAATTCCACGTAGGAAGAAATACCTGCACAAAATTCGAAATCCACCCGTGAAAACGGCCGTCACGGCCGTCCCGTCGACCGTGCCGTCCCGTTGAGGATTTGTTGACCCTCTCAACGGCCGTGTGTCCCACGGCCCGTGCCGTGGAACACCCGTGGATTCGGCGGCCGTTGCCGTCACGGGCACGGGTGGCAGCCCTAGTATGCGGATGCGGATGGCAGCATGGCCGAAGATCGCAAGGCCCTCACCGGCTACGCATTCATGATCAACAGCGGCGCCGTCGCGTGGAGCTCCAAACAGCAGGCCATTGTTTCGCTCTCGACGACCGAGAGCGAGTACGTTGCATCAACCGAAGCCGCGAAGGAGGTGTTGTGGGTGCGTTCGATGCTCGCGCAGCTTTTCTCGCCTGTCGCCGATCCCACTACGCTCTATAACGACAATCAGTCCACCATCGCCCTCGCCAAAGATCATCAGTACCACGCACGTACCAAACACATCGACGTCCGTTTCCATTTCATCCGCTGGGTCGTCGAGCAAGGCTCACTCCGCCTCGTCTATTGTCCCACCGAGGACATGGTGGCCGACACGCTCACGAAGGCGCTGCCTTCGGCCAAAGTCAAGCACTTCGCTTCTGCCCTCGGGCTTCGCTCGGCTTGAGGGGGAGTGTTGGCGGTACGTGACCGTGTCGTGCCCGCCCCGTTTCATCTTATTTCAAATTGTATATTACTTATTCCTTGTCACCTCGTCATGACCCATGTCCGTACCTCGTTTCGTACGCTGCGGACACTCGTATATATGCTTGTACTACGTATCAGGCACCTCAGACTTCGTCCCACTACGTGCGCGAAGACTGAGGTGAGCCTTCTGTACTTATTTATTGTTCTCGTACTTACTCGTACCTAGTTCTTTGTATTATAGGTGAATATACTGAGACTTCGTACCACTACGTGCGCGAAGACTGAGTTCTTTGTATTATAGACCTCCCGCGCACTTCGTCTCACTCTTTCACTTCGTCGAGTCCGTGGACACTGTCCGACATTGGTCCAACAGTGCCGACACCACTGCCAGTGCATGGGCGAGGGAGCCGAATCATGTCAAGCACTCGCAAGGCAGGTCGAAGACTCGACTGAATCGAATCGGGTCAAGTCGACTCGCCATCTAACTTCTGAAGAGCTGGTTTGCTTGCCAGTCGACTGTTCTCTTCTTTCGCTGTGCTATCTTTCGGCGAATTCGGCGTAGTGAGCCTTGCGGCCGCCCTTGCCCGCACGCAGCTATTATCGTTGTGCGTGAAAATCTCTGCTCAACATATACTTAATAGTAGGGACAGTCAGAGTAGACGATTCTCGTCGATTCTGACAGTCGATTCGCAAAACGATTATGAATAAATAAAGCGTGGGAGAAGCGCCGAAAATCAGAATCGACTTCGAATGTAGAAGCGACTCTGGAGGAGATTCTGAATCGATTCTCGATTGCGATTGCGATTCTCACTTCGTGGACTTGACTATTTTTAGAGAATCGTTCGAGAATCGCTTTTGAAAGTGGGGCGGTCAAACCTGGGACGATGATTTGAGTGCTCAGAACCGAGGGTGGAAACACACAACAAATACCAAATCCAAATACCAAAGTGAATGTATTAGACTAGAACAGATAAATCTATTCCAGACCAACCAACAACAAAGATACGAGAGATATAGCGTGCGTTCCAAGGGTTTCCGACGAGTGTCAGCCCAAGATTCAGTGCTTTTGAAAAGTTGATTGGGAGAGTTTTATAGTTTCGAGAAGTGGTCGGAGATCTATCGTGTTTGATACGCAAGAAACAAGCAAATCCTGAAAGGACTACTGGTTCCAAGCGCCGAGAGACAAAAGTGTTTTGATAATAGCAAGGAGAACCGAAGTTCCAAACGTTTCTGACGTTCTGAGACTCTTGACTTGATGCGCACCCCGAAGGTACACTCTGATATAGGACTAGGATGGTTCGTCTTTGGACGACGTGACGCGTATCGGACTTGAGACACGACAGAAACACACGAAACACACAAAATACGGATGGCTTTGAGAGAGACTTGACGTGTATCTTCTGGACACACAATGGAACACACGAAACACACAATGCGGATGGCTTTAAGGGCGACTTGACGCGTATCTTCTTGACACGCTACCCGGAACGAACGAAACACAACACACTGATGGCCTAGAGGGCGACTTGACGCGTATCTTCTTGACACGCAACCCGATACGAGCGAAACACAAAGTCTTGAACGAACAATCTTCTTATAACCAACAAAACAATGATCAATTCAAAGGCAACTACAAGCTTGATTCGCAGATGCCCCGAAGATCGACAAGAACCTCCGAATCGTAAGCTTAACGCCCACAAATCCGGGATAGATTCCGTGCCCAACTCCGGGAACACCTGTACTACTTATACAATAAACGATATGACTATGACAAACGAGAAATAGTAAAAAGGTCCTTTTATCCGTGCCAAACTCCGTGTTTCCGTCTTGGCAAATCGAAATCCAAAGTGTCCTATTGGTTGGGAACACCGAGAACGGTGTTCCAGGTATAAAGCACGTCATCTTGGTAACGCGCTGCACATGATAGAGTTGATGTGGGCTTCAAGACATCACCATCATGTGGGTCCTTGATAGAGACTTCGTTGTTCCCGTCGTCCCCCATGCCCAACTATCGTCGGTAAATGTTCCCCCGACTTGTAGTTCCATTTTGATACCCAACTTCGAG